>CM076578.1:1083877930-1084477930 GCA_034641835.2 Pinus albicaulis
CTGTCAAACCAGGAGGTAACTCCTCAAAACTGCAATGTTGTATTAGCTGAAGAATGTACATGCTCTTATAGATGGGAGGTGAGGCTATTGGGATTCAGCTCCCAATGACTCTTGGCCTTCCTTATTTCCTAATATTAAATAATATACAAAAATACAAATGCACACCCATCCATAGGATTAGGTGTCAACATTCCCCCCTTTAATCCGAAGGAATGTTGGTGAGTCCAAGCATCGATCTGAACTTTTCAAACTTTTCTCTTCCAAGTGCTTTGGTGAAGATGTCAGCAGTTTGCTCATTTGTGGAACAATGATGTAGATGGATGGTTTTGGCCTGAACATGACGTCGAATGAGATGGTACTTTGTATTGATGTGCTTTGTTCGATCATGGAACTTTGGGTTCTTGGCCAACTTTATTGCAGAAGTGTTGTCGATCATGAGTGAAGTGGAATACATTTGTTTCATCTGCAAATCTTCCAGGATTTTCCGGAGCCACACAATTTCCTTTGTTGCTTCAGTTGCTGCCACATATTCTGCCTCGGTCGTGGAATCTGCTGGAACTGACTGTTTGCGTGATCTCCATGAGACAGCTCCTGATCCAAGACTCATGGTATAACCTGTAGTAGACACCCCTGTTTCTTTGTCGCCATCAAAGTCTGAATCAGAGTATCCGATCAAGTTGAAGTCGCCTACCTGTGTATATTTGAGTCCAAAGTCTTGAGTCCCCTTCAAGTACCTTAGCACTCTTTTTGCAGCATACCAATGTCCTTCACAAGGTTTTTGCATGAACCTTGAGAGGATTCCAACAGCAAATGAGATGTCAGGTCTGGTGGTGGTCAGATAGATAAGACTTCCTACAAGCTGTCTATACTTAGTTGCATCCTCGAATTCCTTCCCTTCAACTGATGTGAGCTTCAAGTTTTGTTCCATTGGAGTGCCTAAGGGTTTACAATCATCCATGCCAAATTTGTTCAAGAGATCTCCAATGTACTTCTTCTGAGAAAGAAAGATGAATTTAGGATGTTGAATTACTTCAATACCCAAATAGTAATGAACATGACCCAAATCAGTCATTTCAAAACCTTTCTTCAACTCTTTCTTCATGGATGCAATATAGCTCTCATTGTTTCCTGTTATCAAAAGATCATCTACATATACCACAAGATATACAACTGTTTTCCCAACTTTCTTAACAAAAAAAGTTGCATCATCAAGATCAAAGTGTTTGAAATCAAGTTTCAGAAGATGCTCGGTCAACTTTTCATAACAGGCTCGTGGTGCTTGCTTGAGGCCATACAAGGATTTCACAAGTTTGCAAACTTTGTGTTCTTGACCCTTTATCACAAATCCTTCTGGCTGGGACATATAAACTTTCTCCTTCAGATCTCCATTCAAGAACGCTGTTTTTACATCCATCTGATGGACTTTCCATCCACTCTGAGCTGCTAAGGCAAAGAGAGTCCGGATGGTGGTCCATTTTGTTGTGGGAGCAAACGTTTCTTCATAATCAATTCCTTCCTTCTGTGCGAATCCTTTTGCCACAAGCCTGGCCTTGTGCTTGTCAAGTGAGCCGTCTGCTTTGTACTTGTTCTTGTAGACCCACTTGCAGCCAATTGGTTTCGTTCCCAAAGGCGGATCAACCAGCTTCCAAGTGCCATTCTTTATTAAGGCATCATACTCCTTCTGCATCGCTTCTTTCCATTCATCATGAGAAGCGGCTTCTTTGAAGGAAGTTGGTTCATGATCTGTAGACAAACTCAATTCACAGTTATAAGCAATATCCATATCAACAGGGGAATCGGAATTATCTACATCACCTTAGATTTCTTGAGTGGAACTTCTTGTTCCTGTTTTTCCAACCTCATCAGGATGAACATCCTCCAGTGTATTTGTAAGCCATTTGGGAGGACCTTTCTGAGATGGCCCTGGCTGGTCACTTGACTGAGTTGGGATTGATTCAAGATTCAATCTCCCAATTCTGTCAATCACATCATCCAATGTGTCATCCGTGGTGGTTTCTTCCTGTGGGGGAGAGTGTGGTTCAGGAAATGATTCCACAGTTTGATTCAATATCGGAATCCCCCCTTCAAGGTGTGGAATCACATTATCAAATTCTTTCAAAGACTTTGCATGTGTGAATCTATCCAGGCGATCAAGTTGCCGCTCAACAACCTTGTCACTCTTGGATGATTCAAGAAATATGACATCTCTTGCTATCACAAACTTCTTATTTGCTTCATCATAGAGACGATATCCTTTGGAGGTAATGGAGTACCCCAAGAAGATACATTTTCTGCTTCTAGCACCAAGTTTGTTCCTTTGACCCTTGGGTATCAAGGCATAACAGGTGGACCCAAAGACCCTGAAATGCTTTACCGAAGGAATGTGGCCATGCCACATTTCAAAAGGAGTTTTGTTTCTAATTGAACTTGAAGGACACCTGTTCTTTATGTAAACAGCACATAGAACTGCATCAGCCCAAAACATCAATTTTACATTCTTGAATAATAACATGGAGCGAACCATATTTAAAATAGTTCTGTTCATTCTTTCAGCTACACCGTTCTGTTGGGGATTATATGGCACAGTTGTTTGATGTTTGATTCCATGTTGACGGAGATAATTTTCAAATTCGTTTGAAGTGTATTCTTTTCCATTATCAGTACGTAGAGAGCCAATATGTGTTTGTGCATCATTTTCAATCCATACATGAAAATTTTTGAAAGTTTGAAAAGCATCAGACTTATTCTTCAGTAAGTAAATCCAACACATCCTGGTGTAGTCATCAATAAATGTCATCATGTATTTGTTTCCATTTGCAGAAGCAATAGGCATAGGGCCACATAAATCTGAATGAACAAGTTCAAGTTTCCTATGTGCTCTTGAGTGTGAATCATGAAATGGCTGTTTGCTATGCTTTCCTATAATACATGCATCACATTCCTTAGGTTTTCTAGGAATTGTAGGCAGTCCATCAACACCATTTTTCTTCAACAAACGAAGGCTGTCATAATTTAAGTGTCCAAATCTAGCATGCCATAAAAGACTTGATGGAAATGTACCTTCATCATGATATGAACTGAACGCAAAGTTTTGAGCATGAGCAGATGAACCTTTCAGCTTCAAGAGTCTCCCTTCTTCTATTCCCTCCATGACAAGTGAGTGATCTGATGCTTTTCTGACCTCCGCCTTGCCATCAAACAAGTGAATTGAGTGTCCTTGCTGCCGGATTTCGACCAGGGACAACAAGTTTCTCTTCAACCCGGAGGTATAGTGAACCTCATGTAGGATATGATCGTACACTGTGCGCTTAAGCTCGATCGTGCTAAGCCCCGATGGTTTGAGTTTGGGGGCATCTCAAGGATACTGCCTCCCATCAACTTAATGCAGAAATCTTCAAAAAAATCTGTTCTAAATGTCATGTGACATGTTGCTCTGGAATCTAGCAACCAATCATCTCTCCATGAAGTAAATGAAACATCAAAGAGGTTTTCAGCTACTCCATTGTTACAATGTGCTAGAACATAGTGAGCGGATTCAGGTGCTTTACCTTTGTCTTTGTCATTGGTTTTACCTTTGTCTTGATTTCTGTGCTGCTCAATTTTGTTCCATGGTGTTCTTCATTTGGGTGCATCATGTCCATCTCTATTGCAGCGTGTGCAATGAAGATGGGATTTGTCAGCTTGTCTGCCCCCCCTTTCTGTGAAGTTCCTTCTTCCTCTTCCTCTTCTGCCACCTCTTCCTCTGAATGAATCTGGAGCATGATTCTTTTCTCTATGTGCCAAATATGTAGCCTCTTCGGAAGATGAAGGGACTGTCATCTTCCCAAAAGCTTTCTCTCTTTCTGCAAACTTCTGCTCAAGTTTATCAAAGGTGATTTGTTCAAGGTTTCCACTTGCTTGCAAAGACTCAAGATAATGTGAGTAAGTCGGATATAATGCCTTAACATATGCTATGAGAGGTATGTCCATTTTTACACCGGTGTTTTTAATGTCATGCATTATAGATCTTATTTCTGAAGCTAAAGCAAGGGGATCATCATTTTTCATCTCAAGACTGAACAGCTTAACCATCAATTGAACATTTTCTAATTCTGAGTGTGAGTCATAGAGTTCTTTTAGTTTCTTCAAGGCTTCAAAGGCATTTGAGAATGATGAAATATGGCGACTCACCTCTTCACTCACTGAGGCTGCAATCAAGGCATAAGCCTTGCAGTTCTTGTTTTCCCAGATGGCAAGCTCTTTGTCTGAAGTGGGCTTCTCTGGTGGATTTTCTGCTTGTCCTTCACAGATTCCTCTCCACAACTCATTAAAAATGAGTGTGTGTTTAATCTTCCGAGACCATTCAAGATAGTTCTCTTTGCCAGAGAGAACTATCCCAACAATAGAGATGAGAGAATGCATTAGACTGCTGGAAAAAATATTCTGAAGAGGAAACAAATTCTGCTATAAAACTTCAAACTCTTGAAATATTTCAAATACAGGGGCAAAAAATCTTGCTGGAAAAAATTTTCTGAGTTTAAAAACTCTTCCTGGAAACTATATCTGCTCAGAAAACTTTGCTGGAGACTGAATTTTTTTTTTTAAAAACACTCTATGCTATAGACTGAATTCTGCATAAAAAAAATGTATATTTTTTTTTTTTTGTTTGGGGAAAAGTGTATATGAAAACAAAATGGAATTATGAATGGGAGGGATTGAAAGGGCGTAATGGGAAGTATGAGCGTGGGCGGAATTATGAAAGGAGGGGCGCAATGGGAGGGGCGCAATGGAAATATATAACAAATATATGACTCTTGTAATATATGGGAGGGGCGCAATGGAAATATATAACAAATATGCAATGAACTGTTGTGATATTTGGGAGCGTTTTAAACATAATAAAGCAGTGTTAAAATGAGGGAGACAGCGCATACGAGGGGTGTATACATGTGATGGAGGGGGGGCGCAACACAGCGTTTAAACCAGCGCGTTATTTAAATGTCAAACCAGCGCAATGGAAATATATAACAACAACACTTCTGCAATATCACAGCGTTATAATATCACGCATATGACAGCGTTTAAAACATATGAAAGCATTATAATATCACAACGTTAAAATATATGACATTGTTAAAACATATGACAGCGTTAAAATATGTCAAACGATGTCAAACAGCGTTTTAAACAACGTATAGAGGGACTGCTGCGTTGTAAACAACGTATAGAGGGACTGCTGCGTATAGAGGGACTGCTGTAGTGGAGAAGGGTGAGGGCGTAGAGCCGTGGAGGGGTGGACAGGGGTCGGTTTTATATTGCAGAGACGAGCGTTTGTGAGGAGGAGCAAGCTGTTGGGTAGGAGCGCTTTTAACTGTGCGGAAATGATATTACTGTGCGGAAACGATATTACTGTGCGGAAACGCATATATATAACTGTCAAGAAAACAAAGCGTTGTAAAAACACAACGATGTGTTGTAATATGGAACGCTGGTTGTAATATGGAACCATGTCAAACTACACCAGCGTGGAACCTCCAGACAGCACAGTGTTTGAGTATAATAGCGTGGTGAATGATATCATAAAGCACAGCGTTTGTATATATGTCGACAAACAGCGTGGAGTTGTATGTGTAAATGCAGAGCCGAGGGCGGAGTGGGTTAGGAGCTGTAGGAGCGTTGGTTGATTGAGAGGGGAAGGCAAACAGTCGACGGGTGCGTAGGACTGAGTGGAGAGATGAGGGAGCCCGAGAGCGAGTTGCAGAGATGAGGGAGAGGGCGCGCTGCCTGTTGCAGAGGGTAGGCGCAGGGAGTGGGGGAGTGGAATGGCGAGGGGGTGGGAGTTAAGGTGAGGATGAGTGAGGGCGCAGGGAGAGGGGGAGTGAGGGCGCAGGATGAATGCGTATGGATGAATGAGGAGGCCCAAAAAGGGCTGTTACATAAAAAAATTTGAAATTGGATCTGCAGAAGACAGTTGCAGGACTGCTGGACTGGCAGAGCCTGCAATTTGCAGATTGACAGAGCCTGCAAATGTCAGTGCTATTTAGGGAAAAAAAATGCAGAAAACAGTCTAGCAACTAGGAGCAGCAGAAAACAATTAATAAAATTGACTGAGCAAAGGGTAGGGAGTTACACCACAGGGCAGAAGTGCCAAATGTGGGGCTGGCTCTGATACCATGTCAAACCAGGAGGTAACTCCTCAAATCTGCAATGTGTATTAGCTGAAGAATGTACATGCTCTTATAGATGGGAGGTGAGGCTATTGGGATTCAGATCCCAATGACTCTTGGCCTTCCTTATTTCCTAATATTAAATAAAATACAAAAATACAAATGCACACCCATCCATAGGATTAGGTGTCAACATTTTTAATAAAATGAAAAATGTTCAATGTAAAACACATAGTATTTAGAAACAAAAAGTAATTTGATACAAAACATAGGTTTTAACCTTATACTATGTTAATTGTTTTGAAAATAGATTCTCAATAAAATGAAAAATATTCAATGTAAAACACATGCATATTAACATATAATTGTGATATTTTCCCTGCTTTCCAACTTAGTCCATCCTTCTAGAAATATCCCTTTTAATGAAGCAAATATATCCATAGTGATCCACTGATATTTTTTCACCAACAACTATTCCATTTTGGACTTATATATCTCAAAACTATGCTTATTGAATTTATGCATCTATATCTTTAAACTACTTGAAACTATTTTATTTCACCATAGGAATCATTTCGATATGTCTCCCATTTTAATGGGGTGTATCACATTTCAAGAAAAAAAACATTAGCCATAAAAGTTTCCCATTGAAACCAAAAGTGATTTGATACAAAACATAGGTTTTAACCTTATATAGGTAATTGTTTCAAATATATTCTTAATTTAAAATGAAAAATATTCAATGTAAAACACATGCATTAACATATAATTGTGATACTTTCCCTTCTTCCAAACTTAGTGGACATCCTTTTAGAAAAATCCCTTTTAATGAAGCAAATATATCCATAGTGATCCACTGATATTTGTTCACAAACAACTATTCCATTTTGGACTTTTATATCTCAAAACTATGCTCATTGAATTTATGCATCTATATTTTTAAACTACTTGAAACTATTTTATTACACCATAGGAATCATTTCGATATATATCCCATTTTAATGGGGTGTATCACATTTCGAGAAAATACACATTAGCCATAAAATTTTCACATTGAAACCAAAAGTGATTTGATACAAAACATAGGTTTTAACTTATATAGTTAATTGTTTCAAATAGATTTTTAATAAAATGAAAAATATTCAATGTAAAACACATACACATTAACATACAATTGTGACATTTCCCTTCTTCCAACTTAGTGGACATCCTTCTAGAAAATCCCTTTTTAATAAAGCAGACATATCCATAATGATCCACCGATATTTGTTCACAAACAACTATTCCATTTAGGACTTTATATCTCAAAACTATGCTCATTGAATTTATGCAGATCTATATTTTTTAAACTACTTTGAAACTATTTTATTACACCATAGGAATCATTTCGATATATCTCCCATTTTAATGGGCCGTATCACATTTCGAGAAAACACATTAGCCATAAAAGTTTCCCATTGAAATCAAAAGTGATTTGATACAAAACATAGGTTTTAACCTTATATAGGTAATTGTTTCAAATAGATTCTTAATTTAAAATGAAAAATATTCAATGTAAAATAGATGCACATTAACATATAATTGTGATACTTTCCCTTCTTTCCAACTTAGTGGACATCCTTCTAGAAAAATCCCTTTTAATGAAGTAGATATATCCATAGTGATCCACTGATATTTGTTCACAAACAACTATTCCATTCTGGACTTTTATATCTCAAAACTATGCTCATTGAATTTATGCATCTATATTTTTAAACTACTTGAAACTATTTTATTACACCATAGGAATCATTTAGATATATCTCCCATTTTAATGGGGTGTATCACATTTCGAGAAAAGCACATTAGCCATAAAAGTTTCCCATTGAAACCAAAAGAAATTTGATACAAAACATAGGTTTTAACCTTATATAGTTAATCGTTTCAAATAGATTTTTAATAAAATGAAAAATATTCAATGTAAAACACACACACATTAACATATAATTGTGATATTTTCCCTTCTTTCGAACTTAGTCGACATCCTTCTAGAAAAATACCTTTTAATGAAGCAGATCCATGGTGATCCACTAATTATTTTTCACAAACAACTCTTCCATTTTGAACTTATATATCTCAAAACTATGCTCATTGAATTTCTTTCCAACTTAGTGGACATCCTTCTAGAAAAATCCCTTTTAATGAAGCAGATATATCCATAGTGATCCACTAATATTTGTTCACAAACAACTCTTCCATTTTGGACTTTTATATCTCAAAACTATGCTCATTGAATTTATGCATCTATATTTTTAAACTACTTGAAACTAATTTATTACACCATAGGAATCATTTCGATATATCTCCCATTTTAATGGGGTGTATCACATTTCGAGAAAAACACATTAGCCATAAAAGTTTCTCATTGAAACCAAAAGTGATTTGATACAAAACATAGGTTTTAACCTTATATAGTTTAATTGTTTCAAATAGGTTTTTAATAAAATGAAAAATATTCAATGTAAAACACATGCACATTAACATATAATTGTGATACTTTCCCTTCTTTCCAACTTTGTGGACATCCTTCTAGAAAAATCCCTTTTAATGAAGCAAATATATCCGTAGTGATCCACTGATATTTGTTCACAAACAACTCTTCCATTTTGGAACTATATATCTCAAAACTATGCTCATTGAATTTATGCATCTATATCTTTAAACTACTCAAATACTTTATTACACCATAGGAAATATTTCAATATATCTCCCATTTTAATGGGGCGTATCACATTTCGAGAAAAAACACATTAGACATAAAAGTTTCCCATTGAAACCAAAAGTAATTTGATACAAAACATAGGTTTTAACCTTATATAGGTAATTGTTTCAAATAGATTCTTAATTTAAAATGAAAAACATTCAATGTAAAACATGTGTACATTAACATATAATTGTGATACTTTCCCTTCCTTCCAACTTAGTGGACATCCTTCTAAAAAAATCCCTTTTAATGAAGCAGACATATCCATAGTGATCCACTGATATTTGTTCACAAACAACTCTGCCATTTTGGACTTTTATATCTCAAAACTATGCTCATTGAATTTATGCATCTATATTTTTAAACTACTTGAAACTATTTTATTACACCATAGGAATCATTTCGATATATCTCCCATTTTAATGGGGTGTATCACATTTCGAGAAAAAACACATTAGCTATAAAAGTTTCCCAATGAAACCGAAAGTGATTTGATACAAAACATAGTTTTTAACGTTATATAGGTAATTTTTTCAAATTATAGATTCTTAATTTAAAATGAAAAATATTCAATTTAAAACACATGCATTCTTATACACCCTTATGTCTATGTAAAGTAGTGTGAGTGATTCAACGGGTACTCTACACCCTTCATAGGGCATAATTGGGACAGGTAGTGTTAACTTCTACAAGTTCTATAGACAGAGTCTGTAAAGGCTTGGGTAGCCTCTGGATCTCATCTTTTCTCAAAGGTGACATATCCAGTAAATGCCCCTACATTCAATCTCTATAAAATATCTAAATAGAAGTTCTTCATTTTAATATCCATAAACCTCAACCACTTTAAGGAAAATTGTGTACATGTGTCATTTCTCCCATAAATTATTAGGCAAGTTTTCTAAAGCATGTACATGTCATGTTGGCTTTCTCCCATTAACTTTAAAGCATGTTTTTTGTAAGTGCATAAAATAATTTTGCAAAGCATGTAAATGTCATTTCTCTCAAGCTTTAAGGCCTAAAAATTGAACCTAAAGTGGTTGAACTCTCATAGAATTTTGAACATCCATAGGATTTTAGTCTGTTTGTTGAGTGTTAACTTCTACAAGTTCTAAAGGCAAAGTCTGTGAAGGGCTAGGTAGCCTCTGGATCTCATCTTTTCTCAAAGGCGACATATCCAGTAAATGCCCCTACAGTCAATCTCAGTAATAGATCTAAATAGAAGTTCTTCATTTTAATATCCATAAACCTCAACCACTTTAAGGAAAACTGTGTACATGTGTCATTTCTCCCATAAATTCTTAGGCAAAGTTTTTAAAGTATGTACATGTCATGTTGGCTTTCTCCCATTAACTTTAAAGCATGTTTTTTGTAAGTGCATAAAATAATTTTGCAAAGCATCTAAATGTCATTTCTCTCAAGCTTTAATGCCTAAAAATTAAACCTAAAGTGGCTGAAATCTCATAGAATTTTGAACTTCAATAGGATTTTAGTCTGTCTGTTGAGTGTTAACTTCTACAAGTTCTAAAGTTAGAGTCTGTAAAGGGCCATGTAGCCTCTGGATCTCATCTTTTCTCAAAGGTGGCATATCCAATAAATGCCCCTACAGTCAATCTCTATAACAGATCTAAATATCTCTGTAACAAACCTAAATAGAATTTTTTCATTTTCATATTCATAAACCACTACCACTCTAAGGCATTTTCATTTTCGTTCAGTGCAACGCATCAAATAATACTTCACATTTTCTTCATTGTCAGTAGGTGCAATTACAACAAAAACATCTCCTACACAATAAAACAAACTTAACAAAATTATGTATTTAAATTTATTTCTAGATCTTTATAATTTGAAAGCAATTCAAATGTTACCTTCTCTAACAAAATCAGAAACTTGATCACCATCGGATGATATTGTATTCTCCTCTGATTACATTTCTTCAAACATTGCAACGAACATTTTTCCCTTTGTATTTAGCTCGATATGTTTCCAATCTTTTACATACATTTTGTTTTCACAAACGTCATTGGATTCTGTGTTGTCTATGAAAACATGAAAAAAAACAAAAATATTTTCTTTTATCCAATGCAAACACATTTCTGAATAACTTTGTTTTAATTGAATGCAATTTTCGAGTCTCTTTTATTGTTTCAACGTCATTTCCAATTGATCTATCTACTTCTTCGATCCCAATATGCCAAAAAAAACTTTATATGGAAAATTCAAAGAAGAATGTAAATATGATATCAAAATACAATCAAAGATAATCAAATTGTGATAAATGTACATTGTTTAAAATTAGATATCTAATAAAAATTAAATTGAATGTGCCTTCGCACTTCCCTTGATCGGTTAGTCTAATGGCTTAGAGCAACGGTGCACCATTGAACAACTTCTTTAGCGTCCAAAAGTCGGCTTGCAGAGGGGTTCATTTGATATCTTTGAAGTGCTCGTATTATGCATGCCCCTACATCATCATGTTCTCCTTTTCCATGACCAGTCTCAAAGAAATTCCAACAATGTTTAATGCACATTTTCTTATGAGGACAACACAACCAAAAGAATGATCGTGTAGATTTGAATTGACCTGTGCATCCATCTGACCATATCTAATGTTCATTGAATGTTATTCCACAACTTTTCAAGGAGTCATAAATCTTTCCAAAACAATGTTGTACAAAATATGTATCATGTGTACAATCATCACTGATATAAAAGTGATATTCTTTAATAACATGTTGATTTTCACTGGTGCTTTCTATTCAGCATGTCTATATAGAATATGGACAAGCATGGAGACTTGGTCAGAATGATAGTACTCACTCTGAATTTATTTTTGTGGAACAAATGTGTAGTTTTCTGCAAAATCAATTACTGACAAAATGGTCCCTAGTGGAAAAACTTCACGGGATTTTTTGAATTGCAAGTCTTGCTATCGAGCTCTATGGGGATGCTTGGTGTATCTATAAATTTCTGCCTCAAACTTTCTCAAAAAGTCTATCACAAAAATTTCTTCTTCTCGTAATTCAATTCTTTTAACATTATTTTCACCTTGAATCGATGTATGGATATATTCATATATTTTCCATTTCACTTTCATGTTGGACAATGATTGATCATTTATATCAATACAATATTTGTTTTGAAATTTAGTCAAATTTCCACAATCATCGCATTTTTTACCACCAACACATTTCTTTTTGTAAAATAGTTCATCGCTTTCTCTTTCACATAGAATTTGAGATATGAATTCACGGATAGTGGAAGGAGGAGGTGAATCCTTCCATAATGTTCTACCGAAATCAAGGAATGTGTCACAATATAACTCAAATTCCACATGATAATGGCAACAACAAGTGTCGCGTACGGTGATAGGTTTTACATACCATGGTTTTTGTTGAACAAAAGCACTGAGTGAAACATGAATTTGACGATTCTCTTCTTTGAACTTGTTGAATAACTCTATCTAAGTGGTTTCCAATAAATATTTTTCATGTTCTTCGTACTGATTTCGTGCTATTCTTCTTCGCATCACATGCCTTGCAGTTGGCGAAACACGCGAATTGTTCTTCCAATATTCATATATTATTTTTTTAACATTTTCTCCAAGTCTATCTTTGTATGGTTGCCTACAAATAGCTCTCCAACAAGCGATTTCATCATTTACATCTATTTGCAACCGAAATTTCCGATGTTTGTGCAAAGTTTTTCGTGAGGTTCCTAATGCTCGTGCCATAGATTTTACCAAGCGATTCTCTTTAGTACTTGATGAAACCATTGCCATATGTATTTCTCTACGTACAACTGAAACATTTTTCTATCTAGATCTTCTAATTGAATTTATAGCACTATTTATATTTTGTATCACATTTTCCTTCATTTTTTTATCTTTGGTTGATTTTTGAATACCCAATAAAGTCGTAGCTTCTTTTAATTTCCTTAATGATAGGAGACCTTTCAACATTTGGGCTTGAACTGTCACCTTTTCCTTTATGAAATACTTCTCAAAAATGCGGTTAACATGATATCGTATATAATGGTCAGCTTTTTTATCTCCATATGTGTGAGTGTCAACATTTTCTAACATCTCATCATCGACATTGATTTCATCTGTACATATTGAAATGAATAGTACATAACAAGTTTACATATTCAATAAATAACTAAATTAATAAATATATATATAATTTCAGTAATACGTGCATGTGTTCAATATCAATATATATATATATATATATATATATATATATATATATATATAACTTGTGATTCAATTTCTTCACTTGAATTTCTTTCAACATTTTCACCATCTTCAATCATTGGTTCAATATCTCTTTCACTTTCTCTTTCAAAATTTTGTATCTCATCATCAATGTTTTGAGGAATATCTCTCTCTATTTACATTGAAAAATATTTTTCAAATTAGTTCATCAAATAAAAATTAAGCTTCACATTTTACACAAGGAAAATTTTAAATATATCAAACTCATAATATTTACATTTACATACCTGCTTCAACTTCTAGTTGAGGTTGATTTTCCCCTTCAATATTTGAAAGTGATTTTATCTTTCTTTTGCGAGATTGTCTCGTCTCTTCTCAACGTTCCTCAAGGTCTCTTTTTCTATCATATTTTCTTGTACAATTCCTTCGATTTCCCATGATAATAGAGTATGAAATTCAAAAGAAGTCCTTCAAAAATTTAGACAAAAACTCAATTAAAAAAAACATCACAAAAGATTTAATTTAAAAAAAAACTCATTTTAAAAATTTTGAAAAAAATACATACTTCAATCCAAAACACTTTAAAAAATCCGAGAAAAAATTATCTTATAAAAATGAAACGAAACTCAAAATATTTATTTCCAAGTTCTACAAAAAAAAAATTCATTTAAAAAATTAGACAAAAACTCATTTTAAAAAATCATTATAAAAGATTTACTTCAACCCAAAACACGTACTCTAAAAAAGTGTCACTTCAAAAAATGCCTCCAAAAAATGTCCATTAAAAATTAATTCCAACTTCTTAAAAAATTCCACTTTAAAAAATACTTCAAAAAATCCTCTAAAAAAATATCACTTTAAAAAATACTTCCAAAAAATGTCATTTGAATATTAAGCCTAAAAAGAGTCATTTCGAAATTAAGCCCAAATCCATACCTTCAAAAACAATGAAAATTAAACCCAAATCCATACTTTCAAAAAAAATGAAGCTCAAAAAACATCCAAAAAATGTATCACATACCTCCAAGAAATGTCCTTTGAATGTACCTCTAAGAAAAGTCCTTAAACCCAAAACAATCCTTTACAAAAATGTTCTTTGAATGTACCTCCAAGAAAAGTCCTTAAACCCAAAACAATTCTTTGCAAAATTAGACCAAGACCTTTGTAAAATCAGACCAAATGTGCAAAAATATGCGAAAATAATGAATGATTTCGCAGCAATTTATATTGTTGCAAAATGTTTCTTTGGAGGGGCTCCATGGTATTTCCGGCCGACGGAAAATGGGTTAAATTTTGGTCGAACTTTTTTACAAAATTCAGTTGAACTTTTATGTCATTAGACTTAATGGGCCGTCAGCGCAAAAAAAAAATTCGGCCGAACTTTTTTAAGAGTACGGCCGAACTAATGCGTCAGTAATTATGCAAAGCCAAGCTCTAAATACGTATCTTCAACTTTGCACTAATTAAACTCCATGAAAAATTTTGAATTAACTGTCGAAACCAAGACAAGTATTTTTAGAATTGAATCTACTTTTAGGAAATATAACTTTTATGGAATTTCATAAATATTTACTAATTTTAATTAATTTTGTAATAAAATGGGCACAAACAATTTCTGAAGGTCATTATGATTCAGTGAAATCATAATTTTATATCTTCCAAAATACATTTAAAAAAAATTGAAAAAATTATGGTGCATTACATTGGTTCGTCATCTCTAATGGGTAGTTTTTAGATTTTTAGTTTATAACTTATATGTTAAGAAATTTCTTGCGTCGCGAAACATATTCAAAATATGCAGTTTTTTCATACCGTCTAAAAAATTCTGGTAATTATGGAGTATAATCCAAATGGCTTTGTAAATATGACGAAACCGAAGTAGACTCTATCTAGATTGTTGTAACACATTTTGTTTCTAAAAAACACAAAGTTTCAAAGAATACAACATTTAACATGACTTCTTATGAATCCTTTGATTGTTAAAAAATACATACTCAAAGAAATGCTAAGTTGACATATCAAATGTGTATAAAAAAAATTCCAAAAAATAAGTAATAGAAAGCTAATAAAATTTCTAACAACTTTTATTTTTATCGCAAAATGAAATTCTAAACAGAAAAATTGTTTTAGTTTGTAGAAAGTTGAAGAACAAAAAAAAAAAAAAAAAAAGTGAAAGTTTTTTCTCAAAAAAGGGCAAAAAGTGTAACCCAACTTCACATTTTCACTGTACAAGAAGCTTCCACGATAAATGATGTCGCTAAGAGTATTCCTAGAATTAATGCAGCCTTGGAGGATCAACAAGTTGAACATCAATCCACTATGATCAAAATAGAAGCTAATATTATGAACCAAGCTATGTCATTTCTAATAGACCCAAGAGCTAGTTTAAGTTTTTTTAGACCAAAAATACTAGACAAATGCAAGTTGAAAATGGAAAAACATAAAAACTCTTGCATGGTACAATTAGAAACTAGTACTAAAAGGAATATTGTTAGGTTGTTTAGGGACTATCCTATTAATTTAAACGGTCTTAAAACATAAATGAATTTGAATATCCTACCTTTAGGATTATATGATGTGTTATTGGGTATGGATTGGCTAGAAAAGCATAGAGTATTCATTAACTACCTAGAAAAAATTGTTACTTGTACCAATGATAAGGGGGTAGTACAAGTCATTATAGGTATACCCAAAACAATATGAATAAAAATATCTCATCCTTGCAATTAAAAATATATGCAAGGAAGGGGTGTAAAATATTTGCAATAAAAGTGGAATATTTAACATGGGAAATCAAAGAAAAGAATCTGAATGACTTTGCAGTGGTGAAGAAATTAAAATATGTTTTCCCGGATGAAATTCCCGTATTTCCATTGAAAAGATATATTTATTTTACCATTGAGTTGGCACCTAGGATAACACCATTGTCAAGGGAACCTTATAGGATGAGTGTTCTAGAGTTGATTGGGTTAAAGATGAAACTTCAGGAATTGTTGGACAAACGATATATCAGACCAAGAGTCTCACCTTAGGGAGCACCAATATTTTTTGTAAGGAATAAGGGTGGTATTTTTGGGTTGTGTATTGATTATAGACATTTGAATAAGTTGGCAATCAAAATTAAATATCCATTTCCCAAAATTGATGATATGTTTGATCAAGTAAGGGGAATATAAATCTTCTCTAAGATAGATTTGAGATGTGATTACCTTCAAAATAGAAGTAAAGATGAGGATATTAATAGAAATTATTTTGGAACTAGATATGGCCATCGTTAGTTCGTTGTTCTTCCTTTTGGAGTTGCAAACACCCTAGCCACATTTATGTGTTTAATGAACAATGATTTTAGCCAGACTTACATATATTTGTATTGATCTTCATTGATGACATTTTGGTTTATTCAAAGACACTCAAATAACATGTATAACACTTAAGAATAGGAAACTGCAAACACTCATATAGCATCAACTTTATGTCAAATTTAGTAAATGTGAGTTTTACCAAGATCATATTCAATATTTGGGACATGTAATATCCAAAAGGGAATCATGGTAGACCCTAAAAAGGTCAAGGAAATTCTATTTGGCATAGTTCTAAAGATGTAGTTGACATTATATCCTTTACAGAAATTACAAGTTATTAATATAGGTTGATTGAAGGTTTCTCCAAGCTGGCCTGTCCTATAACATCCTTACACAAGAAGGGAGTTAAATTCATCCAGACCTAAAAATGTCAAGAAATCTTTCATCAATTGAAAATTTTTCTAATTGTATCCTCCATACTTAATATTGTTGATCCCAAAAAAAATTATGCAGTGTGCATGGATGCTTGTTTGGAAGGATTGGTGGAGTGTTGATGCAATATAACCATGTTATACCTTATGAATCTAGGAAGATAAATTAACATGAAAATAATTATGGTGTGTGTGACCCAAAAGTAGTTGCAGTAATTCATGCTTTAAAAATGTGGCAACAATACCTTTTGGGCAAGAAATTCATGTTAGTAATTGATCATATTAGCATGAAATATTTCTTTAGTCAACCAAATTTAAATGTGAGGCAAACAAGGTGGATGTCTTTTCTTAGTAAATTTGATTTTGAAATCAAACACACCAAGGGAAAGAAAACAAAATTGCAAATGCATTGAGTATAATTAAAATCATATATGTGGGATCTATACTAGAAGTTCTAAAATAGACTTAATGAACAAACCAACACCGAAACCTTAGAATCTCAATAATACAAACAAAAGAAATAAAAAATGTTAAATCGAATTATCCCAACAGAAGGATCAGATTATGCTCTGAATCATGATGGTTTAATTATGTCCAAAATGTGTATAGAATAAAATAACTAATCCTTTATGAACATCATAAGAATCCTTTTGCAACTCATCCAAGCTATCAAAAACTTATCACAAGACTAAGAAAAGGGTTTTATTAGCCAGGGATGAAAGAAGAAGTGGCTAAGTATTTGGCAAAATTTTTGGATTGTAAAAGCATTAAGGTGGAAGACCAACATCCTGCTAGGTTATTAAATTCCTTACCTATTTCTAAGTGGAAATGGAAATTAGTTATCTCCTTATATTTTATCACAGGGTTACTCAGAAATAGAAGACAACACAATTCTATCATGGTTGTAGTTGATAAACTGAGTAAGGCAGTCTATTTTATACTGGTGCAATAAACATTCAAAGCTATTCAGATAGTTGATAATTTTATGAAGGAGAAATTTAGACTTCATGGGGTACCAAAAATAGGCATTTCTGACAGAGAGGCTAAATTCACATCAACTGTTTGGAAGGCACTTTTTACATGATTATGTACACATTTGAATTTTAGAACTTCCTACCATCCTTAAACTAATGGGAAAACTAAAAGAACCAACCAAAACCTTGAAAACATGCTTCACATGTATGCAGTGGATCAACCCGCTATATGGGAGGATTACTTACATCTAGTTGAATTTGCATAGAATAATATTTATCAGGAATCTCTTAATATGATTCCTTTTGAAGTTATTTATGGATGGAAATTTTATACTCAATTGATTTGGAGTCAACCAGAGGATAGAATGGTTTTGGGACCTAATATTTTAAGATATTTCGAGAAGGTGGTTAGAAAGGTAAGACATAATATTAAAAAAAAACTCAAGAAATGAAAAAAATTACGTGTAACATAAAAGGATTCATAAAGAGTACAATGTGGAAGAGCATGCTTATATTAAAGTCGGACCAAAGAAGATCGCATTGAATCTAGGAACTTGTGCTAAATTAGCACACACGTTTTGTGGGCTATTTGAAATACTAGTAAGATTACGCCTAATGGCCTACCAATTAGCACTACCAACCCACATAAAAGTGCATAATATATTTCATTTAAATTTTGAAGAAACATATTCATGGTACAACTCATATCATTGATTTGAATGTGATACACGTTGAAGCAAAAGATGAGTTCCAGGTCGAGCCTATGTGAAATTTAGACAGGAGGGAAATTTTACTTTCGAATTGAGCCATCATCTAGGCTAAAAATAAATCGAATCACTTTGGACCTAAGCAGGCCACCTATGATTGTAAGAGAAAATGCAAGAATAATTTCCCTCGCTCTTCCAAAAGTGATGAGTGCAAACAAAAACACTAAGGAAAATGTTCAAATTAAGGGGATGGGAAATGTAATACCCCTGTTGCAATTATTTTTACAAGACTTTATTACTTTAAGTTAATTTGTAATTATTTAAGTTAGAAACAATAGCCATGTTGATAAGACTAAATTTTAACACTTGAATGATGTGTAAATATTTATGTGGAATTATATATATATATATATATATATATATATATATATATATATATATAGATATATATATATATATATATTAGAAATATTATGGGAACTATCACATGACTAATCATGTTGTTTTAATTTCAAATAATTGTTTAAGTGGTTGGAGTCCCAAGTAGTGGACAAGTAAATGTGGCAGTTGTCATAGTTATAACCTCCCATATTTTCCTAAGATTCCAAGAGGAATGATCACCACAACATAACAAGAGATAAATGTTATGTTGGGTGGGGAATAAGAGCATAGTTGGAGAGAAATTTAATTTTGGATGCTAAGTAAGAGAAAATCGTATTAAAATCATAGGTATACAAAATAAAGAGAAAACATTGAAAAGTGGGATGTTGATAGAGTTTGTGTGGGGAGGAGGAAAAATACCAACAAGAGAAGACAAGCTATTAATAGCAGAGAAGCTTAAGACTCAAGGGGAATTGTTGTGGTTATAATTCACTAGATGGGAGGATCGTCTTGGTTCCTATTATATTTCCAAGTGTTCATATAAGTAAAATGATTATTGTAGTCCGTCTATTATAAAAAAAAGTTTGGAATTTAAGTATGTATGTACTAGTAATATTTAGCATATGGTTTTTTGCACCAAGAATGAACAATTGAAAAAGTTTTAGTGAACAAAGAAAGGAAAAAAAATAGATAACATGCATGTCACTTTTGGAAGTAAGTAATTGCTAGGAATGCATGTAACTTTTGAAAGTAAGTAAAACATGTATCTTTCATGGTAAACAAAGAAAAAATATGTGTGTGTGTGTGTTTTTGGAGAACATGGTAAAGATAGGTATGAATATTTTCTATGTAAGAGGCCCCCAAATTCCTAAATGAACAATCTATGTCAGTAAATTTTAAATATAATAGTTATTTTTACAATTATTCATACTTTTCTTAGTTTAATGAGCAGTTGAAAGAAAAAGGTAGAAACTCTATAGATGAATTCATTACAAGCTACTATATATTCAAGAAGAAATATTTAAGTAGGGTTAGAAAGCTCGTAAGCTAGTATGGAGGGATAACCTATGTATTAACTTCCAAGTGCATGTAGTACCACTTGGTCAAATAAAACACTCCCCCGGAGGTAGTTATAGAGTCTATTTGAAAAGATACCCTAAAACTATATTTTTCGTACAAAGTTTGCTAAGAAAGACTTTGAACCTTGACTTCGATCAAGTATATAAGGAAGGAAACCTAAAAACAACTAGGCATTATTCGATGCAAAGATTATCTATTGTTAATAAAAAATATAAGAAACCAACTTAAAATAAATAACAATACATACTCTGGTTGAAGGTCAAATTGAAATAGTCATGACATTAAAGATATTTACAAACACTAAAAGCACATGAATAGATAAACATATTCAAAAAATTTATTATATATATATATATATATATATATATATATATATATATATATATACCACACATAAATGATGGGTTTAGGAACCTTAGTTGTATATAAATAAGTAGAGTGTATACTAACGTTCGAATATCTCCAAAACAAGTTTTCTTATGCATTCTCTGGGGTTATATTAAACAAAGTGTTCAAAATACAAAGTAATTGAGTTAAGAAGATTGAATCCTTAAAAATAACATCATAACTCAAGACCAAGTATGCAGAAACCATAAGAAAAAAAGTTGCAAAGAAGAAATTGTAGTCATCATAAAAATGACATCACCATCTATATCATTTAAATATCTATGCAGGAAATGCAGTGTTAGGGGAATTCTTACGTGGAGAGGTAAATATAGTTTCCTATGTTGAGGAAAACTATAAATTTGGGGTTTGGAGCACAAACATGTTACAAAGAAAAAAAATAAACTTATGTTCCCTCACCAAATAGTTAAGCCATAAAAAAAAAATCTTGAATTCAGAAATTTGACAAAGAATTTACCTTAAGGATATCCAATGAGTCATGGCCTTGAATGACCTATTAGAAGCATATGGTTAGTTAGGAAATTGATTCAGAGCCATAACCCTTAAACCAGAAAATAATGGTTTTGTTATCACTTTTTAATTCTGAAGGCTAAAGATAGAACTATCGGAGGGCCAACATCAAACCGCTTTAGAATCTAGGACCTAGCCTTCCTAGACTCAGAGAGGGCTCTCTCTGCTAGATGTAGCTTTGTTTATGGGGGGGATTTTAGGCTATCTATTATTGCAAAGGGGTTTGTTTGAAATTTATGGTTGAGGCAGCAGAAGATGGCCATTGGTCTATGGAGTCAAACAGGTGTAAAAAAATTCAAATGGACAAATAACTTATATCAGGTGTAACTAGGCAAGTTATCCATGTCAATGGATCTTTATAGCTTGTGAAATGGAAAGGAGGAGATTAAGGTTCAATGTGAATGCATATCAAACCATCTCTGAATTCTGCATTCAGGTCTTAGAGGAAAACATAAAGTACTGTTTAAAGACTGAGTAGGGTACCCCATGGTAAATCCTATACAAAAATTTATATACACAGTAAAGAAAGAAAACAATATGTAAAACTAGAGATGACAGATTACAAGAAAAAGGAGCACTTCACCACAGATCATAACACAAGAATCTGGAAAACAACATAATCTTTCATTCATCCAAAAGAGAGTGCTTACAATTAGATGAGGCCTTACAATGGTTTTTTTCCCTTCCGTGCCTCCTTTCTTACTACTAATGCATGTCGTATTTATATAAAACTTAAGTCGGTTAATTTTTCTACTGTAGTGATTTTCATTAGTCAAATTCAAGCAGAAATTTGACAAGTGGAAACATGCAGGCGGTGATAAGATGAGCCTGGCCATAACAGTGGCTTTAGCAGTCCGTTATTTATTTCAGAATAAGGAAGTAATTGCCTCTTGGGCTCACGAAGAGGCTATGATGGAGTAAAACTTTGACAAGTGGAAACACGCAGGCGATGATAAGATTTTTCTGGACAAGAAGCGGGGTGTAGCAGTTCGTTATTAATTGTGTAATGATTAGAATATGGCGTTATCTGATGTCAAAGAGGCGAGGAAGGCTCTGACATCTTGGATCTTCCTTTTCAGAAAATCGTTGCTAGATTATTAAATGCATGAGGTGTTGGCGTCTTTCATGGCTCAGTAGTCGTGATGATGTATTCACTTCCATTTCTGTTCTTTCAGTTATAACATAATAATCTTTGTATAAATGTCTTTTCCTGACTTGACCATTTTTGTCTATCTCCTTTCTACTGTGATGTTCAGCATTACTCTGCCTTTCACTCCATGTCGGGTCCTACCCAATTCCTTCTGCCATGTTAGATATTCCTTCATGAAATAATGTATAAAGCCCATACACCCAGACTTGAAATTCTGTAGGTTTTAACTTTGGACTTCATCGCATCCATGTCAATATCACACATCGCATGTTTTAATATTTATGTTATGAGGAATGGGATCGGCGATGCGATGCTAAGTGTGAAGGTGACATGTTGGGAGGGGTGATGGTTTCGATGATGTGGAGCAGAATTAGCGACAGTAATAGAAGTGAGAAGAGTATAGAGGCAGGTAGTTATGGTGGGCCAACCACATCGCAAATCGCAATCGGGACTGGATACAAGTTTGCAACATGGTTAAACAAACAAATTTGTGATGCGATAAGATATTTGCGAAGCGATGTGAAGAAGGGAAAGGGTGAAAGGTAAGTAATTTTAATGGTGCGAAAATCATAATAAAAGGGTTTATAACATATTTGAGGCATATGAAGTGGCAAGTGAATGGGTCGCACCATCATCTCATTGGGAAAATTTATGAAACAGCAAGTTAGATGTGACATTGTAAAATATGTGAAGTGTGCAATGCGAACAGAGGTGATGTGAAAAAGAGAGGTGGTCCCCAGTAGTTTCACAAATTGCATTTCAAAGGTTTGGAAGAGGTAATCAAAGGATTTTTTTATTTTGCCGATGCGAAAAGTAATATGGGTGTGCAGTAATGAAATAAAGGGAAACGACTTAGGGAAATGAAATGAAAAGGAAAGAATGTAGAGTAATGTATAAAAGTTTTGAAACTTAGGATAAGATTTGAATAACCTATGATATATTAACATCCTAAGCAACATATAACCCTTTGAATGACCTTCTCTTTTGGTAATTACACTTTCAAAAACATTTTCCTCCTTCCCTGAACTGAAAGGTAGATTGATTCCTTTGAATTTCTTGACAGCCATGGAATATTATTTTCAATATGAGAAATCTGAGAAATAATCAGTCACCTTGTGATACTGTGAATTACAAGAGTCTAACAGGTTTCACAGATATGAAACCCTTTACTCTAAAAATAAGTTATCAAGAACCCAAAATAAAAATAAGTAATCAAGGAAAGGAATAGAGAATAATAAAACATAAAAGAGGTGGTACATTACCTGGTAGAAATTAACCCTATCCAACACAAGCTTTGATGTCGATCCGACAAGGGTTTAATTCAACAAATACACCTTCCATTGAAACCTTGTGAGGAATCAAGTAAGAAACCCTCATGTTTTCTTCCATCGAAACCCTGGAAGGTGTTTCAATGAGAAAACCTTTCTGTTAACTTTAATAAAAAACTTGAGAGGATAACACACTAGAAAAACCATCCTACAACTAAAAATTCGAATGCAACAATTTATATATATATATATATATATATATATATATATATATATATATATATATATATATATATATTTCCAAAGCCAAAATTTAAAGCAACATGTGATAAAGATGGATAACGGGTATTTTTGTTATGTCAAAGACCCACAATACCCAAACAAATTATTATCTAGAATTTTTTTATCTAAAGGCTAATAAAAAAACATGTGAATTCCGAAAAAAAATAGTTAGTTGAATCTCTTTTTGGTGGTCTGGATGAAGGTGTAAGTGATAAAATTTCAAATCTTGAAACTATTTCTTCAAGTTCTGGTGGAACCTCCTCATGGGTTTCTTTTTTTATATCAGTCATCAACTTTCAAATTTATAACAGAACTCTTTAATGCAACTTTATTTGTGATAGTCGTAGATCTCCAAGCTCTCATGTAATGGCCATCATATTTAAAAGGTTTTGAGACAACTAACTTAATTAATTAAAATGAATTTATAAAGCATCGGGTCCATCTGATCTCTTAAATTTCGTGCAGGTTAGATTGCGATATTCATTGGATATGTGATAGCCGTTCGATTCCACTTAGCTTCATTTACGATTTATGTTGTTATCTATTTCTCTCTATGTGTTACAGTAATCACCATTTTTAATTCCACCACATTTAACTTTCTGCCATATTCTTCAATTCCCTTACTAAAACGAAAGGCAAACTGGTGAATCAGAATTTTATTGTTTCCAAGGTAATAACAATTTCTATGAAGGCTTATGGGTTTCGATAGCCACACAACTCGCTCACATTTTTATATAAATAAATCCTACCAATCTAATTTATAATATACTCAAAATAAATTAATGTATAGGGAAATTGATCAAACCCCAAAACTCAAACTTGATTCAACTAATTCAATAATAATTCGAGAAACAAATGAACCTCTGGCATTTGACAATGATGCCTCTATTGACACTAAAACAGAGGATTTTAAATATTCTCTTATTCAATCCTCTACTCCTGATTAAATTGCAACTTACAAAATATATAATGTTCACACAAACCTGTCAATATGATTATTTTGGATCGGATTTGCCAAATCTTGGATAAAACTCCTATTACATGATATTTGCCTAAAAATTCTTAACTAAAAATTGAATTCAATGAATCAAATACAAGCTATCCAAATCCCTGAATACTAGTCAAATATTATCTATCAAAATAGTAAATCGCAGGCTAAAGGATCCCACTCCTTTGCTTGTAATTTTTTTTG
This sequence comes from Pinus albicaulis, assembly GCA_034641835.2. NCBI lineage: Eukaryota > Viridiplantae > Streptophyta > Pinopsida > Pinales > Pinaceae > Pinus > Pinus albicaulis. The sequence continues at coordinate 1,083,902,721 of CM076578.1, forward strand.
TATTTTTGGAATAAAATGAAGTCTTTTTCTCCTCGAGCCTCATGCTCCTGCATCAGACTCCTAAGGAAAAAATTCTTCATGGGCTCCTATCCATGAGCTTCTCTAAAGAACTGTACAATTTCTGTAGCATATTATCTGTCATCCAGGTAGCTTCTGCAACTGGTTGATCTTTCCACATGATCAAATACTCAAAGTATTCCTGTCCTCTTGTCTCCTTAGATAATATTTTGTCAAAAAAATTCTTTGCTGCAATGTTTTTGTTGTGGGTAACTGTTTCAACCAGTCAATTTCTTCATTGCTTTCAGCTATATCACCTGTGTCTCCATCCTCATACCTGTACAAATCAGCAACATTGAAAATTGGAGATATTCCAATGTCAGGGGTTAATTCAATTTCATATGAATTTGCAGAAAATTTTCTCAATACTCTACATGGCCAAATTTTCTTAAATTTCAATTTGTTATACACCTTTTTTGGAAATCTTTCTTTCCTCAGGTGTGCTAGAACCAAATCTCCAACCTCAAAGTTAACTTCCCTCTTCTTCAAATCTACTATGTTTTTTGTATTTTATGTTGTTGTCCTGTAACTATTGTTTTACCTGTTCATGTATTTCTTGAATTTCTAAAGAAATTTCTTCTCCATCAACACTTCTCATCTCTGGTTTTCCCAAATTTCTTAATTCATACACTCCTATTGGGTGCATTCCATAAACTATAGGGAATGGGCTCTGCCCTGTACTCCTATTAGGAGAGTCATTATAAGCATATTCAGCCTGTGCCAAAATATGATGTCACTGTTTAGCATGTTCACCTGCAAGACTTCTCAAAACATTACCCAAGATTCTATTCACCACCTCAGTCTGTCCATTAGTCTGAGGGTAATAAGCTGAACTAAAACTTAACTTAGTACCAATATTTTTCCACAATGTCCTCCAAAAATGTCCAACAAATATGGTGTCCCTATCAGAGACAATGCTTTTAGGTAACCCATGTAACCTTACAATCTCTTTGAAAAACAAATTAGCAACATGAGTAGCATCACTAGTTTTATAACATGGAATAAAATGTACCATTTTAGAAAATATTTCAACTACAACATAGATTGCATCATTCCCTCTCTGTGTTTTAGGTAAACCCAAAACAAGATCCATACTTACCATATCCCAAGGTCTATCTGGAATAGGTAATGGAACTTACACACATGTGTTTTGACTCCTTCCCTATGCATACTAACAAAATTTACAATTTCGCACATACTTCTCCACTTCAGATCTCATCTTTGGCCAAAAACAAAAATGACTCAGTTTTTCATAAGTCTTGTCTGCACCAAAATTTCCACCAAGTCCACCAATATGTTTCTCCTTAATTAAATTTTCTCTCTTAGAACAATTTGGTATGCACAACTGATTTCTTTTAAACAACAAACCTTCTTGCAAGAAAAATTCCAGCCACTTACTTCTGTCAAACAAAACATGATTATTGCATGCTTCAAATGCCTCTTTAAAATCCAAATTTGTTTTATACAATTCTTTAAGAATATCAAATCCCAACACTTCAATTTGACTTTCTTGAACTAAAATGCTCTTTCTACTTAAGGCATATGCTACTTTGTTTGATTGGCCAGTTATATGTTTCAATACAAAATTGAAACTTTGAAGATACTCTACCCATTTTGCATGTTTCTGATTTAATTTTTTCTACTGCATAATGTACTGCAATGAATGATTGTATGAATAAAGCACAAACTCTTTAGAAATTAAGTAATGTCTCTACTTTTTTAATGACTACACAACTACATAAAATTCTTTGTCATAAGAAGAATATTTCCTTCTTGTCTCATTTAGTTTTTCACTGAAATAAGCTACAGGTTAGTCTTATTTACTTAACACAGCTCCAATAGCTTCTCCACTGGCATCACATTTCACTTGAAAAGGTTTATCAAAATCAAGCAAAACTAAGATGGGTTTTTCTGTTATCTTTCTTTTCAACAACTGGTAATTTTTTGATGCTTCATCGGTCCATTTAAATGGTTGTTTTTCCTTATTTATGGTTTCAATAATAGGAGCATTGATCTCACTAAAATTCCTTATGAATTTTCTATAAAAACAAGCAATACCATGGAAGCTTCTTACCTAAAAAACACTCTTATGTGAAGTCCATTCAATCTTCTCTAGATCCATCTTCAATCCATCAGCAGAAACAACAAAGCCTAAATATAGCAATTCTTCCTTCATGAATGAACATTTTTTTAAATTTACCAGCAACTTTTCCTGATGCAACTTCCTTAAGACATAATTCAGATGTCTCAGGTGTTCTTCTTTAGACTTGCTGTAAATTAATATACCATCCAAATATACTATTACAAATTTACCAATAAATTCCTTCAACACTTCATTCATAAGCCTCATAAATGTACTAGGAGCATTTGATAATCCAAATGGCATTACCATCCATTCATACAATCCTTCATTTTTTTTAAAGCTATTTTCCACTCATCTCCTTCCCTTATCCTAATTTGATGATAGCCACTCTTTAAATCCAGTTTTGTAAAATATCTTGCCCCACTTAAACAATCCACCAAATCTTCAATTCTTGGTAAAGGAAATCTATACCTGATTGTTATTTTGTCGATTTCTCTTGAATCAATGCACATTCTCCAGCCTCCCTCTTTTTTTTAGACTCAACACTGTTGGCACTGCACATGAACTCAAACTTTCTCTGATCAATTCTTTATCTAACAGTTCCCGTACCTTCTTCCCGATTTCTTCATTTTCCGTGGGAGTCATCCTATATGCTGCTTTATTTGGAAAATTTGCTCCTGGAATCAAATCAATATGATGGTTGATTTTTCTAATAGGTGGTAATTCATCCAAAAAATCATCTACAATGATATCACAGTAATTTTCCAGCATCTTTTGAATTTCAATTGGTAAATCAGAATTTTTAGTGGAAATAATTACTACCTTGGGTTTGCAAATTAATGAAAATTTTACCTCATCATCTTCAATCTGCTGCAAATATTATTTTCCACTTAGTAACAAAGCTTGTGGGTCAGATCTTCTTTTTGATGCATCTTCTTCTTCTATCGGAAACAATGTATGACTGATACCATCTTTACAAAACTTGTATGTGTTCTTCTTCCCATCATGCATAGCTCCTCTGTCATACTGCCAAGGTCTACCCAGAAATATGTGGCATACGTCCATAGGCATCACATCACACATAATTTTGTCTTTGTAGCTGCCCAACTGAAATTCTACTTCATATTGTTCATTCACTAACAGTTGATGTCGTTTCTGAAGCCATGACACCTTGTAGGGTGTTGGATGTTTCTTTGTCTTCAATTTCAATTTCTCCACCACTTCTGTAAGGACAAAATTATCAGTGTTGCCACTATCAATTACCATTTGACAACATTTTCCTTGAACCTTTCACACACTTCTAAACAAAGTTTTCCTCTGTGCCAGTTCCACAACTTCTTTTGTTGGTTTAACAGAACTTTGTTAACTACCAAATATTCTCCTTTCTCTGGCGCATTTTCTGCTTTTGTCATTTTTTTCTGCTTCCTCTTCATTCTAAGCAACAATTATATTTCTCTAATTTGTTCCCACATTCTCTGCACATTCATAAGCCCTGTGTCCAAGCTTATTACATCTATAACATATGATTTCTCTTCCTCTGCCTCTGCCTCCTCTTCCTCAGGAAAAACTCCTTCTTCCACTTGCATCACCTTCTCTGTGTGTATGCTGACTTGATCTATTGTTATCTCCTTCTCTCGGTGCTGTAGATCTTCCTCTACCACCTTCACTTCATTTTCCTCAGAAAGTACCTCTACTTCTGGAAGATTGCTTCCTTATGAGTTTTTCTTCAGCCTTTAAGGCCATCTGATAAGCCTCTTCCACTGTTTTAGGAGACAACAGACTTATCTCATCTTGTATCTCCATTCTGAGACCATTAATATATCTTGCAATCTTCTCTGTTGTATCTTGAATTTTTCCTACTCTTATGCTCACTTTGTAAAATTCCTCTGTGTATTATTTAACTCTCATTGATCTCTATCTAAGATTTTGCATTTGTCTAAATAATGAAAGCTGATAATCACTTGGAAAAAACTTACCTCTCAGTTTTGTCACCATCTTGTTCCAATTTTTTATTGGCTGCTTACCAAGTCTCCTTCTTTCTTCCTGCACTCCATCCCACCAAAGCAATACATATCCTTTCAATTTTGTGACAACAAACTTCACTCTTTTTCCTTCATCCATTTCTTCATAATCGAAGAATTTATCCATTTCATTAACCAAATCTATCAACTCTTCTAGGTTTAAGCCTCCTGTAAAAATTGAAACTTCAAGTCTTGGTTAAGATGTGGATCCCAACACTAATTTAAAAAATCTCATTTCAGGAGTAATTTAGGCAATTTCTCCTTCTTCCGCAGATTCAACTTCAGCTTCATTGAAATACCTGGCATCTGCATCTCTTTGATTTCCCATTTCCATTGATTCTAATATAGCTTGCATCTGTTGCATAACTTCCATCACTTCAGCATTTGCAACTAGTCTTCCTCTTCTTCTACCAACACCACCTCCTCTTCCAACTCTGTAAGCCATGCTGGATTTCTTTTCCTAAACTTTGAGATCATGCTCAGTGTCTAAATGTTGCTCTGATACCACTAATGGTGGATTGTAGATTTCTGTGGTGTAGATTTTTAGAATCAAAGCTCGGAATCTCCACAGTTCTCATTTTTAGGTCCACTAACGGTGGTCTGGATGCAGGTGTAAGTGATAAACTTTCAAATCTTGAAACTATTTCTTCAAGTTCTAGTGGTACCCCCTCACGGGTTTCTTTTTTTATATCAGTCATCAACTTTAAAATTTATAACACAACTCTTTAATGCAACTTTATTCGCAATAGTTGTAGATCTCCAAGCTCTCATGCGATGGCCATCAGATTTAAAAGGTTGTCACACATCCAACTTAATTAATTAAACTAAAGTTATAAAGCATCGGGTCCATCTGATCTCTTAAATTTCGTGCAGGTTAGATTGTGATCTTTATTGGATCTGGTTCAACACTGTGATAGACATTCGATTCCACTTAGCTTCCTTTGTGTTTTCTGTTGTTCTATTTTTCTCTCTATGCGTTAAAGTAATCACCATTTTTAATTCCACGATATTTAACATTCTGCCATATTCTTGAATTCCCTTACTAAAACGGAAGGCAAACTAGTGAATCAGAATTTTATTGTTGCCAAGGTAATAACGATTTCTGTGAAGGCTTATGGGTTTCGATAGCCACACAAATCGATCACATTTTTATATAGATAAATCCTACCAATCTAGTTTATAATATACTCAAAATAAATTAATGTATAGAAAAATCGATCAAACCCCAAAACTCAAACTGGATTCAACTAATTCAATAATAATTCGAGAAACAAATGAACCACCATCATTTGACAATGATGCCTCTATTTACGCAAATACAGAGGATTTTAAATATTCTCTTATTCAATCCTCTACTCCTGATTACATTGCAACTTACAAAATATATAATGTTCACACAATCCTATCAATCTGATTCCTTTGAATCGGATTTGCCAAACCTTGGATAAAAATCCTATTACATGATATTTGCCTAAAAATTATCAACTAAAAATTAAATTCAATGAATCAAATACAAGCTATCCAAATCCCTAAATACTAGTCAAATCTTATCTATCAAAACAATAAATCGCAGGTTAAAGGATCCCACTCCTTTGCTTGTAATTTTTTTTGTATTTTTGGAATAAAATGAAGTCTTTTTCTCCTCAAGCCTCATGCTCCTGCATCACATTTCCATGCATCTAATAACAAAATAAGAAAAATCTCAAACTTGTAAAACTCTTGGTAGCATAAATTCATCAAATAGACCATGAATAATGTTTATTCTTGTTGCAGCCCGAGGTATTTTCTAAAGGTGGAAGGGAAAACCACAGTGTTTTTTGAAACAAACACACCAGGAATTAATTACCAAGGTTCAAACCATAACTCATCTTCGAGATGCTCTCTGTCAACAAAGAGTAAGAATACTGTCAAATGGCATGTCTAAGAGGGTAGTAAATGAAATGTGTAAGCAGTTTAAGCCATTAACGGAGTCCATATGCCATATTCCATCCGAGTCATCCATTTGTGAGTGCATCACATGGATGGGTTAGAAAATTGAGCAGCATGTGAGACATGTATCCTAGGTTCCACTTATCAATAATTCCAAGTGTGACCTGGGGAGAGGGTCAGAATGGTAGCACATTTGACTTTATAACATAAGGTTGCTAGTTTGATTCATCTTGGGTTCAATCTCGAAAGTCCACATTGTTATTAAGTAAACATATATATATATATATATATATATATATATATATATATATATATATATATATATATATATATATATATCATGGGGCCACAAAGTGTAAGCATAATGTCAAATGATGTGTTTGGGAGGGTAGTCAATCAAACGAGTAAGACGTTTGAGCCATCAATGCCGTCTGATTCCTCCATCTGTGACCTCATCACATGGATGGGTCAAAGCATTGAGTTGCATGTGAGACATGCATCTCATGTTCCACCTATCAATAATTCCAAGTGTGGCCTAGGAAGGGGCAATGGAATGATAGTGTGTTTAACTTTAGACTAGAAGGTTGTTGATTAAATTCTTGTTGGGTTCAATCTCGAAAGTCCACATTGTTATTAAAAAAAAAAAAAATTCTCGGGCATTGTAAAAGATTTAGACTATGGTAGGGGATCACATACCATATTGTATGAGGGCTGAATGGTTAATATAAAGCATAAGTATAATTGATGGTAAACATGTATTGAATTCATGTAGTCGCCAGGTGAAGACAATGAAGTGCTCTCATAGTACCCAAACATATTTTATTTGCAAGATAAACAATGCATCCATGTTATGGAGATGTTGTGGATCGAAAATGTTTGCTTAAGTGTTTTGGAACCCAAGGTGAAGGGTTTGAGTCTCATTTTTTTTCATATATATATATAATCATTGTGGAACTAAAGGTTAGATAAACAATGCATCCATGTTATGGAGATGTTGTGGATCGAAAATGTTTGCTTAAGTGTTTTGGAACCCAAGGTGAAGGGTTTGATTCTTATTTTTTTTCATATATATAATCATTGTGGAACTAAAGGTTAAAGGTTTGAGTCTCATTCGTTTTCTCTCACACATATAATACTTATTTTTTTAAGTTAGAAAGAAAATGAATCATGATAGTAAGAGTGTCTCTATGCTCATGTTATCAATCGAAATCACACTTTGGAATATAAACACGGGGATATTTCCTTTATATGATATTGAGAGCAGAACCTTTGTTTAAAGAATAAATTTTGCAACAATAACCAATGACAACATGCCAACATTGGATAAAGTAGAAGTAACAATATTTTTAGTGGGTAATTTTAGAGGTATATTACAACTTCTTTGATTCTACTAGCTATGGTGTTTCCTACTAGATAAATATTCAAACAGACAGTGACTATAGTGTTTCCAACTAGATAAATGTTCAGAAAAATAGTGGATATGGTACTTCCCACTATATAATGGAGGTCACATTTTGTGTATAACATTTTCCAAGGAATCAAATTACATGAATAAATAAATTAGGGTTGGAAGAAGTGGTTTTTAGTTAAGAAAGGTATTTTGAAGGAAAAATTTTAAATAGTGTTGAAAATGCAACAAGATGATGGAGCTTAGTGAAATGAAGTGGCCTTCACTAAGTGGGCCCGCAGGCTATTTTTGGCGCAAAGTCTATTTTTAGACTATGTCTATTTTTGGACATATGGATCATGGTCTATGAGTTGCAGGATGCTATTTATGGATGATTGGTCGAGTTGGTAAAAATAGATGGACCTCTATTTTTAGACATTGGGCGGAATCTATTTTTAGACTGCCGAGCTAAAAATAGAACATTCAAATATTATTAACCCTTAATAATATTTAGACTATAAACATTATCTTATCCTCTTGGAGCACTTCAGTTTGATGCTTGGATGTGGCACATGCAGCTGACAGAAGGAAATACGCTTTTCCTAAGGGTTAGTTGAGCTGTTGCATGGTTGACTTCAGTTAGAAATCATGTGGCAGAGTTTGGTGGAGTTGATGAGACAGTTGGTGGAGTTGTGTTCTGTTTAACTTAGTTGAACTAGTTGTATTTAGTCTAACTGAAAAATACACTAGTGATGAGTGGTGTGAATTAACTAATAATTAATTCACTAATTATTAACTCATAATTCAACTAATGAACACATCAGTTAACTGCAATGCATGGACAGTTCAGTGGAGACCAGTGTTAGAGGTGGGTGAAAGGGTGTGTGTGACTATCAGTTGTGACCATGATTGTGCATGAGATTTGCACACACATTGATGGAGATTGCCAATGAGGATTGCGCAGTTGGATCTAGTGGGATTCGAACTTGGATCTCATTCATTACTCACTTGGATTGCGCAGTAGAGGCAGGAAAACTTGTGGAGAAGATTTGAACCCATGAATTGTTCAAATCTCAGTTAGTTTGTGTGTAACTTTTTGGAGATAGTACTGAGTACTTGTGAGGAGTATTGTGCTATGTATTGTTACATGTTCTCTATCATTATAATATACATATAGTTGGGGGTTTTCAGCTATTGCTTTCCCCATTACATACTGTGTTGATATGTGTGCTTGATTATGTTTTAATGAGCCCATGCGACTGCTTTCTATTTCCGCATATTGATGATCAATTGTAGAAGAGGTTATGTATTATGCATGAAGCTCAAATAGTGTGTAATCAAGATAATCTCGGTGAATAGTTAAGCAAATTATTCAAATTTCTACATGGTATCGGAGCATAATTGATCATCAGATCTATTACAGTGATTACAATTATTTTCGGTAGACAGAGTCTGTAACGGGCCAGGTAGCCTCTGGATCCATCCTTTCTTTGAAAGGTGATATATCCAGTAAATTCCCTTACAGTCGATCTCTATGCTAGAAATAATTTTTTCTCACAGATCCGAAAGCAACTGAGTTTTGAGCTTGGAATTCGAATTTGCAGCAGAATTTGGAATTCGAATTTGCAGTAGTTTTCTTGGTGCCAGAGTTGAAATTTCTTTCAATGGATTGCGACTGGAATATGCCCTTGAGGGCAGTTCAAATTATGTTGCATGGAAGGACCAGATGGAGGCAGTATTAGATGATAACGGGCTGAAGGAGTTCTGCGATCTTTGCTCAAGTTGAGGCTTGGCAAAGAAGATGGTGAAATAAAATGTCGAAGGATTACGTTGGAGGGCGTGAAGGTTGGAGGCGTGAAGGATCACATTGTATCCGGCATGCATGGAAAAGCTTCTCCATACTTGATGTGGAAAGCGTTGACGATTTATTCGAGAGAAAAGAGCGACAAGGAACTCCCAGCTCGAGATCGCTCGGACACATCAGGATGGAGAAAGGCGGCAAGTATGCCCAAGTACCTCCCGAAGTTCACCCAATGCAGGGATGAGCTGGGAAGTGTGGGGGTGACTGTAGATGATGAGGACTTGGTGAGCTTGGCTCTCCTTGGTCTTCCGAAGAGTTGGCATTCCTATCAGGATTCTATCAATGGTCGGGAGAAATTGCCAGGATGGGAGAGACTTTGGTCTGATCTTGTGCAAGAGGAGATAAGGCGAAATACCAGGGACGGATCTTCATCAAAGGAATCTGATGAAGAAAATTGTGCTTTGGCTACCAAAGCAAAGAAGGGGAAGAGCAAGAAATCTTCTCAATCCAATGCGAAAGTCAGGAAGCATGACATGTTCAAGGTGAAGTGCTTTCACTGTCACCAGCATGGACATTATGCCACAAATTTTCTGCAGAAGAAGAAAAATAAGCAGGCTGCTGGATCTGAAGCGGGAGAGGCCTTAGCCTCGCAGTTTGAGCTGGATTTTTCGCTAATTGCATGCTTGGTATCAAGTGTGATGGGTTCAGTTTGGTTCTTGGATAGTGGTGCATCTTTTCACGTGAGAGGAGATCGAGATTTGTTTTCTGATCTGGATGAGAAAGATCTTGGAGTGCACATCGAGATGGGCGATGATGGTAGATACAGTGCGACCAGTATCGGTACCATTTCCTTTGAGAGGGAGTCTGGTAAACCCTTCGTATTGAAGGAAGTGATGCATGTTCCAAGATTGAAGAAGAATCTAATCTCTGTGGCGATGTTGGAAGACAAGGGGTATGATGTTGTCTTCAGCGAGGGAAAAGCTTTCCTGCGCAGTAAGACAACTGGAGAGACCCGAAAGATAGGGGTTCGAGTCAAGAACCTTTATCAGTTGCAAGTAGATGGCTGCGTAGCAATGGCATGCAAGGCGGAAGGAGTGGTGACCCGGGATGATGGCGAACTGTGGCACCGGAGATTGGGCCACCTTCACCATGGAGCTTTGAAGATACTGCAGCAGATTTCTACTTGGCTTCCTAAGGGCACTCTTGCGCAGTCAGATCAGTGCAAGGGGTGTACCTTGGGAAAATTTGTGAAAGCCACCTTTCACGAGAAGGATGTTGTACCGACGATCCTTGAGAGAATTCACACAGACGTGTGTGGACCTTTCTCAGTAGCTTCGACAACAAAGCACAGGTATTATGTGGTATTTTTTGATGACTTTTCTCGTAAGTGCTGAATCTTCTTCATGCAGAAGAAGAATGAGACATACTCAAAGTTATGTGAGTTCAAGGCACTGGTTGAGAAAAAGTCGGGGAAGTAGGTGAAGGCTCTTAGGAGCGATAATGGTGGTGAATTCATCTCTGGCAAATTCAAGGGACTTGGCGCAGAAGGGATTCAGAGAGAGCTCATTGCACCTCATAACCCACAGTAGAATGGGGTTGCTGAGCGGAAGAACAGAACGATCGTGGGTGCTGCATGGGCGATGTTGCATGATCAGGGCCTACCCCTTCACTTGTGGGCGAAGGCATGAAATACTGCAGTATATGTGCAGAACCGTTGTCCTCATAAGGTACGTGGCATGAGTACACCGGAGGAGGAGTTTTCTGGTAAGAGACCTGATATTTCCCATTTGAGGATTTTTGGCTCACCTGTCTACTTGCATGTGACGAAGGATGCCAGGAAGAAGATGGATCCGACCGCAGAGGTTGGAATATTTTTTGGGTACACTGATGCACCTCACAACTATCGGGTGTATTTTCCAGACAGTCGCAAGACTGTTGTGCGACGGGATATCAAATTTCAGGAGGAGAAAGCCATGAAGTGTTCACTTGAGAGGGAGCCACACTTGCATGCAGATGAGGAGCTATTAGTTCCTAAGGATGAGCTTCCAGATGTGGATCAGCCACAAGAGGAAGTTCATGGAGTGGAAGAGACCACTCATGTAGCGCCAATCATCAGAGGGCGCAAGCGCACTACAGAAGCTGAGCGACTGGCTCAAGATGCAGAGAAGATTGTAGGACCACCTACAACATAGCGCAGACAGAGACAGTAACCGGATCAGTACACTAGATACATGGCTCTTATGAGAAAATGTGTCATGACAGAGCCATCCTCTTTCGAGGAAGCTGTGGAGGACCCTGCATGGGTAGATGCCGTGGTGGAAGAGTATGATTCGATTGTCAGAAATAGTGCATGGGAGATTTTCCCAAGACCGGAGGGGAAATCAGTGGTGGGTTCGCGATGGATCTACAAAGTGAAGCAGGTGGTTGACGGGAGTGTGGAGAAGTACAAGGCAAGATTTGTTGCCCGAGGCTTCTCACATATAGAGGGGATCGATTATGAGGAGACCTTTGCACCTGTCGCAAGGTACTCTTCCATACAGACGATCTTGGCTCTCTCAGTGCAGATGGGGTGGCACATCCATTAGATGGATGTGAAGACTGCATTCCTCAATAGAGTCATTGAGGAGGAGGTGTACATAGAGCAGCTCGAAGGTTTCAAGATCTTCAGTAGTGAGTCGCATGTGTGCAGACTCAAGAGAGCATTGTACGGGTTGAAACAAGCACCTCGTGCTTGGTACACACGGATAGACAATTATTTCACCGGACTTGGATTCTCCAAGAGTGAGGCAGATCCTAACCTATACCAGATTGTGGTGGAGGGGAAGTTGCTGATCATTATACTGTATGTAGATGATCTAATTTTGACGGGTGATGAGCTGTTGATACTTTCATGCAAGGAGGATCTTGCTAGAGAGTTTGAGATGAAGGACTTGGGCCTCCTTCATTATTTCCTAGGATTGGAAATCTGGCAGCGCAGTGGTGGACTGTTTGTTTCTCAGGGTAAGTATGCCCGAGAAATATTGGAGAAGTTCAACATGCATGGCTGCAAGCCTGTTGATACTCCTCTTCGTGGAGGTTGGAGGAAGGAGGATGCTACTTCAGCGGAGGTAGTGGATGCCACTATTTATCGACAGTTGGTGGGGTCGCTGATGTATCTGGTCAATACATGACCCGATATATGCTATGCTGTTAACCAGCTTTCACAAGCTATGGTTAAACCTACCAAGATTTTTTGGAAGGCAGGCAAGCATGTATTGCGTTATCTTAGAGGCACATCGGGATATGGCTTGTGGTACAGACAGGAGGATGGTATGAAGCTATGTGGCTTCACAGATGCAGATTGGGCAGGGAGCCCAACGGACAGAAAGAGCACATCTGGAGGGATCTTCAATATCGGGTCGACAGTAGTTTCTTGGTACAGCAGGAAGCAGATATCTGTGGCACTCAGTTCAGCAGAGGCTGAGTATATGGTAGCAAGCTTGGCTGCATGCGAGGGCATATGGATGAGGAAGATTCTGGTCGGATTGTTCAGGTCACACTTGGAGCCTACTGTGATTTATTGTGATAACCAGAGTTGCATTAAACTCTCGGCTAATCCAGTATTTCATGATAGATCCAAACACATCGACATCAGGTACCACCATATCAGAGATTGTGTGTAGCGGAGAATCATGTTATTTTCATATATTCCCACGGAGGATCAGGATGCTGACATCTTGACGAAGGCGCTCACCAGGAGAAAATTCGAATACCATAGAGGTAGGATAGGGGTTGCAGATAATCCATATCTTTTTGAGAGGGAGTGTTGAAAATGCAACAAGATGATGGAGCTTAGTGAAATGAAGTGGCCTTCACTAAGTGGGCCCGCAGGCTATTTTTGGCGCAAAGTCTATTTTTAGACTATGTCTATTTTTAGACATATGGATCATGGTCTATGAGTTGCAGGATGCTATTTATGGATGATTGGTCAAGTTGGTAAAAATAGATGGACCTCTATTTTTAGACATTGGGAGGAATCTATTTTTAGACTGCCAGTCTAAAAATAGATCAGTCGAATATTATTAGCTCTTAATAATATTTGGACTATAAACATTATCTTATCCTCTTGGAGCACTTTAGTTCGAGCTACGGATGTGGCACATGCAGCTGACAGAAGGAATTACGCTATTCCTAGGGGTTAGTTGAGCTATTGCATGGTTGACTTTAGTTAGAACTCATGTGGCAGAGTTTGGTGGAGTTGATGAGACAGTTGGTGGAGTTGTGTTCGGTTTAACTTAGTTGAACTAGTTGTATTTAGTCTAATTGAAAAATACACTAGTGATGAGTGGTGTGAATTAATTATTAATTAATTCACTAATTATTAACTCATAAATCAACTAAAGAACACATCAGTTAACTGCAATGCATGGACAGTTCAGTGGAGACCAGTGTTAGAGGTGGGTGAAAGGGTGTGTGTGAATATCAGTTGTGACCATGATTGTGCATGAGATTTGCACACACATTGATGGAGATTGCCAATGAGGATTGCGCAGTTGAAGCTAGTGGGATTCGAACTTGGATCTCATTCATTACTCACTTGGATTGCGCAGTAGAGGCAGGCAGACTTGTGGAGAAGATTTGAACCCATGACTTGTTCAAATCTCAGTTAGTTTGTGTGTAACTTTTGGAGATAGTACTGAGTACTTGTGAGGAGTATTGTGCTATGTATTGTTACATGTTCTCTATCATTATAATATACAGATAGTTGGGGGTTTTCAGCTATTGATTTCCCCATTACATACTGTGTTGATATGTGTGCTTGATTATGTTTTAATGAGCGCATGCGACTGCTTTCTATTTCCCCATATTGATGATCAATTGTAGACGAGGTTATGTATTATGCATGAAGCTCAAATAGTGTGTAATCAGGATAATCTCGGTGAATAATTCAGCAAATTATTCAAATTTCTACAAATAGAAAATAAATCTAATTTTTAAATATAAATAAAATAAAATAAAATTATTAATAATATTCTTATTGATTTTTATTTTTTTAATTAACTATATTTTTAATGGTCTAAACAATGTTTTTTTCTTGAATTTAATTTTGATATAAATAATTTAAATTTAAAAATAAAAATAAAATTAAAATTAAAAAATCCCATTTATTTTTCACTTTTTCATTACTTCCAGACAAGATTGACAAATTCTAAAAATATTTTATCATATAACGTATATATATTGATATATTGATAAAAAGTTATCATATGTGACTTCAATCGAAATGTATGATTGATCTCGTTATTGCTTGATAACATTTTTTATCAATCTAATTTTAAGTTTTTTTAATTTGATGGTGGATGTATTTTGAGACTTTAAAAGTATTGTGCTTTTTATTTAGAAATTATAACCCTTGTATTTATAGTATTTTTTTCTATTTTTAGTAAAAAAAAATTGATAGTAAAAATTTCCATTAAATTTTCAAAAAATTTCATAAATATTTGCTAGTGGTCATTTCTGTCTGGCCTTACTTCGACCAGGTTTGTTGGCCAGAAGAGAAAGATCATTACAACCAACCATTTTCTAGAAACCATAAATGTTCACAAAAATATAGTCGTTCAGGATCCAAAAAACAAACAAAATTTTAAAATAACTAATAAGAATTTGAAATTTTCGAGACAGACTCTAAAATGACTAGCTTGAGGAATACTAGAGGGAGGATGTTTCCCAGCACATGGAACTCAAGGTGATCGATTCTAGCCTCAAGCCTATCTATCCAAGTGTGAATATGTCATTGATTCCACTTAAAGGAGGTAAGACAATCAAGTTGATCCCATTGGGCTTGTTGAATTTCTTCCATGATGCTCAAGGACTTAGCCTGCTACTCCTACATTTTCTTGCCCATATCCACTATCATGGACATAATTTGATTGACTTGACGGGATAAAAATTCCAACCTAGGGGGTGCCACTGTAGATGAAGGAGTTGTCTGCACCTCCTAAGTAATTTCTCCTTCCTACACTACATCATCATTTTCCTCCTCAACTACTCACAGAGGATGACCACCCTCTGCTGCCAAACCTCCTTGGAGAGCCCTGAACCGCTGCACATGTCGATGTTGCATAATTATCTAGGTGTCCATGAAACCAAACCATCTAGGTTTCAAGATACACATTCTCTTATTGTGCGCCTAAGGTGCCTTCCCAAATACACAAAAAATCTTCCCAAAGGACCGCCACCCCACAAGACCGATGCCCGCTTACTTTGTTGGCTCCCTGACCACCCACGGACCAGCCATAGGGGAAAATAGAGATCTCCCACCTCGGGCTTACAACCCTAAGATTATGCTTTGAACTTGTTAACCTTAGATACTCGCAAAGTCCCAAGATTCCACCCAACACAGCTTGATAGGTCCACATAGGAAATTTTACCTTCACCCATAAGGCTATAGAGGCTTCATTTACACTCACAAAAAAAGACACTTAGCTACCTCAATGCACAAACAATCTAAGGAACAAAAACCCAACTATTCTCCCACCTGTCCCATTTCCCACACAAAAACTGAACGGAGAGAGAGACGAGTTAACCTCAAGGGCACGAGAGAAATTTTCCCTTGCCGTCAACATGTCAGAGACGCCATACACACCCACAAAACCAAACACTCGACTATTGCAAAGCACTAGCGATAGCAAAAGAAAGACCACAACACTTCCCCCACCAAGCCCAAGACCAGAACTAGATCATAATGAGGAGGAAAATGAACTTACCCCCAAAAAAAATGAAAGAGCCACTCCAATTGAGAAAATTTTCCTAGATGACTTCACTATTGCTAGTCCAGGGTCCTAGATACACACATGCAGAGAGTACCTGAGGAGCCGAGAGATGCATTTGCAGCAGACAAATTCAAGTTCAACAAAATTCCACTTCTTCTCTAGAGAATCTTGGAGACCACCTTGAGCCCACACAGTAACCCACTGTAGCTTGCATGCAGCTCCCATCAACCTATTGAAGCAAACCAACACCACTCGCACCTCAGCAAAAAGCTGAAAGTCTTTCTCCCCGAATTTTCCAAAGCAGCTCGTGCGCCAACAAAAAATGGCATCTGTGGTCATTAAGAACACTCCAAATTTAAGGTTGGGCATTAGGGACCAATACCCAACGCCCAACCCATCATTTGTACTGAGGTTCATCACCCCACCTTTATTATTATAATAAAAATATATACGTAATAAAATATAAAAACTAGGAAATATCTTTTATTAAATTAAGTATTATAACCTAGCACAAAAACAAGATGTTAATATGAATATGTTTTTGAGTTTACTAAATTCCCTCATTAGCTTAAAATTATGTTATATTATATAATATGTTTTTGAGTTTATAGCTTTGATTCCCTTAATTGCCTTAGATTCTAAACCATATCCCTATCCTTGCTTACTGGAATAAATAAATAAATAAAGAAAGATGATCCCTCTTACATATATAAATGTCTTGATATGTACTATTGAGGCATATTCATTATTAATGTCTTCATATATACTATTGAGTCATACGAATTATTAGTAAACTATAAAACATATTAGGATTTTGTTATAAAGCACATAATCCTAATATGTATTCTAGTTTACTAATTATGCAAACAACTTCAATAGTACATAAAAATATTTTTATATATGTAAAAAAGATCATATATATTGTTGCATTAGTAAAAAACCCTCACAAAGAAACATTTGTAGGTTTTTATTTTAAGTAATGTTATGTCAAACTATATAGTTCTTACCGTCATGGGGGTGACTCAATTGGTGATCGAAGTAATGTAAAATCTATTAAAACTGACATATCCAAGGTTCAAATCCCCCTGTTTGTGACCTAGTTTATAGAGAGGAGGAAAGGTCGTAGACCTCCAAAGTTTTACTAGTAGTTGCATGTCAGGCAAGCTACTCGGTTCCTTTGGGATACAAGAAAAAATGTATAGTAATTACCATCTAATTTCTCATATATATATATATATATATATATATATATATATATATATATATATATATATCCTTTAAATAAACAAGGATAGTGATATGGTTTATAATTTAAGGCAATGAAGGGACTTAAAACTATTAAGACATGTTTTGCATTAAAGCTAGTATAGATCCATCTTAACCACGGATATAGTAAGAGCTAAGAGGGATCAAATCTCTTGAGGTGAAAACCCTTTTTTAGTGCAAATGTTTTCAAAAATTACACCTCCAAAGATTTAACTCCCCTAGGATTTGATAGATGATGGTTAAAATGAATCTCTCTCTCTCTCTCTCTCTCTATATATATATATATGTGTGTGTGTGTGTGTGTGTGTGTGTGTGTGTGTGTATACATATACATATGTGTGTGTGTGTGTGTGTATATATATATATATATATATATATATATATATATATATTGAATGCATAAATGGATTAAAACCCTTGAATACATGGAATAAAATAATTTAAACATGAAATTTCACCAAAAATTTGCTCCATTCAAAATTAAACCTTAATAAAAGGTTCAAAATTTAAAATAATAATACTTGAAATTCTATAAAAATAAGAATGTAATGATTTTATTGACCATATATTCAATGATAACAAATGAAGTGGAGAAGGAAAAAATAGCTCTACGGTTCCTGCGGTTTTGCTTCGCACCAAGTTTCATTCTATAGGATATAGAGTGCATTTATGGTTTGTCCTATAGTATGAAGTGGGGAAGGGTCGGGGGAATAACGTATACCATAATTTTTGTTTCCTGTTTCTATCATGATAGTGTGGCCTCCTGAGAAGGTTGTGTCAGAAGTCACACATTTGCAGGGTATCAGAGTTATCCTGCCAAAGATTTGATGGATAACATAATGGAGGTTGACAACGTTGAATATTTTGAAGACCATTTTGAGGGAATCCCGATTTGGGAGGTGTCACCACCTCATCACTCTGAGTCGTTTTCCCCTGTGGTATTTTATTCAATGCATGGGCAAACGAAATACACTTTGCTTAGTAGGGAGGTTGCTTACCTACGTAAGATTCACAGGTCAAAATGGTTTGTCAAACATTAGTGGAACAAGTTCAACATGTAATAAGCTAAGTTAGAAATGAAACATAGCATGCTACATAAACGATGAAAAAAAACAAAAAAACATGCACAAGATACATGCTCAATAGAGAAAACACACTAATAACTCAACAATGGAGAGATTTCACCCTTTATTAGGTGCTGGTAGTAGTAGAAGATAGAATGTTGACTCTCTTGTAGTGGATCCTTCGAGCTACGAAGCTCCAATATCCAAGACAAGGGGGTATCTTCCCCTCAAGTTTTCATCAAGCCTCTCTTCCCTCTCAAAGGACGGTAGATTGACGAACATGTGGTGAAATCCTTTGTCTTGGATTTAGGTGTTGGGTGGCCAACAAAACAATGTGTCTCCTATTTCTCTCCCCAAGGTTGGCTTTTATAGACTATTTTCAAATTTTTCCTCCTTCTCTTGGTCCAAGTTGGATGGTGACATGAGAATAGGGGTGTGATTCCTTTTTGTGTTCCACTAAAGCCTCAAGGTGGCTCAAAGGTGACTGTACTTAGTTAGGTTGAGTGAGAATATTTTTCACCAAGTGTGCCAAGTGGTCCTGGATGGTGACATTTTTTCATCCCCAGGACAGCGCGATTATCGAAGGAATAGCCACGCAATGCTTGGATATCAAAGGAAAAGCCGCATTGCGCACTCAGAGCCAATGCTGCCTGTGCACGGTCCAAAACATTTGTCCTCTGACCTTAGGAAAAAATATTTTTTTAGCTACTCTAATGTATTTCTTCCCTGTAAAACTTTATATGTACCTTTTTCTTGAAATTTTTTAATGTCTTTTTCCTGTACAATTTTCCAGTGTTAACAGTTTCCCCTAATGTATGAGATCTAGGAAGAACTGCATATCTGAAATACATTATAGTTTCTTTTCTATGTGGACCTTTTGAGAGAGAGAGAAAGAGAGTAACTTGCTTTGGAACTGAGTTGAGAGACCCCTTGCCTTGAGTAAAAAAGACACCATGCTCTATTGGAAACTTGTAAGAGATTGAATGAATAAAATATTTCTATGAGGTAGCATGTAACATGCTCGTGATGTTTTGACTAGTTAAGCTAATATGACAGATGGTCGTTCTGTTTATGTCACTTTTTGTAGTGGCATACTGTTGGATGATGACGACGGTTGTTGACGCCCTCGCGGATGTTTTTCTTTGAAAGAAGGTTGAATGTGGTTCCCAAATGAATAATCTTGGTATGATGTGTTTGTTTAGAACAAGTCCTTATTGTATGCATGGGTCTTTGACTGTTGGGGACCTTCCCGTCTAAGCATTGCTGAAAGAGATGCTTATGAAGTCACGGATCTTCGACGAATTCTAACAGAGTGCAACGGTTAGGAAGTACGATACCACCTTGACATGAAAGCTTATCTTGAAGACAAATTTCAAGATGATCGATGGCATCAATGGGCAATGATGATTCCCATAGTGCCAAATGGGGATGCCACTATTTAGGTGAGGAGTCATCCAAGGTACTACCTCCTTCTTAGAAAATGTTTTTTGTAGTCGGCATGAAGGAAGCATCAACCGACCGATATGAGTACTAATGCAAGGGACCAAGTTTTCTGATGTAGGAGGGCGTGGTGTGATGAGTTAACTAGGCATGATGATGAAAAACGGTTATAATTGATGATGGTAGTTAAGTAGCCTAAGGTCGTAACTGTAAATGTAGGTGGAGGTAGTCATAACAGTTTTATGGTGAGGAAACCCCTGGAGTCGATACGACATCCAAGGTGGGTGTATGGATGTTATGACTATCATGGTTGGGTGTGGTAAATAATGAGTAGCTCCAACCAAGGATGATTAGGGACTGCTGCCAGGTGAGAAATGTGAATGGATGGGTGGGAGTGATCTCCTAAAAAAAATCTTTGTACACTCACCAAAAGAATATAGAATGGGTTTGGATGTACAAGCACATATACGGGTGCCCTTATAAACATGAAATAATCTGTCACTATGATGTGAAGAGTGTTCTTTGGTGAGGGTGGGGGACCCATTGGTTGGTCTCAGTGCGGGGGTGATAAAGCAAATGAAAAGTGTTAGAGATGGGATATGATTATGGGGGTGTGATAAGCCAATTGTGAGACATGGTGGTGTGTTTTTTGATCTTCTTTTGAGAATGGTAGCCCGAGAAATGGGTTTTAACATGATATGGGTAAGACTTGACTTGATGTATGATGGATGAATGAACATGAAGTACTTCCCGGGCTTGGATTTTTATGGCCATGGTTCTAGACCTTTGGTGTATGGTCTACATGAGTGATGGATGCCATGGAGGGTAAGGCTCTACTGACCTGCAATGGTGTTTATTATGTGCAAGGTGGGGTGATGATAAACATGGTCGGGTGAATGAAGCCTATGGTTGATTTCATTGGAGAAATGATGTCAGGATATGCAAAGCATCTTTAGGGAGCCTATCATGCTAGGGGTAGAATGATACCTGCTCTTGTACCTTTGTTGGCTAGGACATATGGTGATTCAGCATGTTTGTAATACCTGCAACCAATACCCCAAGTAAAAGCATCTTTTTCATACAAACATATTTGAAATAATTTTGAATGGAAAGAAATAAGAGATGGCATACATGTTGTGACTGAAAATGAATTTTTCTGAGGCGTGGATTTATGGGGCCTAGTTTGAACATGGTGAAGTGTTGATCATCGTGTTTCTCATGGTTTTGTGATCAATGACTCTGAGATCTAGTTATGGTCTGTTTAATAATGAGAAATGAGCGATATATGGGCCAATATGGCTCATTTCAACTCATTTGTGTCTTTTGAGAGTCTAATGTTAGAACTTAGCCCCTGCTCCCAAACTTTTCTTGTCGTTGATGTCAACCTGAGTACCCGGGATTCGCACCCTCAGTGTCAGGTGTCAATGTGGTGTTCTACGATGGTGGGCTAAGACCTGGAATTTCCAAATAATCCGATGTGAAAATATCCCAGTACTCTTGTAACAAGTTTGTATAAGCGACTACCTCGTCTTTTGAGTTAATCGTTGTTGATGCAGGTCCTTCTTCCTACTCAGAACAAAAGTTCATATTTTTTGAATCTATGAGATGAAGATGTATGCTTTCGTATTGGCATACTAAACAATATCCCTAAGTTGACTACATTATGCTTTCATATTGGAATACTAAAAAATACCCCTAATTTGACTACATATTGGAAAATACCTCTAAATATCACATTATTTAACCGCCTACCAATAAAAACACAATACACCTTCCAAATTTAAAAAACCCCTACTTTCACTATATATTGTATGTATCCATTTTTTCATTAAAATTTTTTATACTCCTTTATATTTTTTCATTAACTTTGAGCTCCATTTTTTATACTTGCCAATATAAAAACCCTTTACCCTCTATTATATGCTCAATATATTATGTCATGTTTTCCTCAATATATATCCCCCAATATGAATGCACGTGTTATGGTATTTCTTCCCCAGTGAAGCCCCTATGGTTTCTCACAACGACACTTTTAGAACATCACATGTTACTAGATATGTTTGTTGAGGTCTTTTCAACACCTATTTATGAGAAGAGTCTATATATTTTGGTAATTGTTGCTTATTTGGATCATAACTTACACCCAACCTATTAGTGGCAAGGATATTACTAGGTCATACTGCTTTGTGCTCTTGTTGGTACCATATCTGGATGTGGAATCATTTTAGTTATGCATGGAAGTAGGACATGACTCAAGTGAACCTTGGATCCAAGTTGAACTGTAGCTGACATTGCAATCGTCTCTTGAATTTTCTTCTTAGAATGATTGGTTATTATATTCTAATTTTTTGGCTACAGTTAATTTGTTCAAAGTATTTTTTGGCAGGCTTGCCTTAAGCTTTAAGAAATAGAATTGAAACAGAGGCTTGCCAATTTAGCTTTCTTTAAGGGGCTTTCTAAAGTGCTTTTCCCAGAACTTCATGAAAAGTTTAGAGATGATAAATAACAACAGGATTATGATACAAAAGCAATCACATCAATAAGAACTCATATGGACAGCTCCTATCCATGATAGACATTTCGTCAAACATGTCGCAAACATGAAAGCTACAAATGTAAACAAAAACTAAGCATAGGGGTCTCACACTTATCTAATAAATGCTAAGAAGCATTTCTCCCTTACATCATTAGCTTCAATACAATCTATTTGACCATAGATACATTTTGCATCCATTTACACGTAAAAACATGGATAGAGCCATACATCATCATTGATAAAACACATGCTTATAACTAGAATAGTAACAACATAAATACATTATATACAACAACAATAGAATCTACATAATAAACAGTTCAATTAAACATCAAATACTGAATCAATGAATTTCTCATTAATGAATATAGAAACCAACTGGGGATGGGACTACCACTTTCCACCCGACCATATATTAGCTAAGCCAAATCTCTCTTCAGCCAATCACCCCCATGCCATATTCCAAGCATGAATGTGGGACTCATAATCAACCAAAAATAACCAAAAAAGAAAGAATACTATCGTATTTCGCTGCCTACATG
The DNA here is from genome assembly GCA_034641835.2 of Pinus albicaulis. Lineage (NCBI taxonomy): Eukaryota > Viridiplantae > Streptophyta > Pinopsida > Pinales > Pinaceae > Pinus > Pinus albicaulis. The sequence goes on from CM076578.1 coordinate 1,083,925,599, forward strand.
ATGAGAAATTTGAGTGCCTCCTAGTCTATCAGGCTTCACCGTAATCCAGAGTCTGATCCAGGGATTACCAGGCCCTACACTGAGACCCACTCTTTAGGATTTACGATATATCTCGTCCCAGGATTACTAGACCAACCAGAAAGTATTCCACCTCTTATATATACCATATATCCTAACATTCACAGACAAGGATTCCTAGGCCCACTAAGGCACACAATCTGGCTTTACCACAGCCCACAGTCTAGTTTAGGGGTTACTAGGAAAGTTGATTTACTGTGATCCAAAGTGTGGTTCGGGGACCATTAATCCATGTGTTTTTCATTTCGTATATTAGCCTCACTCAAATTTGAATCCATCCGGCAATCCAGCTCAACTAAATTATGAGAACCCATTTCATCAAGGCTATCCGAAAATGGCAAGCCTAGGCTGAAAAAATTTTCACACCCAGGGAAACCCGTGCCATGAAAGAAAACAACCACATGGAATATGATGCATGTCAAATCTAGAAAATAAATCACACATGCAAATAGATACCTGCCACAAATCCTGTTGTATTTGCTTGATTCCTGCTCCTCCTTGATTTCTTCCTCCTTCTCCATGCTTTCTTTCCTTTCTTGGTCCAATGCCAAAGTGCTCCAAGGGAAATCTAAGTATCCAAGAGTATGACAGAGAGAGAAAATAGAAATAGAGCCATAAGTTTGAGAAAAATCTTGCCAACTGATCCTTAGAAGCCATTTTATCAATGAGGCCTCTATTTTCTTCATTTTCCATTATTTTCTTTCATTTTCCTCCTCACTTGCAACCTTCAACCATTCACCTTCCTTTTCTCCTATTTTCCATTATTTTCATAAATAAATGTGCCAAAAATGCCATTTTTCCTCTCAAATGCCTATGTCATTTCTTTTTCCAATTTCCCTTAGCCATAATAACCGAAATAAACACCCACAAGGATGTTTTTCCCAACATTCAACTTTGAATAAGTGTCCCATCAATCGTGGTTATTGTTTTTAAATTTTATTACACGGAATTTTCACTAGGGTTGTTATAGAACCCTCCCCCTTGGGGGAACACCATCCTCGATGTTCAATGACACCTACAAACCAATAAACTGCTAAAAATAAAACATACTTCCTGTGGAGCTTTATAACACAACTTGATGTAGTATTTACAGTGAACAACCTGCTCAAAAGAAAAATCATCATGACAATCATACCATGTATTGGAGATTTATAACACATCTCATTACAGTATTTTCAATATTATACACATATGCACATTTTCTCAACCAAAAAATAAAAGGATGTGATGCATGTATTAGCAACAAGGGAATCAAGAGGCTCACACCTCCACCCTCAAAGTAGTACTAGGATTCACTTCCTTCCGAGGAAGTCTAGAATCCACTGTCATAGTCAAAGACTACATCTAATGTCCAACACTACAATCTTGCGCTATTTCACCCTCAATGAACAGTTACTGACTCATTTTTCCATGGCACACTCCCACTATGAATTTGATTCCATCTGGGAATTCTAATGACCAAAAAAAATCCATCTCGACCTTTCGTTTTATGTTACACAATCCCTCAAGAAATCCAATCACCACATTCCGTGCAACCACACACCTTTGAATTTCCACGAGCATCCCCTTCTCTGCTACATAGTCCCTCGGGCAACCCCTCCCTTGGTAAGGTTTCCTTGCATTGGAAGGTCAAAAAAATAAGGCATATCCTTGCCTCAAAACCATCATATTGGTTATATCATGTTCATGGAAATCAATGGACACTATTGGGTACTAGTGTCCCATAATGGCCCTGCTCTTGAAATGCTTTACCAACACACGGATGCCTGTTTCAACTCGTTTTGTTGTTGTTGCTAATGCTTGCAATCAGTTTCAACCACCCATTCGGGAATTTTCGTGTTTCCTGTACCAAGCACATAACTGCCATTAGATTCAAAATAAATTGAGATAAATTCACATCATACCTAATTTTTAGCTTGTCAATAAGGTCCACTTGCAATTATGTTCACTTCTTGTCGCAACAAGTCAAACTAGTTGTTTGATCAAATCATCACATATAAACATATCACATCTGGTTAGCTAAAAAAGAAACCATAATAAATCATAATCATAGATCGCATGAAATCATCATAAACCATAATCACAAATCACATGTAACCATCATAATTCAAAATCATAGATCACAGGCATAATAAAATTGAAATAAAATATTGATACTTGCCCTTCATTGGTCCTTACGTCTACCTTTTTTCTTTTTGTACGCACACCGGATTGATTGCAACACCCAGAAAGAACCTAGCGCCCTTGCTTCTCTTCAAACACGTACACATGCACATAGTGTACATCACAACACGTACACCCACATATGAGATACAACACCATACAATACACACACCCACACTGGCATACGACACATAAACCTACACCCGGTGTACAATACAACAAAAAATATATTCCTACACGGGAATACAACACATACACCTACACCTGGTGTACAATAAAACACAACACATACACCTTCAACTGGTGTACAACACAACACAATACATATACATATACAAATTAAAACACAACGAATACACATGTCACAATACCATGAATACACCATGCACATACATAGTACCGCATGCCTGCAACACAACATGTATGACATGCACACAATACCACATGTATACTAGTACCATATGCACAACATGTACATTGTACCACTTGTACACAGAACCACTTGCACACAATACCACATGTACACAGCACCACATGCACGACATGTACATGACACCACATGTACAACATGGACACAACACCACAAGCACACAACACCACATGTACAATCATGCACACAACACCATATGTACATAGCACCACATGTATAACATGCACACAATACCATATGTACATAAAATGACATATAAAACATGTACATAGTAGTATATGTATAGAGCACTACATATCCAACATGTACATAGCACCATTTATACTTATCACTCCATATTCAATATACACACAACACCATCTCTACAACATACATAAAGCATCATATGTACACAATACAACATAGGTTAAATGTACACATCATTACAGGTATAATCATTGAATATTAAACATTCACAACACAACAGTACTACTTCAAATCCATAGACCACACACTAACCCCATAAGTAACCTTGCTTCTAGTTCCTTTCCACTATCCATGCTTATCTTAGCATGTCACAGATCACACTACTTTTACTTCGTTGATGTACCTCTCAGCATTATCTATCCATAAATTAAACATAGGCATAGTACAAGCACATAATATCAATTCATATCCACATGATACTAACCTCATAGATATTTCAAGGTTACTCTTCCCACTTGATTCCTCTAAAACCAAGAACCTCTTCATACCATTCACCTACATAAGAAATCATTCCTCCACGAGAATGATCCCTGGAAACTCTGTCAGACAGTGACATAGATAAAAACATACATACATATATAATAATCATCATAAAACAATCATCATCAAGTTAGATAACGACATACATACACACATATATACATATAAACATTTATCATTAAACAACCATGGTCCATGACGCCCCTTTTAGACACTACATACATACATACATATATATATATACACACATCATCGTAATCATACTCAAAACATAACCACCAGATATCGTAAGGTAAAGGTTAAGATAAAATCGCTTTATCCATGCACAACATGCATAATATTGAGAACAACAGTTCCCAACATGGACAAGGCATCTGACGTCTCAAATCCATTTACCTTGACTTTCTTGTTTCCTTTCTCACGTATGTATTTCCATTGTCCATTTACCACAATAGACCCAACCAGTTCAACCGATTATCATACTCTTGCCTTCAACTTCCCTTGATCATGCACCAAGCTTCATTTGCATCTTATATTACCTGTTGGGTACCACACAACTCTCCCCGAGATCCATTAACTTTCCTATTCCCATACTCTCAAACAAAAGGAAAGAACAATAAACAACAAGAAGAAAACCATGAAAATAAATAACAATACGACACTAAAAACAAAGTGGCATGGCCTTGCACCAAACATAAACAAAACTAAAAATCAAGCGTAAACAAATCAAAAAAGACCGAAAGCACAAGTCTAGAAACAAACACCATGACTCAATTCCCCATGGATTCCCAAAGTTTCCAAGGGAAAGCTCAGCCCAAGCCTTCTTCAAGATTTCATAGCAATATCTTGCCATGAAATCCCCTCCATCATACTGCCATAACACATAATTTTCATCGCATAAATAAATATAACAATATACCAGTTACCTTACCTTTTTGTACCAAGCGCATTGCCTCGTAATTGAACACGTACACCTCTCCAGGAACTCCAATTCCTTGATAAATCCATCCATATATGGAAACTAGTTGCTATACCTGTCAAATACATGTTCTCGAATATAACATATATCCACATAATGTTAGACAAAGTCAAGGTTAAGAAGACTTCCCGTATGCAGAGCAATCATTTGTTTGGAATTAGGGTTTCCAAACATAGCCAAAGGAATTTTTTCTCAATTCCTTTATTTTATAGTTTACCTTGCTACAATTGAGTCTTACTATATGATATCACATCTCCTTGCTATTAGTTATATAAACAATTCAACTATTACCTTGTCATGTTAATGCCAAGCATGTTTCCATGCAACTATTCACACATGTCAATCACATGTTCCAAATATTAAGACATCATATCTACTAACTAAAATCATCCTCTACCAAGACTAACAACCATGTCATAATCATCTAGTAGTCAAAATCACAATACTACAACTATCACCTACTTGCAATCAAATACATATCAACAATCTCAACGCATGTGTGTTAGTACGACCATCTCAAAACAAGATCATTTCTCCATGCAATCCTATAGGCACATAATCATATCATGCAATTAATCAAGCAATCATATAATAGATAAATGACATAATAGACACCAAACACTCGAAGACTAAATAAATGACATAATCAAACATTCAAACACCAAGTAGATGACATAAGAAAACTCATACCTTGATGTATCTTAGGGGAGGTTATCTTTTTTTCACAATCAATCTAGATTAACATGACATAAATTTACAACATATCAACTTAATAATATTAATATCATGATATCCATAACAGTAACTAACTAACATGTTCACATAAGAAGGTCATAAACATTTTTCATTCATGCAGAACAATCACAGATGCACAACCAACCTATATTAGTATGACATAATAGCACAAATAATTTGACTCATACATGAATGTCATAACCCTAACCATATTCCTAGGCCAATCCAATTTATCATGATACATATAACATCAAGATATCTGTTAGTGTCCCGTGATTTGGCCGATTGGCGAGCCAAATGACGATGTAACATCAAACCAAGATTTGGAGCCCAAGGACCTAGCCTTCCTGGACTCAGAGAGGGCTCTCTCTATTATATGCAAAAGATATCGGTGTGTTTGCTTATGGTGTTCTGATATTAGGCTAGTTATGAAGTGAGTTCTTGATTTTTTTGGGGTTTTTTAAGTTCGTGAGGGATAAAACTGATCAAAGACATAAACTGGATAACAAGATGTAGATAAATTGGGCTATGGGGTCAAACATGTCAAGGAAGCTATGAAGTGATGATGTAAGGCTGTTGTAGGGCCGATTTGATTCACGGTAGAAGGGATGTTTGGGAAAAATGGATTAAATGGACAACAAGTTTGTGAAAGACAAGGGATTTCAAGTGTAACTAGTTGATAGCAGACATAAACATGTTATAGCAAGCCATTAATCATGCTAAATGTAACTATGAGCTAATTAAAACATTGAAATCAAACATTCCAACCATACATAGAGGTATAAGACCCTCTAACTTCGGGAAATGGCTATCAGACTTTGGGGAAAACACATAAGACAAACTAACAACTCATAAACTACGCCGGAACGCCTAAACATAGTCTCTAAGTCATTGGGCACTTTGACAAACAAGCTTTCATAGTTTTAGGTAAAGGGCTAGATCGGGACTAGGCCTCCTTGGTTCAACAAGATGATCAACAAATCAGTCAAAGAGAAAGTTTTATGGACAGAACTATGGACAGCTTATAGGTAGGCAAGGCACACCATACATCCTACTCAACATGCATAGAACTTGTAAATAAAACTAACAAACATTATCCTTAAGTTACTAAAGAGCAGTTAAGAATTCTTTAGCATAACAAAGGAAGAAGAAAACATCAAGCTATGAAGATTCAGGAATTTTGAGGTGCCTCCATGGGCATATCCCAAAACTAATCTCTACTAATCTATAGCAGCAAGAAGCATGTATTATGGATGAAAACTAGAAGACAACAATAAAGCAAGGAAAACTATACCATTCTACCATGTCATGGAATCCATCAACAATCCTTCATCATTTCTCAAAAGCATCCAAGAGGCAGTCCAAAAATCATAACACAAGTGTATTCTTCAAAGCTCATATGACCAATGTATTAATTCTTCTCTCAAGTTCAGCCTCCGATTTACAATGAAACCCATGGAATAAATAGGCTTGAGGGAGGAAAACCTCATGGAGCAACTAGCTATCCCATTGGCCAAGTCAAAATATCTAAACTTGTCCTTGAGGCTTTGCAAAGCCCAAGGCACAAAATATCCCATAAAATATCTAAAAACTGCTAAAAATGGAAATTATATTGACTTTACATCATTTCCCAAGGATAAAAATAGCTTAACGCACATTTGGGAAAAGCAGATTTTTGAGGTTCAAAAATTACAAAAATACTTCATATTTATGCCTGAAAAAGGTCCCCTGACTTGCTGGATGCAAATGGAAGCCTTCCTGATGTCTAAACGAGGCTCATGATAGCTTGTTGGAAAGCTCTCTGTGTCTAATTTCTGGCGCAACTGAAACCATCTCAATCTGAGGCCTGGAAGTCATCCAAAACTATACCTGTGTGCAAAAACCCAGAAAATAGCAGACTGCTGATATGGCGGGCAGAATGTGCAAAAAGAGGGCATTTTTCGCCAATTTGAGGGGGCGAATGATCTCCAAATGATCTGAAAATCGCTGGAGACCTGATCATGGAATTATGGCATCCATCGGTATCATCCTCCTCCCTTGACAACTCATCAAACTGAAATGGCGAATTTATGAGTTTTCGGCCAAAAACCCAAAAAATGCCAAAAAACAAAAAGTTGCCGAAAAAGGCCCAAAATTGGCATGCATGACCCTCAAGGGTCCATAGCAACATGCTCTGAAGCTGAGGCCAAAATATCAAGGTCTGATATGCTTTTCCCTTCTTTCCGTGCTAGGCGCCTCCCCTTTACCTTCTTCAATTTCTCTTGTGCTACCTTTAGTTTGCGTCGGGCAAACTGATTCAGCTTTTGGAAGTGGTGTGTCCTCTTCCTCTGCAACTCTAAATCTCTATTCGCCCTCTCAAGCTTCATTTCCAAATTTTTGTTAGCTCTTTCAAGCCAAGCCTCTTTGTTTTCCTCAATTTCCTGCTCAAGGAGTGCAGTGAGAGGAAAGGCTTGGAGCTGGGCTTGCTCTTCTGCTCTCTGCTTTTCCAAGGCTCTTCTAAGCCCGATGGTCCTAGGCCTCTTCTGCCTAGGCTGGTCTTCCTCCTCTTCATCATCAAACTCACCAATGAGCTCTTCAATTCTTGCTTGCACCTTTTCTGCCTCTTTCTTATACTTAATCGCCCGTGCCTCATGAACAGCTGTGTGCACATTCATTTGTTTGTTTTCAATTTCCAAGAAATGATTGAAATTCCTTGCCCTTTGAAGATCTTGCTCTAATGCCTCAATTTTCCCTTCCTTATGGATTAAGAGATTTTCAAGAAGGCGGGCCTCATTGTCACTATCATCGCTTTGGATAGGGATAATAGCTAATTCACCTCCATGCTTTGTACTTTCTCTAATTTTTCTTTTACCTTTGAAAGCCAATCTGGCGATTTTCCTCCTTGGCATGCTAGAAGGTGTCTTTTTGGGCAATTTCCTCTTGCTAGGAACAATCTTTGTCACTGTTAAGGTGGCAGCCTTAGCTTGCTGTTCTTCATCAATGTCTTGTCCAATTTGTGGCTCAAGAGGTGTTTCAATTTCCTGCCCAACTTGCTGTTCTTCATCTTGCACTTGCTGCTATTCCTCATCATCTAACTGCTGTTCATCAATGTGTACCTGTTGCTGCTCATCTTGGACCTACTGTCCTTCACTTTCTATTTGCTGCTGTCCCTCATCATGGACCTGCTGTCCTTCAATGTGTACCTGTTGCTGCTCATCTTGGACCTGTTGTCCTTCACTTTCTATTTGCTGCTGTCCCTCATCATGGACCTGTTGTCCTTCATCACCTATCTGCTGTTGTCCCTCAATTTGTATCTGCTGCTCTTCACTTTCTGTTTGCTGCTGTTCCTCATCATGGACTTGCTGCTGTTCACTGCCCTCTCCTTCCTCCTGTTGACTTGGCTGTCCAGTAGTCATTCTGAGTCTTCTAGGTGTAGACCTACTAGACAAAGGTATCGGGCGATGGATAGGCTGAGTGGGAGACACATGAACAGGAGGAACAGTAGAGAAGTCTGGATGGCTGATGAATAAATCCCATGGAACCTCTTTCTTCTCTAGTTGGTATAAGAAGATAATCTTGATCAAAGAATGATGAAAAAGAGAAGGGATTTGCTGAGGTGGGGCCTTCTTTTGGACAGTAGATGCCATTTTCTCTATGCTCTTGGACAAAAAGTAAGGGAGGTTCAGTTGCCTACTTCTAGTAAAATGCATCAATAAACGGACATGGTAGGCATAAATTCGATTAAACCTCCCTTCACAAGTGAAATATTTCATTATGGCTTTCATCAGTGGAGCATAGCTGTCAAGGATATATGAAACAGGGAAAATAGCAGTGACAGCCTCCCTATGTTCAGGCTTGATGAAAGGTTTGTAATCCTCTAAGTCAAGATGAGCTTGTTTAAACCACTTTTCGCCATGATACGGGATCTTGGTGGCCTTGGACACATACCTTGGAGAAATTTTGAAATCAAGACCCGCCACTTGGAAGTGTTTTTCTTTAAATCTCAGGGCGCACAAGTGTGTTAATGGCGAAAAACTCTTGACTTCTTCTATCTTCTGGCAAAAATCAAGGCAGCCTACTTCATGGAAGTTGAAAAGTACTAATGGATGAGCATTAATCTCTTCTGTAGAGATGGGTTCATATCTTTTATGTGGACCGCTCCTGTGGTCTTGCCTTGGAGGCATTTTAACTTGAATATGCTTTGGAAGATGCAAACTGCCCTTACTGTGTGTAAAAATGCCCTGTTGGAAACAAACTGTGTCACTATGCTGCTTGGACAGATAGACAATGTGAGGTGGATGGTTTGCAACAAGTGTCTTTGTAATACACAACCTCCTGTTCTCTTAAGAAAAAGTCTTGTTTCACCTTTAGAATATCTCTGTCAGCAGATTTCTCTGTAGGAAATAACACAGTGAAGAGAAGAGCAAACTGTTGTGTAAATTTCCTGTATACAGTATTGAAAAAATCACTTTTCCTTGTGGATTTGTTAGAGGCCAATCAACACACTTGTATTTGTGTCTCCAAGACAAAACTCAAATATTAAAACCCTGCTCTTCAGAAAGTGTCCCTACTCACCCTTAGAATATCTTTGTCAACAGATTTCTCTAGAAGAGACCATACAGTGAAAGAAAAAGGAGACCTAGGTTAGGTGAAATATCAGTGCACAGTGTTTTAGGAAAAACACCCTTTACTTGTGAATTTAAGAGATCAACCACCACATTTATATCTCTGTCTCTAATGTTAAATTGCCATCAAAAAACCTGCCCTTCAGAAAGTGTCCTGTTCACCTTTAGAAAATCTCTGTCAACAAATTTACAGTAGGAAACAATACAGTGAAAAAGAGGGGCAGACTGTTAGAAGGAGTTTGCTGTGAGAAGTGCTTTGATTACCCTGTTCTTGTGAGTTTTAAGATGTCACTCAATACCTCTTACTCCTTTCCATGGTAACTTTTGCAATCATTAAAAACTCTGCCCTGTATAAGTGTGCCAACCTTGAACTAATCTTGTATATGTGAAATCAACCCTTAGTGCTATTTAAGCAGTCACTGTAACAATCCTGAGCAAAGATGACAGAGTTTGAAAGGCTTCCAAGTTTTCAGGCAGAGGTTATGTGAGTTTTATCCCTTCAAAACAATCAATGGCGCCTTACGAATGTAACCCTCTGGTTATGTTATAAAAACCTCTGCTCGGATGGATAGCAACTTTGTCAATTAGGTTTTCAACACTTCAGATCACCGTGTAGGAAACACTGTTTTTTAGCTATAGTGACAGGTTTAGAAGGTTTTGAAACTTTGATACGAACAGCTATAGTGTTTCAGCACACTGATCTCTTTAGAGGGACTTCCAGCAGTGAATTTATCCCATAAACACAACTCCAAACTAGGGCCACAGTTTGAGTTTAAATTTTCATGTTATTTGGAAAATCTTTGAAATCGAGGAGGAAGATATATGAGAATACCTTCAATTTTGATGAGAAAATCCTTTGAGAGGGCTGGAGTGGCACCGGAGGTCTTCAAAGTATGCGCGACACTCTTTCAGCAAAGAACGGCGCGCAGAATTATACCCGAGTGGCCTGTCGGGTCGGCCTGTCGGGTGGTCGGGCGCCCTATACAGGCGCGTCGCGCCAACACTAACCGTCAGTGTAAACACTCTCCTAGGAGCGTCGCGCGGGTTTCCAGGCGCGTCGCTCGGCCTTTAACAGTGCCACACTCTGCAAATCGACCAGAAATTTGTTGTTTCAATGCTGAGGGCAGCGTGGAACTTTGTTTGCAGTTGGAAAACGATAAACTCATCCTCGACCTCACTCCTTATATCATTTCAAAACAAATCTTCAACGGTCACTTCCTTTTTAAATGCAAAGTGGACTTTTGGTTTGGCTTCTTTGCAAATTTTCACAGTATTTTTGTCACTTTTGAATATCCTCGGTGCATCTCAAACTTGAACCTCTTTATAAAAACACAAATGGCTTTAAAAACCAGAACCTTGTCTTACTCATGCACCGGTGTTTGAAAAGTGATTTCCTGTTTTGTTCTTTGGGTGATAAACACCGAACTTCAGACTTTGACAAATAACTTGATAACTTCCACATCACCTCTGCCACTTGGTGAGAAGATATATTTAACCTCTTTGATTTTTGAATTTCAAAGTGTCCTTTCTAGCTGCTTCAAAGTGACAAGGCCTCTCCTTGAAACTGGCTTAAATGCCAAGTGTCCTTTAAATTTATTTTCGGACTGTGAGGTACAAAATGCAGTTGTATTTGCTTATGCTCTATTCACCTTTGTATATTTTAAAAAGGAAATTTTTCTTTGATACCTCTTTTTACTCAAGATGCACTGATATGGCACCCTTTCCCTTTTATGATGAACATGCCTATACTTGTCTTAAAATCTTTCTCCAGAAACTGAAAATAGGCCAAATCACTCCTGTACTTGATGAACCTGTAGACTGACTTGTAGGACCCCTGGTTGCAGAAGAATTTGAAATGCTGCCTCAGTCTTCTTGGACCTTTGATTTAAGAAAAACTTATCCTTTCAACACACTTTCTTGCTTATAGGTGTATCATCTGCGCCATATCTGTCCTTTGGAATGATGAAAAATGTGTTTGTTTTAAGACATTTAAACAGTGACAGTTTATCAAAACAAACTCCTTTTGCCTATTCATAAAATTGTATACCTATTCACCATGTCCATTTGAAAGGATAAGCTTGTAAAACAGGAAAAACAGGGTTCTTTGATACACAGTTACCATTTTTCTTTGACCAGTGTATTGACCCTTTTTGTAATAGAACCATTCCATAACTCGACTATGTTCACTGTTTTACCTTCTTGGTGATTTTTTAACAAGGAAAAACCATTCAAAATGTGTCAAAAGCATTTGAAAAGCTTTGAAAACCATTTCTTGAAAAGCGCTCCTTTGGACTTTTGGCATGTGACAGTGGATTGTTGTTTGATCCTTTCCCTTAAGGAAACTGCCCCTTTTTTGGTATCAATGGCATACATATTCATAATGTTCCCTGTCTATCATGATGTATTTCTTGAAAGACATTTTCATTTGAATAGGAAAACCAATACTTTTAAATCATAAACCCTAACTTTTACCTGTGCAATGACTTCTATTTACTTTCTTTGTGTCCTTCCACTGCACTTTAGTTCAATCAGTTTTCAACAACCTGCAATGCTTTGGCCATCTGCTCATAAATGGAGGAGGCGCTTCACTGAGCAAAGTATCTGAAGATTATTTGATAATGCTGCATGACAAGGATTTGCTTGGATTATGATGATAGGCAATCAACTTTAAAAAAAACATCAACACTGGCACCTCTGTTTGCAATCACCACTATGCTTCAGAAAAACCTTAGTCAAAGTATCCCTGTCCCACTGTACTGCTCTGAGGGAAACTGAGATGTCATCATTTGTTTTGGTCATCTCATGACAAATTGTTTGAAGGATAGTCTCTGTGACTATGGAGGTCAGTGCCTTTTGAAAAACAAAACACCTTTCCTTCTGCCTGTGTAATGACATGTTTGGTCAGCACCTCTTCAGTTTGATCTGGTGGGCAAGTAGGCTGCTTATGATTGGAATTTTTACTAATGACATGCCTTCCTAAAGTTTAACAATTGATATGAGTTGAAAACTTCAAATGACCTCCTTTATCAGACCAAACTCTGTTTTCCTTTGAACTTGCATACTGCAGACTCTATTCTCTGTTATGATCATCATTCACACTCAGAAAAACCTGGAGTCTCTGTTTCACTTGTTCAGTAAAAGGCAAACCTGGATTTCTGCAACCTTTAAAGTCAATACTGGCCAGCGCCCTCTGCTTGTGGATGAAGGAGGCGCCCTAACCCTCTGCTTGTAAATGAAGGAGGTTCTGGGCCATGACAATTTGCCAGTTTTCCGTGACAGTGGTGTCTTTCTGTGATTTTCATGCTGGAAAGCTGTAAGGTCTGGATGAGTAGTTTTCTGTTTTGCAGACATATCTCAGGCTCAGGTTACATTTAGAAGCAGTTGTTCCTCTAACTGTAGATTCAAGCATTTACTCCTGAGATGAAATTATATTTCCTGTTTTTTGCAGAATCCATAAAACACTGTGAAACACCTAATAGTCAGCTTGAGATTGGGGTTTATGCAGTGCTGAGACCTAGGGATATAAGTGGCGCGACTTAGAGCTGTTTGTCAATTTCATTTGCAGAATGAAAGGTCAGTCATGGTGGGTCTATAACAGATGGAGGTTTTTTGGCTTTTTGATGATTGCCAAGGGTAAAATGCCTTAAAGCGCCACTTCCTAACATAGGGGAGACTGTTGAAACAGATGTGGATTTGCCTTTTAAAGCTGATGGGCAGACCAGTAGGGCTGAAACTAGATAAAATAATGATAATGGATTTTGACTTTGACATGGGTGGACTGATAAGTAAAAAGGGCGAAAAAAGTTTTTAGGAGGGTTTTCTAGATGAAAAATTGACATAAGGAAATCAGCTTCTAGAAAACTCAGCTATAGATATAGTCATCACTAACATGTAAAAAATACTGATGGCTAACAATATCAATGCTATAATCCTAATCATCAAGTTAACGAACATATAACTTGTTCATCAAAAACATATAACATAATCATTGAGCTAACTACAAGTTAACATATAACATATTCATCAACAACATATAACATAGTCATTAAGTTAATACCATGCTTGACTAACCAACGCATGTGCATATGATCACACTAATTAAATAGCATTTATCATGTATGTAACCATAAAATCAACAGAATGACAAACATATAATTAACCCTAATGCTTACAACAACCATGAATCACATACCTACATGCCAAGCATACAAACTTGTATGAAAATCTTCTCCTACCCCAAAGTCCATTGTTGAAACGTCACTTTAACAATCTACATATCTTGCTCTATCTTAGCCAACAAATTAGTATCATAACATACCAATATCACCGTGATGACCTAATTACATACAATGACTATTGGAAAAATACTGAGAGGGGGGGTGAATCAGTATTTAGAGCTGACTGACACTTTTTTTTTTTTTTCCTTTCTCTTAAAACCATTTGTTACATTACTGCATCCAACTTATATGTCCAGAGATCTTATTATTTCTTTAGATCATTGCATCATTTATTCATCAGATAAGTAGTAAGCATGAATAGAAATAACAGTACAAACCAACAAACATAAGCAACACATATGAACACCAGGATTTAAGGTGGAAACCCAATTCGGGAGAAAACCACCGTTGCTGTAATCTCAGTCTTCAATATTTATTATACAGAAAAATTCTTACAATTTTATGTTGGCGCAGACTTATACCAGCATGCAGGCACCCACCTGCAGAAGGCTACAACCTTCTCTTGTTTACCAGGCTTTCCTGGAAGGGAGCTACTACCCCCTGCTCTCGTTTACCAGCTACCACTAGAAGGGAGCTACAACCCCCTCACTGAAGGCTTTGACCCTCAGCACCACTATGGACCACGTTTCATCAATTTTCAGACTGGATCCACCAGTTTCCACACGACATACCATGCAAGCCACCAGATTTATTCATTCGGTATACTCACACCAGTTCTTCATGATTTCGTCTGTCATTCAAACCAGAGATTCATCATCATCAGATAATTATATCCATGGGTGCATCGTAGTTTCAGATTTATCAGTTAAGAACAGAGCTCGCCCATACAGATATTCCTTGGAGAAATTTTTCATTCATGACCCTTACAATGCACACCTCGTTCTCTATTTTTCTTCTCCTTATATAGTTTTTCTTTATTAAAACCATGAGTCAAAACCATTCAATTGCTAATGGTATTCATGGACAGGGTCAAAATAGATAATCCAGCGGGGTCTTCATAACTCTCACTATTCCATTGATCTTGGTAATTAAATAATTAATTTAATACTTTAGAACTTAACTTTAGGATTAAGGTTAACCTTTTGCATTTTAACGCTTTCAAATAATATGATAAACCTTTGACCCGAGCCCACAAATATAGTCAATAGCCAATCAAATACGCGCACGGTACCATAAGTAAATTTCACACAACTCTAGCATCTGATCACTGTTAGATTAGCCAGCTTCCAAATCAACGACGTATATGCATATCACTCGACCTCCGATGCCGAACGTTAACGTGCGATGGCCCGCCATACCTGTGTTAATCTTCACGCACCTTCAACAAATGATGACTGTCCGTTGACCCCTTCCAAGATCAACGGCGCTCAACGATATCGCTGGGCATCCTGGGTCGAACTATAACGCGCGATGGCGCACAGTGACAAGCGGTTTTCCGGGGGTCCACCTCGCCACGTGTCGATCATTCTATGGAAACGGAACCAACCTCTTAAATACCGCTTGCCCGTTGAGAGTGGTGCAATAAAAACCACAAACCATTTTACTGTTCACTAATCGTGGTTCTGCCCTTACTCCAAGTTCTGAAGCGCTTCCTTTTGTTATGATTCATAATTGTCCACAGGGACTGTATTCGTCTGATTAGATCTGTGGAAGATCAATGGTACTGTGGGGGTACAAACAGCCCGATAATTAACCCAAGAGGTGCCTCAGCAGTTGACCCGCCCATCGGGCGCTGACCACAGATCAACGGTCACGATTTATTGTGAGAGCACACCCCAACAGTTTTGAACCAGCGGAGGGGTGCCTCGACAACCACCAGAAAAGAGTGTCGCCACCAAATCGCCACCACTGCCGCCACCAAGGTTCCGCTACTCCATTAATCTGCGCCATCTTCTTTGCAACCTGTATTAAAACCCTTGATTCAACTCCACTGCTCTATCTCTAATTCCTTCTGTTGCTACTGCATCAATTCCTCTGTTTCATCTACTGCCTCTGCTACCTCTCTGTCTCTTTTGCCTTATGGATAGTTTAGGTGTCAATTCCTTTGCCTTCAATGACAACATTTGCAACAATCTCCCCCTTTGGCATTGATGGCAATACTTATCTTCTGTTTGTCTTACAGAAGCCACCCCTTTTTTCTTTTCCTCCCCCTTTGACATCAATGGCAAAGGGTTGATCAAGATCCTTTGGACCAACAAAACTGTGCTCCCCCTGAGATCATGCTGCATCTTTAAACATAATATTCAATGAAAGAACACAAATTAGAATTCTCAAGATCTCAAACATGAGATCATACTGCAACAAATAGTTAGAATGCCAACAATGCATCCTGACCAATTCTCCCCCTTGACCTGTGCATCCTTTTCATATGACCAATGCTCCCCCTTAGCCTGTGCATTCATATATGCCTAACAGCACCTCACAACCAATGTAATCTTTTGTATTTAAGTAGATCTGATCTTCTGCATGGCTGAGACTACTCCCAGTTTCTGTCTAAGATATTCGAACGCTTCCCTGGGTAGAGGTTTAGTAAATATATCAGCAACTTGTTCTTTGGAGGGAACATACTCCAATTTCACCTTTTGTTCAAGCACTTGTTCACGTAAGAAGTGATATTTGATGGGAATGTGCTTGGTCTTGGAATTCATAACAGGATTCTTTTAGATACTGATGGCACTTGTATTGTCACACATAATGGAGATAGGAGGTGAACATTTGATTTGAAATTCTTGTAAGGTTTGCATCATCCATAGAAGTTGAGTGCAACATGATGCGGCAGCCACATATTCTACTTCTATTGTAGATAAGGCAATAGAGCTTTGCTTCTTTCTGAACCAAGATACTAACTGGGGCCCCATATAGAATGCACCACCACTAGTGCTTTTCTGATCATCAACACTTCCAGGCCAATCTGCATCAGTGTATGCATGAAGAGTAAGATCAACATTCTTTGGATACCATAGTCAAAAGTCTTGAGTTCCTTGTAGATATTTGAATATTATTTTCACAGCCTGAATATGAGACTCTTTTGGATTGGCTTGGAATCGTCCAACAATCCCAACTGCATGCATAATGTCTGGTCTTGTCCCAGTGAGATAAAGTAGACTTCCTATCATAGATCTATATTTTGGTTGATTCACCGTGGGGGAATCATCATTAGAACTGAGATTACATCCGGTTATCATAGGTGTACTTACAGGTTTGCAATCTTCCATGCCATACTTCTTCAGGATTTTCTTGAGGTATTTTTCTTGTGATAAGAATATGCCATTTGTTGCTTGTTGCACTTGCAAGCCAAGAAATAATGTTAGTTCCCCAAGTAAAGACATTTCAAATTCTTGTTGCATATCAGAAGCAAATTTCTGACTCATAGACTCTTCATTACTTCCAAAAATGATATCATCAACATATACAACCACAATCAATAGTTTGTCATTTTTAGTTTTTGTGTATAAGTTGCTATCAGCAGACTCCTTTGAAAATCCTTGTTGATGAAGATATTTTTCAAGACAATAGTACCATGCCCTTGGAGCTTGTTTGAGACCATATAGAGCCTTTTTAAGTCTACAAACAAGTTTTTCATCATTTCCCAGAATGAATCCTTCTGGTTGTTCTATATAAACTTCTTCTTCCAGATCACCATTGAGAAAAGCGGATTTAACATCCATTTGATATACTTTGAATTGTTGGAAGCTTGAAAAAGCAAGAAACATTCTTATGGCTTCAAGTCTGGCTACAGGAGAAAAAGTTTCTTCAAAGTCTATACCTTCTTGTTGAGCATACCCCTTGCAAACAAGTCTAACTTTGTTTCTTATCACATCCCCATTCTCATTTAACTTGTTTTTGAATATCCATTTAGTTCCAATGACATTTTTGTCATGAGGTCTTGGTACTAATTCCCAAGTGTGATTCTTTTCAATTTGATCAAGCTCTTCATTCATGGCTTGAATCCAACATTCATCTTTGCTAGCTTGACTAACATTGTGAGGTTCAATAGTGGATAGAAATGCCAGATTGCTAGAAGATCCCACAAGAGTCCTTCTTGTTTGTACACCTAATCCCTTTTCTCCCAAAATTTGAGATTCTGGATTATTCTTTTGAACATATCTAGATGGAGCTTCTGCAGATAAATCATCTTCAGGTTCTTCATTGGGTTCACTATCTATATCATCCTTATTTGATGTAGAAGGATATGTGTCATCATAATCTTCATCTGTTGTTTGCTTTTCTTCTTTTGGAGCTGTAGGATATTCATCAATAACAACATCAATACATTCAACAATCTTCTGAAGTCTTTTATTGTAACATTTATATGCCCTACTCCTAGAGGAGTAACCAAGAAATATTCCTTCATCTGCTCTGGGTTCAAACTTGCCAAGTTTTTCATCATTATTCTTGATAAAGCATTTGCTTTCAAAAATTCTAAAATGCTTTATAGTGGGAGGTTTACCATACCAGAGTTCATATGGAGTTTTATCACTATTTACACGAACATGTGCCTTGTTGAGAATGTTTACTGATGTATGTGCTGCTTCTCCCAAAAATGTGTCAGGTGTTCTGGAATCATCAAGCATAGCTCTACCCATTTGTTGAACTTTTCTATTCATTCTTTCTGCAACACCATTTTGTTGTGGAGTGCCAGCTATATAAAACTGTCTTTTTATGCCATTTTGTTCACAAAATTCAAGGAATTCATTTGAATTATATTCTCCTCCTCGATCAGATCTGAGACACTTGATTTTTAGATCTAATTCATTCTCAACTAGTGCTTTGAAGATCTGAAATTTCTCAAATGCTTCATCTTTGTGTTTAAGTAGCCCAATCCAACACGTTGTAGAGAAATCATCAATGAATAAGATGTAGTATTCTTCACCACGTGGTGACTTTTTCCTCATAGGTCCACATATGTCAGTATGAATGAGTTCAAGAGGCTTACTTGATGATCCTTCCTTGGCATTAAATTGTACTATGGTTTGCTTACCGAATTGGCAAGATTTTCATATGATATTTTCAGGTAGAGTAATATTGGGAAGATCACGAACAGCTTTAAGTCTGCTTGATTTTTTGATTTGAGAGAAGCTCAGATGCCCCAACCTTCTATGCCATAGCCAATTTTCTGAAGATTTACTCAAATAACATTGTTCTTTGCAATTCTTCAATACATACAGGTTTTTTGGAGTTCTTTTTCCTTTTCTAATTGCTTTACCTGTATCAAGATCACATACCACACATTATTTTGAACTAAAGACAACTTCAGTTCCTTGATCACACATTTGACTTACACTTAACAAGTTATGCTTTAATCCATCCACATACATGACTTCATTAGCTTTCACTTTTTCTTTTATAAAAATAGACCCTTTTCCCTTAATGACCGTAGGAGTATCATTTCCAAATGTAACATTCTTTTCCTTTTCTAGAGCACTATATGCAAGAAGTTTGTCTTTATCACCTGTCATGTGTCTTGAGCATCCACTATCAATGTACCATTGGTTTTCTTCATCTTCTGCAAATAACGCTATGCCACAATTTTCAACTTGTAATTCCTTCTTTTTCCATACTTTGGAGATTGAAGGAACATGTTCTTCTAGCTGAACTTTGCTCCTGCATTCTGATTCTTCATGGCAAAAGTTATTGCAATAAGCACATTCAACTTCATTTTGAAGAGGAGAAAAGTTGTTATAAGTATTCTTCTTTGTTTCAATATCAATCCTTTTCTTTCTTGCTTCTCTTGTCATGATGGTTTTATATGCAACACATTGAATAGCTTTATGACCAAAATTGTGACATGAGAAACATTGTCCATTGAAGAAGAAATTTCTGCGATTATAAAATATTCTACATGAATTTACCTGTTGATTGGTGTTTCTTTGAAAGACATTCCTGTTAGTGTTCTTTGAGTTGAGATGATCATGCTTTACCTGTAAAGATTCATTATTCCCTTGCTGAGTGGCAGCATGTTGTAAACTAGCTGTAACTGCTTTTAGATAATTTGGTGTTGAAGCCTGAGAAGATTCTCCGATATATCCAAGACCTGTCTTTATAAGAGGAGAACGTTTTACCTTGATAATCTCATCTAAGGTTTTAGATCCTTCAGCAAATCTAAGATTCAAAGTCTTTACTTTCTCAAGTTCTTTTCTTAGACTTATTACTTCACACTCTAATTTCTCATTGTGTTTCTCTTTTTCTTCAAGCTGATTTTTCAAAGTTTCTATGGTTATTTTACTCTCTTCTAAGCAGATTTTGAGTTTATTGTTTTCATCAAGAAAATCATTGTCTTCTAGAGCATCCACAAAAGTATCCTTTTCTTCTCTAGATTCTTTTTCAAATGCCATGAGAAGTCTAAGATCTTGTTCGCATTCTTCCTCACTATCAGATAACCCATCACTGTCTTCATGAGTATAGTAACTCTTTCTAGTGCTAAAACGATTCTTATTCCTTCTTGCTACTTCCTTCCCTTTTTTATGTGTTTCTTTATAAGGACACTTAGCAGCATAATGACCAACTCTTCCACAATCAAAACATTTGAAAGGAAGCTTACCTCTGAACCGTCCTGTGCCAAGTTGAAGTTACTTTACAAAGTTTATCTCATCTTCTTCTGAGATATATCCTGATCCTTCTGTTTTTTGTACTTCCTTCACTTTTGTAGAAGTTATAAAGGCTGCTTCTTTGACTTCAGATGGTCCTCCTTTTCTCATTTCATATGCAGTTAGTATGCCATGAAGTTGCACCACAGTAAGATTTTGAAGATCCTGCTTTTCTTCAAGAGCAGAAACTTTTGACTCAAATTTTGTCGTTAGTGATCTTAAGACTTTCTCAACCAAAGTAGATTCGGTTATTTTTTCTCCCATATTTCTCATACGATTTAAAATATCATCCAGACGTAAAAATAAATTGGAAATGCTCTCCTCATTATCCATTTTTAGATTCTCATATTGAATTCTGAGAGTTTGGAGTTTAGCACTTTTTACCTTTGCATCACCTTCATAACTTAGAATGATTTTGTCCCATATTGCCTTTGCTGTATTCAACTGCATGACTTTGACAAATTTTGATTCAGTTAGACTTCCCAATAGAGCATTGACCACATTTGCATTTGTTTCATAATTCTTTCTTTCCGTCGGATCTGTTGGTACTGCAGCTGGATATTGATATCCTCCTTCAACAATTGCCCATACCTCTGCTCCCAGAGATTGAAGATAGGATCTCATCCTTGTTTTCCAGAAGACAAAATTGTTTCCGTTAAAGAGCGGAGGCCTGATAGATGTTGTTCCATCTTGATTGCTCATCTTGCTTGATCTTCCTTCTAGCGGCTAAGCTTTTTAAGAAGGACCTACTCTAATACCAATTATTGGAAAAATACTGAGAGGGGGGGTGAATCAGTATTTAGAGCTGACTGACAATTTTATTTTATTTTGGTTTTCCTTTCTCTTAAAACCATATGTTACATTACTGCATCCAACTTGTATGTCCAGAGATCTTATTATGTCTTTAGATCATTGCATCATTTATTCATCAGATAAGCAGTAAGCATGAATAGAAATAATAGTACAAACCAACAAACATAAGCAACACATATGAACACCAGGATTTAAGGTGGAAACCCAATTCGGGAGAAAACCATCGCTGATGTAATCTCAGTCTTCAATATTTATTATACAAAAAAAATCTTACAATTTTATGCTGGCGCAGACTTATACCAGCATGTAGGCACCCACCTGCAGAAGGCTACAACCTTCTCTCGTTTACTAGGCTTTCCTGGAAGGGAGCTACTACCCCCTGCTCTCGTTTACCAGCTACCACTAGAAGGGAGCTACAACCCCCTCACTAAAGGCTTCGACCCTCAGCACCACTGTGGACCACGTTTCATCAATTTTTAGACTGGATCCACCAGTTTCCACATGACATACCATGCAAGCCACCAGATTTATTCATTTAGTATACTCACACCAGTTCTTCGTGATTTCGTCTGTCGTTCAAACCAAAGATTCATCATCGTCAGATCATTATATCCATGGGTGCATCATAGTTTCAGATTTATCAGTTAAGAACAGAGCTCGCCCATACAAATATTCCTTGGAGAAATTTTTCATTCACAACCCTTACAATGCACACCTCGTTCTCTATTTTTCTTCTCCTTATATAGTTTTGCCTTTATTAAAACCATGAGTCAAAACCATTCAATTGCTAATGGTATTCGTGGACGGGGTCAAAATAGATAATCCAACGAGGTCTCCATAACTCTCACTGTTCCATTGATCTTGGTAATTAAATAATTAATTTAATACTTTAGAACTTAACTTTAGGATTAAGGTTAACCTTTCGCATTTTAACGCTTTCAAATAATATGATAAACCTTTGACCCGGGGCCCATAAATATAGTCAATATCCAATCAAATAAGCGCATGGTACCATAAGTAAATTTCGCGCAAGTCCAGCATCCGATCACCGTTAGATTAGCCAGCTTCCCGATCAATGGCGTATATGCATATTGCTCGACCTCCGATGTCAAACGTTAACGTGCGATGGCCCGTCGTACCTGTGTTAATCTTCGCGCACCTTCAACAAATGATGACCGTCCATTGACCCCTTCCCAAATCAACGGCACTCAACAATATCACTGGGCATCCTGGGTCAAAAAATAACGGGTGATGGCGCACAGTGACAAGCGGTTTTCCGAGGGTCCACCTCACCACGTGTCGAGCATTCTATGGAAACGGAGCCAACCTCTTAAATACCGCTTGCCCGTTGAGAGTGGTACAATAAAAACCACAAACCACCTTTACTGTTCACTCATCGTGGTTCCACCCTTCTACTCCAGGTTCCGACGCGCTTCCTTTTGTTATGATTCATAATTGTCCACATGGACTGTCTTCGTCCGATTAGATCTATGGAAGATCAATGGTATTGTGGGGGTACAAACAGTCTGATAATTAACCCAAGAGGTGCCTTCACAGTTGACCCGCCCATCGGGCGCTGACCACAGATCAACGGTCACGACTTATTGCAGGAGCACACCCCGACAATTTTGAACCAGCAGAGGGGTGCCTCCGCAACCACCAGAAGAGAGTGTCGCCACCGAAGCGCCAGCACTGCCGCCACCAAGGTTCCGCTACTCCATTAATCTGTGCCATCTTCTTTGCAACCTGTATTAAACCCCCTGATTCAACTCCACTGCCCTGTCTCTAATTCCTTCTGTTGCTACTGCATCAATTCCTCTATTTCATCTGCTTCCTCTGCTACCTCTCTGTCTCTTTTCCATTATGGATAGTTTAGGTGCCAATTCCTTTGCCATCAATGACAACATTTCCAACAATGACCTTATGCAAAACAACCTCAATCAAACCAATGAAAACTTGACCATATGCACCTACTTGACATGTATAATCAATCATGAATGACCAATGCATGTTCAACATATGACATCCCAGAAGTAAGCATACATGGATAACACTGAAGCATGACCAATATGTAACCCTAGAATAAGAAAGAAATGCATTTACAATATGTAAGAAATTTTTCATGCAAATATACACAAGCATGAGAAGCACATAACTAGTCATACACTCATGAAAACATGTTGACAACAATACCATCAACACTTCCATGGCGACACCACTACCACCATGACCAACACAACATGGATGAAACAAGTACATAGAGACCACACGCATACTAAACACATATGAAACCAACATAAATGCATGACCAATACATTGGCCATCTCATCTGAGGGTTGAATCATGCTCTGATACCATTTTGTAACACCCCCTTCCCACATTTACCCAAGTAACCAGCCAACCGGGGTAAACATTTAACGAGAGGCTACTATAATGAGATTCAACCTCCTAGGTAACCTTAAGGAAGTGAAACTGATGAAAACATAACATTCAGACCTTGTACAACAACCAAAACTCCCTCAGGAGGTAACCCAAACATTCAAGCCTCTTACCCTTGGGTCACATTGACACTTTGATCCTCTTACCCTTGGGCATATTACCCTTTGATCCATAGCTGCATGCATAGGCTTGCATGCCTACGTCCAGAAGTCTATAGTTGTAGGAATAACACTCCATGCCAGCAGCGAGGGTCCCAAATACTCAATTTTGTTCTAGTTTCCCTGGGATTTGAAGCACCTTTTCAAGCCCAGAACATAGTGCTCTTCCCATAAATTCATAAAAATTTCAGAGATGATAAATAACAACAGGACAATGATACATAAGAAATCACATCAATAAGAACTCATCTGGACCCCTCCTAGCATGACATACATTTCTTCAAACATTAAACAAACATGAAAGCTACAGGTGTAAACAATAGAACTGAACATAAGGGTCTCATACTTATCTAAGAATCACTAAGAAGCATTTCTCCCTTACATAATTATTTGTAATACGATAAATTTGACCATAGATACATTGTGCATTCATTTACAAGTAAAAACATGGATAGAGCCATACATCATCACTCATAAAACACATTCTTATGACCAACATAATAACAAAAATATAGTGGATACAATAATAATAGAATTCACATAATAACCAGTACAATTATACATCAAATACCGAAGGAATAAATTTCTCATTAATCAATATAGAAACCAATTGGGGATGGGACTACCACATTCCACCCAACCATAAATTGGCTGTGCCAAATCTCTCTTCATCCAATCACCCCCATGCCATATTCCAAGAATGAATGTGGGACTCATAATAAACCAAAAACAACCAAACATGAATGAATGCTACCGAAGATCTCCACCTACACTGTGAGGAATTTGAGTGCCTCCTAATCTCTCATAATTTATCGTAATCCACATTCTGATCCAGTGATCACTAGGCCCTACACCGAGACCCACTCTCTAGGTTTTACCGTACATTCCATCCCGAGACTAATAGGCCCAACAGAGATAAATCCACCTCTTGGATTTACCATATATCCTGTCATTCACCGGCAAGGATTCCTAGGCCCACCAAGGCACACAATCTGCCTTGATTGCAACCCACATTCTGGTTCAGGGGTTACGCCAGTGGCTTTACTGTGATCCACAGTTTGGTTCAGGGACCACTAGGCCATGTGGTTGTCATTTAGTAGATCCACCTCACTCAGCTTCGAATCCATCCAACAATCCAACTCAACCAAAATATGAGAGCCCATCTCATCAAGGCTATCCGAAAATGGCAAGGCTAGGTTGAAAAAAAATTCACACCTGGGAACACCCATGCCATGATAGAAAACAACCATAAGAAATACCATGCATGTCATATCTACCAAGGAAATCACACATGCAAATCGATACCTGCTAAGAATCTTTTTGTAGCTGCTTGATTCCTACTCCTCCTTGCTTGCTTCTTCATTCTTACTGATTTCTTTCCTTTCTTGGTCCAGTTCGAAAGTGCTCCAAGAAAACTCTCAGTATCCAAGATTATGAGAGAGAGAGAGAGAATATAAAAATAGGCATAAGTGTGATAAAAATATTTCTAGCTAATCCTCAGAAGTCTTATTATCAATGAGGCCTCTAATTTCTTCATTTTCCATTGTTTTCCTTCATTTTCCTCCTCACAATCAACATGTGACCTTTCACCTTCCTTTTCTCCTATTTTCCAATATTTTCATAAATAAATGTGCCGAAATTTTCATTTTTTCTTTCAAATCCTTTGTTAGTTCCTTTCCTAATTTCCATTAGCCATAATAACCGAAATAAACACCAAATAGGATTTTTTTCCCAACGTTCATCTTGGAATAAGTGTCCCATCAAGTGTGGTTATTATTTTTCACTTTTATTACATCGAATTTTCACCTGGGCTATTACATATTGATCCTACAAGATGCATTATTGTCATATTTTTTCTTATTATTTTGATTTTGAGTTGGCAAAGATCATGAATCAGATCAAATCACTACAAGGAAAAGGCCCTCTAACAAAGGTTATAAAGGAGGTTTTTATTGTTAGAAAATTGGCAAAAATTGTCAAAAAAACATTTGATACAACATCCGTTTTCGGTAAAGGAGGTTTTGGCGGAGCTTCTAACATAATTTCAACACAATTAAAAAAGATGGGCAGCCGAATGTTGTTACGAATGTTTTTCTCATCGGTGCGTGCATCAGGTGTGAACGCACTGGTGTTTTTTACCATGAATGCACCAGTACTGTAAACATACCAAGCACTAGGATGGAAAAAAAATTTCAGGCGCCCCAGGGTGTTTAGCAACGTCCTGGTGCATTTCATCCAATAAGACGCATCGAGCCGATGGAAGGTGCATGCACCGGGCCGTTAAGGTGTAAAACTGCACCGGGCCATTAAGGTATAAAACCGCACCAGGCCGTATAGGTGCTCAAACACATCATGTCGTTAAGTTATAAAAACGCATCGGCATGTTAAAGGAAAACCGTAACGGTGCATGCAACGCCTATCAGAATGCCCGAGTGGTAGTTGTCGATAAAGTGCACTAGGCATTCTAACTGGTATTGGTATTTTTGCGGTGCCCATAGGTCGTAGAAACACACCGGTGCGCATTATCATACAAACGCACCGGTCCACAGTAACTAACACGCACCTGTGTTGATTTTGTATTTTTTAGAAATATAGACCTGTGACAGTGCAATTGTTGTGATTTTTTTTAATTCATTATTCATCAAAGGTTGAAACATATCTTATAACAGTATTCATATCAATTAAATTTTTATTAGTGCATTTGAATGTGATGCTTGGATTAATTTGTTATATCATATCATCATATTTGGCATCTCTTCATTATTATATTTAATCATCCATATATTTAATTAGTGGTGTAACATTTCACAACGAAAATGGAGAACGCAATCGAATAAATTAAAACATATTTTATTATATATATGAATAAGACACTCTTTGCCATAGAAAATGGGACAGTTATTGGTCTCCCTGTGTCTTTCAAATGGGACACTATGTCCATTACATTAAACAAAATTTCTGGTTTCATAGACAAAAATTTCAAAAAATACAACGCCATGGTTTGATATCCAAACATATTGATCATCATTCTTCGTTGGAAATGTTGTCACTGCTCGAGCTACTTCCATGACTTGGGTTATTTTGAGGAATGTTTTGTTCACTGTGTTGATTGTTTTCTTCTTCTTCAGGTTCCATCTACAAACATAAAAATAAATTGTAATGACTGTATATACATTGGTGAGAATAATAAAAATTGCAATATTAAATAATATACATCAATGTAAATCGAAAATAAATGTACCATAGCAAGAACTGACTCATGAACTATACACATTCTTTCAAAACCAAATTTCATGCCATCTTTCAACAATTCATTTGTTCGCATAGTTCCATACTTTTTTTCCTGCAAGTTTTATACCCCATAAAAAATCATAGATTTAATATAAAATATTTTTTTGTTCTATTAATTATAGACGGATCTAAGTAAAACAACATAGATGGTTACAAATTCCACAATTAATTTCTGATATGCCAACATATACTGACAACCCATATTTAACCCAATGTCAATCAATTCTTCTGATGGTTATTCTTTGTATGTTAGCACATGTTTGAAGACATTCAATGATTATTGTTGTAAAAAAACTTAAAATATACAAAAATGAAATCTAGTTAAGTTATTATAAGGAAGTAACAATTACTCACAAACATAGATATGAACCCTTTTATTCCTTGTCGTCTTGTTTTATGTGATGAATGGGTTCCATTTTTTTATTTTCTGGAAGAAAATACTTGAAAATTAATATTTAATGCTAAATTGTTTCTATATTGTACCTAATCGAAAAATTCAATGATTACATATTACATTTGAAGCATGTTGTTGTTGAGATGGCTCCTCGTGCGATGCAATTATGTCCACTTCTTTGACCATCTCCATGTACACCTTTTTGGACATTCCTATTGGCATATTTCTCATATCAACTCATTCATCCTTTGATATTTTCATAATCTTCCTGAAAATGTAACATGACAATAAACTATCTAATTTTGATATTGATATATGAAAATTAAATATAAGAAAAGTGATATTTATAAATGATTGCTTTCTAGTAATATAAACATATAATTATAGAAAAACATTTAAAGGAATATTAATTTTTCATTCCTTTTTTTTTTTTTGTATGTTTTTTATATTAAAAGACTGACATGTCTTGTTGACAAATTCTCTGGAAACTCATCCTGTAGTTTAAATAAAATTTTATGTTTTATGTAATGCTGCACTACTATTTTAGAAGTATATGATTTGTTGAGCACAGTAAGTATAGTTGACCTTGCACACATGGGAACTGAAGGAGCTAGGAATAATCGACTACTACGGCCTAGCCCCAAAAGAAGGTCAGGCTGACACACGAGCTACTCCCAACTCAGGGCTGCGCACGGTTACCAAACTGATTCGGCCATGAACAAGTAGCATTAAAATGCACTCTACACCAGCTGTAGGTACAGAAATCAAATCTCTCACCTATTCGGTATCCCGAACAACAAAAAAATAGTGGCATTTAATCCTTGGCTATGCAGGTAATTACAGGAAGTTCGTTTGGAAATATGCTCTGATTATAACCCCTCTTAAAACCTCACTTACACGAAAGGTAAGGTTCTCTTGGGATAGAAAATGTCAAGAAACTTTGTCTTTGGTCATAAGTTAGCTAGGAAGCAAGCCTGTGTTGCGGGAGGATGCGCAGAAGATGCATATGATTGACCTTAGCGTAGAAGATAGGGAAAGCACACAAGGGATGCGAAAACTAGCCATTGGAACAGTGACAATTGGTAAAAAGAAAAAGTTATTGTTCAAAGGAGCGGCCTTTGGGCATTTAATGAAGCGAATTTTGGGTATTTTTTACCGTTTCCTAGGGGCTACATCTCAAATAAAGTTTACCTTACCATTGCATGATTGTGGGTATTATAGAAGGAGCAGGATGGTTCAGCCAGGGGTTCTGTCTCACTTGCATAGCTTACACTCATCATTCTTCTCTCGGAAGAACTTGAGAAATCATATTTCCTGTATCTACATTATCCCTCTCATGTCTGGTCAACCTGCTCCGTCTGATAATAGTCACCCAGGGCTGGGATTCATTTTTCGCGTGAGGATGAAGGCCACTAACCCTACCAAACCTTCGACCTCGACTGAGCCTGACGTTGAGGAAATAATAGAAGCTGAGTCTGAACTGGAATAAGTTCCCTCTACGCCTATCATAAGGAAAGGGAAAGAGAAAGCACAAGGCTGAGGAAAAGCTTTGAAAGCTGCGAGATGGGCTAGCGAGAAGCTTAGGACTTCTCCGAGGCACGCCAGGTCCCCACCGGCATCACCCCTGAATCAAGATGCGCAGGAATATGCTCTGCCCGCCAATCCAATCAATTGGTTACCTCCCTTCATTCGCCCACATAGACCATCCACACAAACGCCAAAGAACTTGGATGGCTTGGTCACCTATCTGAAAACCCCCCAACCCCGGGAGAATTCCCTGTCCTCAGTGATCCTTATGGAAGACTCCATGAGGTCAAGTTTTATGATCACGACCCTACGGACTCTGAAACCCTCCCTGAGTTGGCCCCTGCATTGTACTTTGATACAATCTATGCAAATGATGGAGTCACAGTGGTTCCTCAGCGATGGGTATGTGGCTTGGCCGGGTCAGGACTCTTGAATCTACTACAAATGCCCCATTTTGGCCATTACAACGTCACATATTTGTTGGCTCGGCAGTTTCTCGCCTTAATTCACGATGTTTTCTTATGGATTTGGGACAGATTCCCTATTGATGCTGCATTGATCCATAAGATTATAGGCCTTCCTATGCAAGGGTCATACCCTCTGGAGCAGGTACGCAAGAAGTACGAAGTAGATACCACTACGTTTGTGTGGAAGACCTACAAGGTGAGTCGAAATAAGCAAGGCTTTGTGATCCAAACTATCAATGATCCTACTACAGAGATGGGTACTAGGCTCTTAGCCTGCAAGCTAATGAGAAAGTGCCAGGTTGCGACCATCCCCGCCTATGTTATTCGGTTAGCCGGCCAATGTGCGAAGGGAGTCTACTTCAAATGGGCTGAATATTTATGCAATGAATTTCTGGCTAATGTCCGCGAATCTCAGGATCAGGGGACGTCCTTCTGCTATTCATGGTTATTACTCCTTATAGCACTGGTCACCTATGACACCCCTGAGGAGTTAGTCCTCCCCAAGATCCCCCCAGGGATGTGTGAAGGGGCTCGGTATGCTCATTTATGGGACTCTAAGGATGCACAACACGTCAAGGATAACAAATTTTTCTGGGTCCTCTTCCAGAGCAGCGTGGCAGCAGCCATAAATTCCCAACCCTAGTTGTTCCTAAAGGTATATGACAAATAGAAAAGTGTTGCAGCATTCCAAGTTACCATGCATCATATTCAGATCCATAGCCTCAAGAATAAGACATGGACGACACTTCCATATATGGTAGCAGATGAAGAAATTGACCTGATGATCATGCTATGGCCCCCTGCCTAGAAAATAGGCTTCACAGCCACTCGAGGGGAGACCACGGAGCCTAGCCAGAAGGGCTCAGACGTAGCTATGGAAAAGGATACACAACCATCACAGACCATCGCCAAAGACATCGCGGTCGAGACTCAGGTAGGTTACGACAAGGATACCACCCCCACCCCCCCCCCCCCACGGTACGAAGAGGTCAGGTGAGCCTGCACCAGGGCCCCGAAAGAAACAGCGTGCCCACCGTAAGCAATATGATGCAACGGTCACACTAACTGACGGTGACCTCAAGAAAATAGCAGACGCATTTATGATGGCTACAGAAGATAAGTGGGAAGCCCTAGAAGAACAGCAGAAGGCTGTGATCGACACCATCCAGGCTGAGCTCCACGCCCTTCAGTTAAAAACAAATACACTGTAGACCAACATCGACTAGGCACAAACTACTTCGGTAACTAACAGTACAGCGCTAGCTACGGAATAAATTCATCACTGTTCTATACCTAGCGCTGCCCTGATAGGAACTCAGATCTAATCAGGAACAGGGATCTAGCTGGACTTGGCTAAGTTGCCCCACGAAGCCTTACAAGGCCTCCATAATGTTGCATTCCAGGATATTAACCATCGCGACTAGAAAATACACCAACAGCTTGGTACGGCCGAGCAAACCATCACGCAGCAGGTCGTAGACTTTCTCCTCGCCGTTTCACAGCAGGCGGAGCTCGAAATAGTGATCCACCAGCTCTGCACAGAGGTTACAGATGAGATCCCGGTCACACCCACGCCTCGAGCTAAAGTGGAAAATTGGTTGCGGCGCTGAAAGCATCTAGGATGGAAATGCATGTCGTCAAGATGCAGCTGGAGCAGAAAATCACCGACTTACAGGCCAAATTGCAGCCTGAAACGCCTTCGGAAGTACGAGCCTAGCGCGCTGCACTAGTAACCGAAGAAACAAATGTTATTTCGGGATAGATTTCTCAAGGCACCAAGTTGGTAGAGTCAGCCATGAAACTCTGGACTAAGGTCTAGTGTGATTCAATCCTCTATGAAATCAATCAGGACTTACGGAAAAAGGAAGAAGCTTTCGAGCACGTCGAAGCTACGCTACCCACCTTGGTGCCTACACAACGCTTGGCACGTTTGAAGACCAGCAATGATCCCCAGGACGAGATTGAGGAACTCCAGCACAAGAATCACGTCATTGCAGAACGACTGAAGCCTTGGGCTGCCACAGCCCTCCAGATTTCGCAGGATGTAGATGGCACGGTCAAGAAACTCAATCAGACACTCGAGAGTGTCACTACGACAACTGAAGGACCGACCTCCTAGAAGCTTGTAGACATTGCGCAGAGTGATGCTGCCTAGAGTCAAGAAGAGTTGCCTCCACTGATTGTAGCCATCAATTCCCTACGTGCGCAGGTAGAGACCACACCACCACAGTGACTCGAGACGAGTCACAAGATTGTGTTTGGGGACTGTTGGAACAGGGTCTCCTGCAAGCTACGAAACTGGTCCAATTTTGCATATTTTTGTGTATAATTAGTTTAGTTCAGGGGTTTTGGGGTGGGTCAAAGCCTCGAAAGCATTGTAATGGTTCAAAGGTAGACCTACAGTTTGCAAACCACAACTTGCAGACCATAGGAAATAGTAGGCTAGATTGTTAGAAATAGAGGGACGTTTTGAATTATTAGGCAAGGAGATGATGAGATCTTGATGTGAATTGTGGCTTAGTAGATCTGTTTGGGTTTTTGGGGAAAGGACTCCTACTAGCTGTGTGCGCAGAGATACCAAGGCCTGCTGTGTGCGAACCCTATTGCTATGTGTGCAGGTTGGGTTTGGGTATTGTAAGAAGGAACTAAAGGATTTTTTAGTGTCAGTCTATTCATACTGCCATCAGTGATCAAATCTGCTCTTTTGCATTTGCATATTAGGAGTCCCATAATAATCAATTTCACCATTCCGCTAGGTCATGGATTCATTGATGGTAGTAGTTTTTTATCAGTTTTCCCTCATGAGGTACTTGCTGATTTTCCTCCCTATGGTCTTCAGTCATTTAGTCACTTTCATTCTCAAAATCATACCAGTAGGTCATAGGATGGGTCTCATTAGTTTCTAGGGTCTCACCGTGGTCAAATTAATGAGTCAAGTGTCAAATAAAGATCAGCGAGGTCATGAGGAAGTCAAGAAATACAAAGTCACAGCACCAAGAAGATCAAAGATATCATTTGTTCGGTTTGATGCAAGCCTCACCTCAAAACCATATTTTGAGGTGAAAACATAATACTTTTCCTTCCAGTCACAACTCCGGAGCTATTATCTCCACAAATTGATGTCTCTGCCTTCAGAGACATTTTCTGTAGCATATTCAGTGCCAAAGCATCTTCAAAGTAGATCCATCAGAAAGAGCCTGGAGAGAGCTTTCCAACGGTATACTACACTCTCAAAACTGACTTTTGGATTGAATTTTATGCTTAAGTGAATTAAAAGCCCTCTATTCCCTAAGCCCCCCATATTTCCCATGTTTCCCTTTTAACTTTATGATCAATTCCCTTTAATAACGCCTTTTCTCCCCTTTTCCCATACCCATAGACTTTATAACAAAGTTATATCATATATATATAACCCCCCCCCATATAAACCACTTCCCCTTTTCCATGACCCCTTAAACTTTATAATAACGTTTAAGTTATAAACCCCGCTTCCCATCGCAAATCGCAAAATTCATTTGTATGCCCCGATGAGCCCATCGCAAATATTTGCGATGCGATCGCATCGCAAATCCTCTGATCACATCGCAAACCCTCCAATCGCAAGTCCTGCCCCCTCCTCCGATCGCATCACAAATTTTGCGATTGCGATCACTCTCCGCCCCGCTCCAATTGCGATTGCAATTTATATGCGGGTATCTCCTCCATCTCCCTTCCTTTTTCCCATTTAAAATTAATTTTACCCTTCACAAAGCATATAATTTCATTCAGTTCTATTTCTACGGCATTTTATTAAAGGTCAAAGAATAAAGAAATAATGGAAAGTGAATAGTCAAAGGCCGAGAGCTTAAATTAAAACGAAGATATCTACAACAGCAAAGAAATAGGATTGGATTGCCTTTTTTGTCTTCAGTTACGATTCAAAGGGATTTACACCACAGGTTTCACCTCTTCATTGGTTATCAGCAAATTCAAGTGGCAAAATGTAACGCTGCTCCTTCTTAGGACAAATGGTTGGCTCTTCAGTTTTTCAATTCTATTAAACAATTCCCTATTTTCGTCGATCTGTTTTCCCACATTTGAGTTTATTTATTGTATTGTAAAACATTTGTAAGAGGTCTGAGTTCTGGGAGAACAATGTGGAAATAACATCTCTGCGCTACATTGTACAGTTTGACAGGAATTAATAAGAAGATGCAGCTCTGATTTGTGGGATCCATGTGGTATGAGATTTAGCATTTGTTTTTCTCCTTTGTTTCATATGTGAATTGTTATGTGTTCCATTCATGCATAAACATTTCCTTTGAATGCTTTCAAGATAGAAAGGTAGAATCCATTTTATATGCTTGACCTTGGGAAATAATTCATGCTCTGTGTTTTTTCTTCTGTTTGAAAAGGATCCATTTACAGTGCCCTTTTCAGTGCCTCACTATTCTTTCCATCCCATCCTCATTTAATTTTTAATTGCTAATTTTCCTGCCTATCTTGCCCCATGAAATACCCTGTGTCCTGATTTAATTTCTCGTTTCAAACTGTTCCTTTATATCCCACACATCCCTGAATTTCATTCATTCATTTTATTTTATTTAAACCTTTTATCCCTATCATTTTATCTATCCTAATATCAGTCCATTTATTGTGTTCCATTGAATATTCTTTCACGGAGAGAGCCCTCTCCTATCCTTTTAGGGCTAGCTACAAGGCTGAGCGTGGTTTAGTTGTTACCCTGATTTGCCTTTTTCAGCCTGAGGTTTAGATGTGGTGCTAACATCTCTGGCGACTCCACTGGGGATCGAACCCAGAATCTCTGGTTCCCCAGTATGGTCGCCAAGAGCCCTCTCCTGTGCTTGTAGGGCTAGCTACAAGGCTGAGCGTGGTTTAGTTGTTACCCTGATTTTCCTTTTTCAGCCTGAGGTTCAGATTGGGTGCTAACATCTCTGGTGACTCCACTAGGGAACGTAATTTATTTGAAACAGTAAAGCATATCCTCCTCGGTAAAGGATGACAAAGTTTAGATCTGAATGATGATGGTGAACAACAATCAGATGCATATAAAGGCTGAAAGAATTCACCTAGCGACTCCAACTCAATGTAAAGACTCCACTGGAGGACCGACTCTTAAATGGAAGGATCTTACACAAATTTCAGGTGTCCAAAGTGGAATGGTATTCAGGATCTAATCTGCTTTCTTGTAAATTACTTCTTTGTTTTTCTTGAAGCTGTCCAGAAAGTTTTTCAGAATTTTTTGTATGATAAAGGTGATCAAAATTTTCACTCAACCTATTCAAAAAGTGTAAATATTGATCCTGGCCTTCATACTTTTCCCAAATCATATGATGACTCTCTTCAGATTGATCAGCCTAAAGAGACCAAAACTAATCCCGTAGCTCTTGTATATACTCCTAGACCTTCTATAGTCCTGGATAGGTATAAACCTCTTGTTTTACCTTCTGTACTTCATGCTTTCCCTGCAAATTATTACCTATATTTTCCGAGATTTGATGGTGAATGTAACAATGTCAACGCCAAGCAACATGTGCAGAATGTTGAGACTTTCGTAGACCTTTTTGAGGTTGATGAAGAAGATGTTAGTATTAGGATTTTTGCTCTTTCTTTGCAAGGCAAAGTTAAGAGTTGGTTCAAAACCCTGCCTGATGCCAGCATCTCAGAATTCCAGCAGTTCGTCAGAGTTTTCCTCGACATATGGGTGGTTAGACAGAACCCGTTCTTGATTTTAGACGAGTATTCCCAGCTAAAAAGATAGTCAGGGGAGACAGTGCAATAGTTTTCCGCCAGATTCAATCGAGTCTATTATTCGATACCTGTCAATATAAGACCCCCTCCTGGCTTGGCTCTCTTACATTACCCGGGCGCTTTTGATCCTGAAATGGAGTTTCAGCTAAGAGAAAGGAACACAGCAACACTCAAAGAGATACAAAATAGTGCAGTAAATGTAGAAGCTAATCTGTTGATCAAAAGAGAAAAGCTAAAGGAAGAAGAAAAGAAGAATGTTGCAGAGCACCTGACACTTTCAGAAGAAAAGCTTGACCTTTTGGTAAACGCAGTAGAAGAGATGATGTGGAAAATGACTGCAAAAAATGAAAATGACGTTCAAGAAAAAGTGGCCGACTCAAAACATCTTCTTTCTTATCCCAGTTATCATCCATCTAATAATGACTGTGTTATAGAACATCTTGAAGATGAGAAATCTCTTGATATGACTGGTATGCTTGATGATATGTTTTATGTTGACGATTTGCCAAAATTCGATCAATATGATGATGATGATTTTCTCCAAACACAAGCTAGTCTTGCAGCACAATCAACTGCTGATTTGTGGGAGGAAGTTCCCTTTCAACAGCTTGAAAACAGTAATCATCCAATGCATATCATCCAGGACAGTGATGAGAAAAGTCTGGAAAATTGGGAAGTAAGTGAAAGATCTTTGCCTCTTTGTTTCGCTTCAATTCAGTTCATCAAAGATAACTTTCATGCAAATAGAAATCAACAACCTCTCAGTTTTAATGTTGAGGTTGAGACAGCTAGTGAAATTCTTGAGAAAGTTTTTTATGAGAAATCTTCCCCTGAAACGAATGATGAAATCATCTGTGATATAAAATCCTCCCTAGCTCCAGATTTGCAGCCACCAAGCGCAATTGAAGGTCAGATTACAGATAAACGTTTGGAAGCCGAAACATATGATTTAATGATGCAATAAGATTCAGTACCTTTATGTTTCGAAACATTTCAGTTCATAAAGAAGAATCTACATGATATCTCTAAAGAAAAATATGAACAGCCTGTAGAATGTCATACAGTTTCAATAGATACGTCGCAACAGTCTTCCCAAGTTTTCTTTGATCTTATTGCTCGTGTGTTGAATGATATTTGCTGTAAAAGTCCTTCTCCATTGGCGAACCGTGTGCCAGAAAAGAATGTTAACAATAATCTTATTCGACAGCCGACTTCATTGTCTTGTTCAACAGATGTTTCACTACAAAGCCCATATCAAGGTTTGCAGTCATATGAGGAGACTAATGAAGAAGACTTTTGTTTTGTTTGGGATCAGCAACAGAGTTTGGTTATTCACGAATTTCAGGATCCTTTTGACAGCTTGCTGCAATCACCAAAGAAAGACAGCGCAGGTGCGAGGAAAATTTTAAGATGAAGGTGTGGAGATTACCTGGACCAGAGCAGTGATGTATTGAGGGAAATCAATAGTTATTCTTATGAAGATCCTTTCGCAATATTCTTGAAGTCATCCAGTCAATTCATGATTTGCAAGTTTATCAGAATTCAACTTGATTCCAAGTTTCCTTGTGAGTTGCCTTTTAGTTCTTCCCTTTTCCCGCGTATCAGAAAGCACTTGGGGAGAAATCAAATAGCAGCCAGGATGCTTACATGGTTGCATTGGTTGTTCCATTTCACTTGATTAAGTGGCAGATGCAGAAATTAGAGTAGGTTAGATGAATAAGCTCAATTATGAGTATTTTTCCAGTTTGTCAGTTGTGTTTTAGTCATGTCTTGAGTCAGTTTGGTTTTATTATGGTTTTTCAGTCTTAGCCTTCAGTCAGAGTCAGTATGCATTGTAGCATGTTTCAGTATTTTCGACTCCATTCCCAATGGATAAGGCTACTTGGTCTACGGTGTTCTTGGCACCTCCAAGGAGCTACCATCCCCATTGGAGCCAATGTTAGTGTCAGTCTAGTCATACTGCCATAAGTGATCAAAACTGCTCTTTTGCATTTGCATATTAGGAGTCCCATAATAATCAATTTCACCATTCCGCTAAGTCATGGATTCATTGATGGTAGTAGTTTTTTATCAGTTTTCCCTCATGAGGTACTTGCTGATTTTCCTCCCTATGGTCTTCAGTCATTTAGTCACTTTCATTCTCAAAATCATACCAGTAGGTCATAGGATGGGTCTCATTAGTTTCTAGGGTCTCACCATGGTCAAATTAATGACTCAAGTGTCAAATAAAGATCAGCGAGGTCATAAGGAAGTCAATAAATACAAAGTCACAACACCAAGAAGATTAGAAAGATCATTTGTTTGGTTTGATGCAAGCCTCACCTCAAAACCATATTTTGAGGTGAAAACATAATACTTTGCCTTCCAGTCACAACTCCAGAGTTGTTATCTCCACAAAGTGATGTCTCTGCCTTCAGAGAAGTTTTCTATAGCATATTCAGCACCAAAGCATCTTCAAAGTAGATCCATCAGAAAGAGCTTGGAGAGAGCTTTCCAACGGTATACTACACTCTCAAAACTGACTTCTAGATTGAATTTTATGCTTAAGTGAAGTAAAAGCCCTCTATTCCCTAGGCCCCCCATATTTCCCATGTTTCCCTTTTAACTTTATGATCAATTCCCTTTAAGAACCCCTTTTCTCCCCTTTTCCCATACCCATAGACTTTATAAAAAAGTTATATCATATATATATAACCCCCCCCCCCCATACATATAAACCACTTCCCCTTTTTCCATGACCCCTTAAACTTTATAATAATGTTTAAGTTATAAACCACAACCCATCGCAAATCGAAAAAAATTCATTTGTATGCCACGATGAGCCCATCGCAAATATAAAACTTGCGATGCGCATCTCGTCCAGTACGATCGCATAGTAAACCCTCTGATCGTAAGTCCTGGCCCCTCCTCCGATCGCATCGCAAATTTTGCGATTGTGATCACTCTCCACCCCACTCCAATTGCAATTGCGATTTATATGCAGGTCTCGCCTCCATCTCCCTTCCTTTTTCCCATTTAAACTTCATTTTACCCTTCACAAAGCATATAATTTCATTCAGTTCTATTTCTACGACATTTTATTAAAGGTCAGAGAATAAAGAAATAATGGAAAGCGAACAATCAAAGGTCGAGAGCTTAAATTAAAACGAAGATATCTACAATAGCAAAGAAATAGGATTGGATTGCCTATTTTGTCTTCAGTTACGATTCAAAGGGATTTACGCCACAGGTTTCACCTCTTCATTGGTTATCAACAAATTCAAGTGGCAAAATGTAACGCTGCTCCTTCTTAGGACAGATGGTTGGCTCTTCAGTTTTTCAATGCTGTTAAACAATTCCCTATTTTCGTCGATCTGTTTTCCCACATTTGAGTTTACTTATTGTATTGTAAAAAAATTTGTGAGGTCGGGATTACGGGAGAACGATTGGAAGAACATGATGCATCTCTACGCTACATTTCTGGGTTTGATAGGAATTAATAAGAGATGCAGCTCTGACTTGTGGGATCCATGTGGTATGAGATTTAGCATTTGTTTTTCTCCTTTGTTTCATATGTGAATTGTTATGTGTTCCATTCATCCATAAACATCTCCTTTGAATGCTTTCAAGATAGAAAGGTAGAATCCATTTTATATGCTCTGCCTTGGGAAATCATTCATGCTCTGTGTTTTTTCTTCTGTTTGAAAAGGATCCATTTACAGTGCCCTTTTCAGCTCCTCACCAGTCTTTCCATCCCATCCTCATTTAAGTTTTAATTAATAATTTTCCTACCTATCTTGCCCCATGAAATACCCTGTGTCC
Organism: Pinus albicaulis; assembly: GCA_034641835.2. NCBI lineage: Eukaryota > Viridiplantae > Streptophyta > Pinopsida > Pinales > Pinaceae > Pinus > Pinus albicaulis. Next base: position 1,083,964,780 of record CM076578.1, read on the forward strand.
TGATTTAATTTCTCGTTTCAAACTGTTCCTTTATATCCCACACATCCCTGAATTTCATTCATTCATTTCATTTTATTTAAACCTTTTATCCCTATCATTTTATCTAGCCTAATATCAGTCCATTTATTGTGTTCCATTGAATATTCTTTCATGGAGAGAGCCCTCTCCTGTCCTTGTAGGGCTAGCTACAAGGCTGAGCATGGTTTAGTTGTTACCCTGATTTGCCTTTTTCAGCCTAAGGTTCAGATTGGGTGCTAACAGGATTAATGAATGAGAAAGGTTGTTTGAGTAACTAAATCTATGTGTACTGTTGATACGAATATTTGATAGTTGTTGTGTTATGCATATTCTGTTAAGTTGCGAAAGTACTGTGTTAAGTGTTTCTACTGTATCTGGGTATGTTCTATTATGTTTTATGTAATGCTACACTATTGTTTTATAAGTATATGATTTTTTGAGCACAGTAAGTATAGTTGACCTTGTGCACATGGATGTGAAGGAGATCTATAGATCTAGTTCTAAGATGGGTGATTTGGTCATTATAAAGCCAAATGCAGCTTTTCTTGGTGATCTAGGTGGATATTGATGGCCACCCACCTATTCCATTTGGACTAGCACCATCAATTCTTGCAGCTTTTCACGTTCAGCACAACTTACTATTTTTAGCAAGTTTTCAGGTCCTCCACTCCCGAAGCCGTTTTGGGGCCTTAATGATCCAGGTGGATATTGGGGGCCACCCACCTATTCCATTTGAACCCCCACCATTAGTTCTTTCAGTTTTCAAGTTGCAACAAAACTTACTATTTTTAGCAGTTTTTTGGGTCCTGAACTTCCGGAGCCGTTTTGAGGCCCTAAACGACGTTTTTTGGGAAAACGGAGAGCAACATGGGTCCATGGACCGATGTTTCTCATTCAAATATTGTACTCCTCGGATGGATATTTCTAACGAGCTATTGAGTGCGTCAAACGGAGATCGGATGCCAAAGTTACGCCCCCGGGAAGTTGAACCACCAATTTACCCAAACGGGCGCCCACAGTTTTGGCGCCTCATCTCCTACGGTTAGGTTTTTGGACGTTTCAAATTCTACATTGTTTCTCAACAATAAATAGGCCCTCGAGCCTCATTGTAACAGAGTTCAGAGGTCTGTAGCCATCACATCTCTTCTCAGAGATTCGCTACCAGCACCCTAGCTATTTTATTTCCATTATGCCTGTAAGCATATTTCTGTTATTTGATATTAATGAAATGAAGCATTATTTCCGTTGCATCTCTATGTTCATGGTTACTTCTGTATTCTGTTGCGTTCCTGCATAAAATCCGGATCAGTGGTATCAGAGCGGGTCTGCTCTTTCTTTGTTTTTCTTTGCATGTCCCCAACGCGGTCAGGGTATAAGGAGTTAGGGCTCGATCTGGTTGAACCCTTGCAAGATTAGCCTCGCAAACCCCGACGACCTCCCATGGCGGAAGAAAAGAAAGACGAGGGAGCAGGAGATCCTATCAAAATATTGCTCGAGGAGGCTCTCGAGAAACAAAGGAACGTGATGATGGATAACTTTGCTCAAATCCTTCAACGACTGCCCACATATGGCGCATCTGCATCCAACAGCCACTCTGGAGGCGCCACTCCCTTCAAGGTACAGGTAAACTTTGAAATTCCTATATTTGAAGGAAAAATAGATGCAGACGCTGTAGATAGATGGTTAAATTTGTTGGAAGGGTATTTCTCGGTCCATGACTTCTCTGACTGAGAAAAGATTATTTTTGCACTCCTCAAAGCCGCCCCCCATGTCAAAGACTGGTGGGAAACCTACCGTGAGCAAGAGGGCGAAGGGGAACCCTCTCTGTTCTCGACCACACCCACTTGGAATTCGTTCCGAGATGGAATCAAGGAACAATATTACCCCATGGGGAGCTATGAGGACAAATACATCCAATGGACCACGCTGCGGCAACAAAAGGATCAAGATGTGCACGAACTGACGAATCTGTTCCATACCCTGCGCACAAAGTTGGGTATTAAAGATTCAGAGAGACATTTGGTGCTCAAGTACAGTGGCTGTCTGCACAAACACATTCAGGAGGAAATGGAGTTCCTCGACATTACATCGCTTGGCACGGCATATCGCTATGCCGCCAAGATCAAGCAGAAATTTAAGTAGAAGAAGCGAGACTTTGGATCTGCGAATCCGAAAGGTGCCCCCGAACCGAAGAACAAGGGGCAAGGCCAAAGCAATGCGACTCAAAACAACACCACAAATCCAAAGAAGGACACAGGGAAGTGGTGTGACTTTCATAACAGCCCCACTCACAGCACAAACGAGTGTCGGGCCAAACAGTCTTTGGTGGCCGAACTAAAGGCACCCGAATTAGATGCATTTTCTGATCCTGAGTTAGAACCAGACAAAGGCAATGACAAAGGGAAGCAGATCATTGATGTGGATCCCAGTGCCATTGTTGCCACCACCAAGATCCAGAAGGAGGGTCCAGAGGATCCAGAGGAGGGGGAGCGCCTCTTCCAGTCACAGATGTGGGTGAAGGGTTCTCCGCTGCAGTTTCTCGTCGATAGCGGAAGCCAAAGAACCTCATTTCAGCAGACGTCGTGAAGCGGCTCGGCCTACCAACCATAGCACACCCGCAGCCGTATACCATCGGGTGGCTCCACCCAGGGAGAGATCTCCGCATCCGCCAGCAGTGCCGACTTCCATACAGTATCAAGCCATTCACGGATGAGGTATTGTGTGATGTTGCTCCTCTTGATGTATCTGATGTATTATTGGGCCAACCATACTTGTGGAGGCGACATGCTGTGTATGAGTCTAGGCCTCGTGCTGTTATTATTACTTTGGGAAATAACTTGTACAGGATACCGGAGGTAGTGCCGCCTCCTGTCATCTCTTTGGCTACTGCAAAACAACGCAGTAAGATTGTTTCCCAAACCAGGAAATTCATTTTCCTTACAACTCACTCACAGGGAAAGAAGAATATTGTGGCCACAACCTCGAAACAGGGCTCCCTTGCACGGCTGCAGCAGATGGACAAAGTCATGGAGGAATACGAGGACATTTTATCCTCACTCATAGAGGTTCCGCTACACTGTCAGGACAACCACTCCAGTGATCTGACTCCCAACGCACCACCGCCTGATGTTTCCATAAATATTGCAACTACACATACAGAATCCAAACATGTACTGTATGAGGCTGATAAAGAAACCAAATTTACTAAACACATCCAGCATGTCCACCCGCAGGTCCATGACATATTCAACACATCTAATACTCAGTTCAACAGAATTTGCCTCATCTCATGGAGGATCTCAACGCAATGGGGACCATTGCTTCCTAAGGAGGGAGGAATGATCCAGGTGGATATCAGTGGCCACCCACCTATTCCATTTGGACTAGCACCATCAATTCTTGCATCTTTTCACGTTCAGCACAACTTACTATTTTTAGCAGGTTTTCGGGTCCTCCACTCCCGAAGCCGTTTTGGGGCCTTAATGATCCAGGTGGATATTGGGGGCCACCCAAATATTCCATTTGAACCCCCACCATCAGTTCTTTCAGTTTTCAAGCTGCAACAAAACTTACTATTTTTAGCAGTTTTTCGGGTCCTGAACTTCCGGAGCTGTTTTGAGGCCCTAAACGACGTTTTTTGGGAAAACGGAGAGCAACATGGGTCCATGGATTGATGTTGCTCATTCAAAAATTGTACTCCTCGGATATATATTTCTAACGAGCTATTGAGTGTGTCAAACGGAGATCGGATGCCAAAGTTACGCCCCCAGGAAGTTGAACCACCAATTTACCCAAACGGGCACCCACAGTTTTGGCGCCTCATCTCCTACGGTTAGGTTTTTGGACGTTTCGGATTCTACATTGTTTCCCAACAATAAATAGGCCTTCGAGCCTCATTTTAACACAGTTCAGAGGTCGGTAGCCATCACATCTCTTCTCAGAGATGCGCTACCAGCACCCTAGCTATTTTATTTCCATTATGCTTGTAAGCATATTTCTGTTATTTGATATTAATGAAATGAAGCATTATTTTCATTGCATCTCTATGTTCATGGTTATTTTTGTATTCTGTTGCGTTCCAGCATAATATCCGGATCACTTGGCTTACCTATCCTCTCTCAGGGTGTGGAAACTTGGTTCCAGCACCCACCCATACTACTTCGGGTGAGACTTTGACCTACGTAAGCAGGTCACTGCCAAAAGTGCCAGTAGTATAGGGGTTTGTTGGAAAACCTTAACCTTTGAACCTGGTTTAGGACCCCTCAAGCCAAAAAACTGTAAAAAAACACTTATTACAGTAAAATTTAACAATTTTACTATATTACAGGGTTTTTGTGCGAATCACCAGGTGTTTCAAAATCTGATTCTCTGAATAGTGTTGTTGTTTGAAAGTATTTTGCCTCTCCACAGTGCTCTTGTGCTCTCCTGCTCTAGGTATGTCTCTCGTGCAAATCCATTCCTGAAATATTTTTCAAAAATAATGAAATAATGAATATATTTTACTATTTAAATAACTTTTTTATGAAATTAGATTTCTGAAAATAATTTGTCGCCCATTTTTCAATTTACTGCTTTTTTTCACTTCAAAAAAATAAATTTGTGCTTTTCTTATTTCTATATATTCATTGTGTTTGTTAACTAACTGCATCAGTGTGTCAGTTAATAACATTGCACCGATATGCAGTAACTAAAATGCACCAGTGCGGTTAACTGTACATTAGCACCGATAATAATAAGTCCATTTTTAAGGCACCGAAATTACTTTTAGGTATGTACACCAAAATTTATTGTTGATTTTTCTCAACTAGGGGGATAAATCTCATAATTATATCAAATATAAAATTCTTCAAAATCCAGCTCATTCCATAATATTTCTCGAATTCCATCGTGGAGTTCTCCCTATCCATCTCCAGACGTAATTAATTCATATTTTACTTACATTTTCAATATCTAATTGAATTTAATTTTTTTATCCATTTCAATCAGCTGAATAAAATTAATGTATACAAATTTGTAGGTTCATGTAGATTCAAAATCAATTTCATATGCACAAAATATTCAAACAACTCCAAAACGTCGGAAGCTCTTATCAGGAGCAGCATACTGCAAGGCGCTTGGTAGATGAAAATGGACAAACGCTTCACTCTGCCAATGGTAACATTTCATATTCTAGCCACAATCCTCAGAAAATCATGGTAATAATAATTTTTTGGTATATTAATTTAATTATTTCAACGTCAAACCAATTAATCATGCATTTTCAATGTGCTTACTAATTGATATCATCAATTTTGTACTAATCATGTTCAAATATGTTTTTTGAAATTATTAGGATTCTAGTGATAATGAGCGCCCTACCTACCATCTTATGTTTCACCCCACGACAATGTAAAATCGAGAGAAGGTTTAATTAAGATAATAACTCGGAGAGGAACGATACCAAGAATGGTTGAATCAACCACCTATTCAATTCCCACTATATCCAAATTCACCAATTAGGAATTAATACAGCAATAGTAGTTCTTCACAAGATGGAGGTAATCAAATAGAGGTTGGTATGGATGATTACTTAAGGGATATGACTGCCATGGAGACAATGTTGTTAGATGCATTCCAGAACGATGATCAGTTAGGGGATGATGCTCATATCACTGATACCTTTCTCGAAAGCCTTAAATTTGCTTCCACCACCCCTCTCTTCGGACTTGGAAGTCAGTCAAATTATACCCAGTTGGGGACAACGATGTTATTGTACAACTTGAAAGAAAATTTTGGCTTGTCGAATGCATGTTTCTCGAAAATTTTGAGGTAATTGACCATCAAGTCCTCCCTTATATTTTGATAAATATAATCACACAATGAACATTACAAATGGTCAATTTTATGAATGATAATAATTATATCAGCATTAATGTACATTTAATATTTTCTATGACCAACTATAAGTTATTAAAAGATAAGGTTCTTTCGAGTGATAATGTCTTTCTCGGTAGCTATGAAGAGGCAAAGAAATTGTAGAAAATGTTGGGTGTTGAGTACATATCATATCATGCATGTCAAAATGATTGTATTCTATATAGAGGAGAATATGAAGATAGAGAAATATGTCTGAAATGTGGGCATGACAGGTATGATAAATAAAAAAGAAGGGTAAATCACATGGTCCTCCTTTTAATATATTGAGGCACATGCCTTAATCCCAAGGATTAAAAGGCTCTTTCGTTGCAAATAATTAGCTATGTTGCAGGGATGGAATGCCTCACAGAGAAGTGATTTGGGAGTTATGTGAATCCCAATAGATTAAATAGGCATGAAGCATATAGATGATACATGGCCCGAAAAATTGAAAGATGAAGTACAAAGTCTACGACTCAACATAGCCATGGATGGTGTCAACCCATATTCCCTCCAATACACCAACTATTATGTTTGTCCTGTAGTATTGATCAATAACAATATCCCCTCATGGTTGTCCGTGAATATTTAACATCTTATGTTGGCTCTCGTAGTCCCTACTAGAAGACAAGTGAAGAATATGGATGTCTACTTACAACCATTGGTAGATGAATTGAAGGAATTATAGGATGGGTTAAATGTATACGATGTATCAAGACCCATCATAGTACAGAGAAATTTTATGTTGTATGGCACATGTGCTTACATGACACATGATTATCCAGTCTTAGGTGTTTTCTATGTTAAATTACATGTTTATTGATTTGTTTATATGCGTAACAATATTATTTTGTATATTAGTTATTTAATTCGTTGTAATAGTTCTAGTCTTCAAGATATTATTTAATGTGCCATGTATATTGTATACAATAATTTTGCAGGTCTTGTAACAAAAGGGTATTTTGGATGTAAATGTTGTGGACCTTCTCTGAAAGCTAGATGTTCCAATGACCTACAAAATCTAGTGTATGACTGCTCCAAGGTATTCCTCCCAGAAGAGCAGCATCTGCTTTCAATGGTAAACGAGAGAGAACCCAAAGGCCTCCATTAACGACACCAGATGAATGGCTTAGAGCATAAGAGAGAGAGAAGGAGAAGGACTTCATAGAAATTTTTGATTCAAATGGGGAACCTATGTTCGATGATTCAGAATTATTCGACACCTATGTTGAAAATTTCTCATTGGGATGAAAATTAAATCTATCTTTTATAACCTCCCATATTAGGAGCATCTTAAGATTACCCACTTATTATATCCCATGCATATATTTAAAAATGTTTCATCTTCTTTATGGAGGCACATATCATCGAAACAAAGTGAAACATTGGATGTCAGGAAAGATCTTATTAATTCAAAAACTAAAAAGAAACATTGGCCAAGATGATTAGAAAGTACAGGATCAGAGGCAGCTGGTCCCTCTAATTGGTATTTCAAAGAAGGTGATGTCCTATGGATTTTTTTTTTTAAATGATCTTTCTTTGGAAAAGGAAGTTATAATGGGTGTGAAAATTCCTTCTTCAGATGGGTCTTCACTATGGCATTTCTTCACCATGGATGACCATTTGTCGGGGTTGAAATCACATGACCATTTGAATATTCTAAGAGTACATATAATGTCAAAAGCATGATTTTATTATTTGTTATATTAATAAATTTTGTCCCATGCAGAGATCATAAAACATAATTAATTTTGTATATTTTTGCATGTGTTTATAACTTTGTAGTGTCATTACCCTTTGTTCGTGCATGGGTGTGTGAAACATGACTTCCCCCAAGACCTGGGACGTTCCATATCTAAATTATCTGCATTTTTACGTTGGATCACATCAAAGGAGATTCATGTGGCTAGCTTTCCAAGATGGTGTCAAGAGATAGTTGAGACTGTTTGTATGTTTCAGAAGGAATTTCCGACGAGTTTCATGGACTTGTAGGTTCATCTTCTAATCCACCTAGTAAATGAGGTTGAATTAGTTGGGGTGGTTTCTTGTCATTGGATGTTCTTCTTCTACAGGTACATGAATAAATTGAAATATTTTGATCAACAAAGGGAAAAACTCGAGGGGTCTATGGCGGAGGGGTACATATTGTATGAGTATTTCTATTATGCTAGTGATTACGTCAAGCAGATCAACAACAGAAGAGTTGCATTGATTTGGGACGATGAAAGGGATGAAGACAAAAGAGAAGGGGAGTTGCTTCAAATGAATGGAAAAAGCCACTTGAGAAAGAGTAAGCGACTGATAATTTTTCAAATTTACACGAAGTAAATATTCATGTTCAACTTCAATATAATGTATATTTTGATCTCATATATACTATATTTCATTTGATTTCATCAGCGAACGAAAAAATTGAAGCAATCAATAAATTTGTTCTTTACAATTCTGAAGTTACAAAACCGTGGGTCGCATTTTACATGTTGGGGTTCTGTAATTTATTAGCAAGATTGGCAAAGTCCAATTACAGAAGCAACATCGTTTCAACCAACTTTGGGATTCCAGGATCTAGCCCTCCTGAATCCGGAGAGGGATCTCTCCAATTATGTACAAAGATGGATTTGTCTTTGAAATCTAGAATAATGATATTAGGCTAGTTATGAGGTGTGAGGGTTTTGTTTGTTTTTGGATGGTTGAACATGATTGATGTTGGAGGTGAAAAGTCCCAAAGGTAAAAAGGTTCAAAGGTGAGAAGTTGCAAGCAAAGGAGTAAGTTTTGATCAAGAAGAAAGATGATGGCAGGTTTTCAGTCCATTGGGCTCTGGAGTCATAAGAGGATTTAATTGGAACATCAAGAGGCAAGAGTGGTCTATGGGGCAAGTCATCTATGCCTAAGCATCTCTTTAAGGTTTGATTTATGGAATGGAATGATACATCAAGAAGGGGAAATAAACAGATGCAGAACAAAGAGCAGCCCAGGATCTGGTAAGTACTTTGAAACTAGCCAGCCTTTGACCAAGCACTTAAGAAAGACATGAAAGCAAACTAGGATCTGGTAAGTACTTTGAAACTATCCAGCCTTTGATACACTTCCAATAGAAAACATACAAAAAACTAAGGGAAACTTGAAGGCAACCTTTGGAGTAGAGACTAGCGGGTCGGGCTCACCACAAATCCTCTCCTAGCTCATCTTTACTTGGCTACTTCCAAGACAATCACGGAGATAACACAGAATGGCCAAAGATTTGGTAAGTACTTCGAAACTATCCAGCTTTTAACACATTCTAAGGGAAACAATCAAACAGTTATGCAAACAAGACTGGGACCAGGGCTCACCATAATTTCCTCAATTCATATTCACACAACATATATTGAAAGTAACATTCAAAAATAATATTCAGCTAAGACAATAAGACGAGGGAACGCCAGCATTCCAATGCTTAAACTGAATTAAATCATTTCCAAATAACACATTTGAAAGAAAACATTTAGATAAAGATTTCTCAGCCAGGGAAAGGTACTGGTATGCAGTAGGTCCTAACACTGTTTAAACTGTTCTTTACAGAAGAAAATAAACCAAATTGAAAACAAGAATAAAATAACAAGTTACAATGAGAATAACATCACCGTCAACATAGACCAGGATCCCATAAATCAGCTTGTATTGATGCTCCAAACCAGTTACAATCTTCAAGTCCATTGTGTTAATTCATCTTTCTTTCACAACCCAACTTATCTGTTACAAGCAGATCTCCAAGAGCCAGTGAAAACACTATTTACAATCAAGAGTCTTCAGCTCAATTACATTACAATGCTTCAGCAATTACATCAACAACCAACAATTTCTCCTCTTCTACAGAAGTATTTATAGAAGAATGAGGAGGTGAGACCTAACAAAATATCTCTAAGGACAATTAATACAGATTCAAGACTTCTCGGCCCTTTGAGGGGCTCGATGGAGAATTTTATAGGTGGATCACTGTATTAACTGTTTTACAATAAATATTAAAGCTTGGTGGGAGCTTTATTTGACTTTGAGGTTCTGCGTAGTACGGGAGTAACTCTGCAGATATTTCTGCATTGATTTCCTTGCAGAAGTAACTCCCTGGCTACGCTGGAGGCGAATATCTAATTTTCTTCAATAACTTCGGCCTCTGTTTTGAAAGGTTTGAGGCAACAGGTGGCTCTGTGGTAGCTGAGGAATCAATTTGCCTCAGATGTGGCGGTGGAGGCTTTCTGTCTGATAAAACACTTTAGGTTTTCTTTAAACTATGTTTTGAGTTGGGGATTAGGCTTTTGATAACCGTCTTAGCCGTAATCCCCGTAAAAATGTCTTCAATCTTCATTCTGTTGTGCTCTATCTTCAAACTTATACTCTTTAACTATTTTTTGAATAAAACAGTGTCTTGTCAATGTGCAGGGCCGCACAGGCCATTTTACGTGCTATCAACGCTCATGAAACATTGATAAATCATTGAATTCAAACCTGTGAATGGTTCTTTTTAATAGCTCGAAGGCGTAGGAAACGTCTTTCCTAACCCTCGACTTTCCTTCATTATACAATGGAAAACCATTAAAACACCTGCAAAACACAAAAACCGTTAATAAATCCTACGTTTTTAGGTTTAGACTGCTTCAGAAGGCAGGAAAGATCGTGGCTGTTGGATGGTTGCATCCAACGGTGGAGATTTTATTTAGAGGCAGTTAAAGAGATCACAAAATCGCATCGCAAATATTTGGGATGAGTGATCAGGGGTTTTACATAAAAATGTGATTTTGTGATTTGCGCGATGGAGGAATTTATGCGATGTGTTGATCGCATCGCAAATATTGCAATGGATCAATTAAATCAAACGAAACGAAAATGTGATTTCGCGATATGCGATCGGGCGGATTGATCGCATCGCAAGTTTTAGCGATGGGTCGATTGACCAACCCATGGAAAATGCGATAATGCGACATTGCGATTTGCGATAAGCGGTGGGCCACATATTATATGATATGAACTTTATAATAAAGTTTATATAATAACGTATGGCGGGGTATGAAAAAGGGGAAGTGGTTAGAAAGGTAGTGCTTTATAACATAAAGTCTTTATTATAAAGTCCTATAGGTTATTTTGGGGGTTTCGGTAAAGCTAAAGAATGAGTCTTCAACCTTAATAAGAGTGATTTTCATGAAGGGGAGAAAATGAATCATGAAAACAAAGGGGATTTTACGGAGAAAAAAGGGGAGCATATGAAGGTTAGTTTTGAGTGGGAGAAGGGTGAAAATGATGGTTCCTCAGCAGTCTCTTCTTATGAAATTAGCAGAATTTCAGAGCATGAAATGGAAATAGTAAATGAAGATTTCGGACAGAGGCATGAGGCCTTCAAGGATTCTTCAAGAGCCAACAATTTTTAGTGATAAAATTTGTTCCTTGGAGGCTCAAAAAGTCTTAGCCACCTTTTGGTATAACAAAATATTATAGGTGGCTAACAGTGGCTCCACTTGGGGATGGTGCCTTCTTGAAGGCATCAAGAATTCATACTTGATTTCTCTGGGACGCTGACTTGTGCCTGATCCATTGGATTGCTCTTCTTTTGCTGGATGATCTTGTTTTTCTTCTGAAAAATAATATCAGTTATGAAAGAATACTGGACTTCATCAATACAACTTTCTACCTACCCAATCCTACTGATCTAACATTTTTTCTTCATCAGAGTGCACTTGGATTGGCAAACTCTTTTCACAACATTTTATTCTTTTTGAAAGCATAAAAACTAATCTAATTCTACTCCTTATTTCTCCCTGAACTCAGATTAGACAGTTGAGCTCAGATTATTCTCTACCTAATCTACTTTCTGTTGGGATTAAACTGTCCAACAGACTTCATTCTCTAAATTCTACAACAGAAATTTAAAAATAGTCAAGCCAAGATTAAGCTGTTTGACTTGCTGTGATCTATGGCATAAAAACAAGTTGCACATAGATTATTATTTGCAGAAATTTTAAAACCAAAATGGAAGGCTTAAGATCTCAAAGTCTCTCATCATGGCCTTCTCTTTCTTCACATCTCTATTTTTTCTTTTGTTTGAGCTTTTCTTGCTTTTCTTCTGGTTCAGATTTTGAGCTTGTTTGAACCTTCAATTTCTATCCTAATCTATCTACTGATAAGCCAAGATTGAACAGTTTGGAAAATCAAATTCGCTATCCTATCAGCAGAAAATTTAAAGCTAATTAGTCAAGTTTAAACAGTGTGACTAACTAGACATGTGTTTTTGAGGAGTGGCATTTGAGCTTGCACACTTTCAGAATTTGTTTCTCTTTTTGGCATGGGGCTTTGCCTTTCTTGTTTTCATTCTGCCCTCTTTTCTTTCTTTTCTTTGTTTTTGTATTTTTTTATTTTTCACAACTTTGAATGCAATGGTGGATGGAATATTCATAATGGAAAAAGATAAGAAGGCTTCAAAACACAGAAATGGATCAAGAGAAGTAATGCTTAAGCATCCTGCCATTGACAGGACCCCCAAACAATTCTGTTCCATCCAGTTCCTATAAGAAAAATGCATTATTACCAGAAACTGAATGAATAGAATAAGGGCCAAGCCATAGGTGATCAAATTTTCCATGCTTGCCCTTTTCTTCCCTCCTTGAGTCCCACTTTAAAACTTTGTCCCCAATTTTGAAATCATTGGCCTTTGTTCTTCTGTCAAAAAGCTTTTTGATGCTGTCCTGTTTTTGTAATGCTTTGTTATACACTTCCTCTCTGGTCTGCTGAAGATGAATGGTCTGATTTATTCTTCTGATCATGTCATTTTCTTCAGTCTGCAACTCTTGAATCAACTTCATCACTGGTACACCAAGGCTATTTGGAAAAATTGCATCTGTACCGTACACAAGCTGGAAAGGTGACATACCAATAGATTTCTTCAAAGTTGATCTATCAGCCCAAAGTGCATGGACCAGCTTTGTGTGCCAAGACTTTTTGTTGTCCTCCAACAGTTTCTTGATGATGTTCGCTAAGCTTTTGTTGGAAGATTCTGCAAGTCCATTACCTTAAGGGTAATAGGCTGTGGAATGCCCCAATGATATCTTATATCTATGACAGAACTCAACCATTTTCTTTGATCCAAATGCTACTGCATTATCAGTGATGATCTTCGTAGGAAAGCCAAATTTGGAGAGAATGTTAGTCTCCATAAACTTTATGATAACTGAATCATTGGCCTGCCTACAAGGAATGGCTTCTATCCACTTAGCGAAATAGTCTGTGGCAGTAAGGATCCACCTATGCTGAGCAGAAGAGGGTGGATGGATTTCTCCTATGAAGTCAAGTCCCCACTGTTGAAAAGGGGCTTCAACAGTGATTGGATGCAGTGGAAGGGGTAGCAATTTTCTCTTGCCTTCGAACAATTGGCATTTATGGCAAGTAGTGGTCATCTTGTGTATATTAGGAAAAAGAGTAGGCCAATAGAAACCAACCCTCAAAATTTTTTTGGCTGTTGACTTCCAGTACAAATGACCCCCACACTCTCCTTCATGGAATTCCTGCTTAACCTTCTCTGCATCAAACTCAGGCAAACATTTAACCAATATACCACTTGCATTTTTCCAATAAAGACATCTATCAATAATGCAATAGTTTACTGCTTTCAGCTTCAAGAACCTTGCCTTTGTTTTTGATAAACCAGGTGTATTTAAATTAAGCAAAACATAAACAATATCAGCATACCAAGAGGAATTCATGAAATGGTTTTCAACAATGGGTGTCGAGATTTCCTCTTGATCATCTAAAGCATTAATCATATGAATATTGAGAACTTCACAATTTGACTCAGCCAGTAATCTAGCTAGACCTTGGCCTTTGATGAGCTTAGTGGGTTTTATCTCTAAATCATATTCAAGAATAACAACAATCCACTTACCTCTCTTACCATCTGGGTCCTGTGTTAGGATGTCTTTAACAACTGAATTTGGGACAAAGGAAATGATGTGTGAGTGAAGGATGTACACCCTGAAATCCTTTAAAGCTTTAACCAAAGAAAAATCTTGCTTTTCCATAATGTTGTACTTCAATAGGGCATCCCTCAATACCTTACTAAATAATGCAATAGGCTGCTCTTGTCCTTGTGGGTTTTTCTGTAAAAGGACAACAGTTATGGTATGTTCTGATGCAAATGAAAATATATAAAAATCTTTTGAGAAATCAGGACTTATGAGAACCGGTGTTTTGCTTAATGCTTGTTTCACCAGTTCAAAGGATGTCTTTGCTTCCAAGGTCCATTTTACCCCCTACTCCTTATTTAACATGTTTGTGATATTCCTAAGGAGCTCTGCCAAGTTGGGGATGAACCTTCTCAAAAAGTTAATCTTTCCAATGAAATACTACAACTCTTTTATGTTTCGAGGATGAGAGATTTGCAGTATGGCCTGAATCCTCTTTGGATCTATCTTTATACCCTCTTCTAAAATAATGTGCCCAAGAAGATTACCCTCTTGGAGACCAAAAAGTGTTTTCTTAGGGTTTAAATATATCCCAAACCTTCTGCATTTCTCGAAAATATTTCTTAATTTTGTAAATGTTCTTCATCTGTTTTTTAAAACACAGTGACATCATCAAGGTAGATAACGATTAAGAAGCCCAATTCTTCTGAGAAGGTTATGTCCATGGCTCTCTGAAAGGTTTCTCCAACATTCATTAGACCAAAGGTAATTTTCACATACATGAAAGTGCCCCATGGTGTAGTAAAGGCTGTCTTTAATTGATCAGCAGGGTGAACTAAGATCTGATTATACCCTGAATAGCCATCAAGCAAAGAAATTCTTTTAGACCACACCACCCTTTGTAAAATATGATCCATCTTTGGTAAAGGGTAGTTGTCTTTCAATGAAGCTTTTTTTAAGTGATCCAGGTGTATATTGGTGGCCACCTGCCTATTCCACTTGGGCCCCCACCATTGTCTCTTTCAGTTTTCAGTTTTGGCATAACTTACTATTTTTAGCAGTTTTTCGGGTCCTGCACTTCCGGAGCCGTTTTGAGGCCCTAAACGACATTTTTTGGGTATAGAGCTTTCTACTGATGTATCATGTGCATCAAAAGGATCTTTCTAATGATGTATCATCAAAAAAGTTGTAGTCCTCGGATAGAGCTTTCTAATGATGTATCATGTGCGTCAAACGGAGATAGTATGCCAAAGTTACGTCCCTGGGAAGTTGAAACACCAATTTACCCAAACGGGGCCCATAGTTTTGGCGCTTCATCTCCTAGGGTTAGGTTTTTGGGATGTTGAGGTTCTCCATTGTTTCTCAATAATAAATAGGCCCTCGAGCCTCATTGTAACTCAGTTCAGAGGCCTGTAGCCGCCACATCTCTTCTCAGAGATAGCTACCAGTGCCCTAGCTAGTTTTATTTCCATTCTGTCTGTAAGCAAATTTCAGTTCTTTGATATTAATGAAATGAAGTGTTATTTCCGCTGCATCTCTGTATTTATGGTTATGTTTTTATTCTGTTGCGTTCCTGCATAAATCCGGATCAGTGGTATCAGAGCGGTCTACTTTTTCTCGATCCTTATTTGCATGTCCCCAATGAGGTCGGGGTATAAGGAGCTAGGGCTTGATCTGGTGGAACCTTTGCAAGATCAGCCTCGCAAACCTCGACGGACGCCCATGGGGGACGAAAAGAAAGATGAGGGAGCAGGAGATCCTATCAAAATATTGCTCGAGGAGGCCCTCAAAAAACAAAGGAACGCGATGATGGATAGCTTTGCTCAGATCCTTCAACGGCTGCCCACCGGCGGCGCATCTGCATCCAGTAGCCACTCTGGAGTTGCGACTCCCTTTATGGTACAAGTAAATTTTGACATTCCCATATTTGAGGGTCAAATAGACGCAGATGCCGTAGATAGATGGTTGAATCTATTAGAAGGATATTTCTCTGTTCATGACTTTTCAGACCGGGAGAAATTAGAAGGATATTTCTCTGCTCATGACTTTTCAGACCGGGAGAAGATTATTTTTGCACTCCTCAAAGCTACCCCCCATGTTAAGGACTGGTGGGAAACCTACTGTGAGAACAAGGACCAGACAGAACCCTCTCTGTTCTCGGCCGTACCAACTTGGAATTCTTTTCGAGACGCCGTCAAGGAACAGTACTATCCCATGGGGAGCTATGAGGACAAGTACATACAATGGACCACGCTGCGACAACAAAGGGATCAAGATGTGCACGAGCTGACGAATCTGTTCCATCCCCTGCGCACAAAGTTGGGTATCAAAGATTCAGAGAAACATTTGGTGCTAAAGTATCGCAGTTGTCTGCACAGATACATTCAGGAGGAAATGGAGTTCCTCGACATCTCCTCGCTTGGTACGGCATACCGGTATGCCGCCAAGATTGAGCAGAAATTCAAACAGAAGAAGCGAGACTTTGGATCTGTGAATCAAAAGCAAGGAAAAGGTGCTTCCAAACCGCAGAACAAAGGACAGAGCATGGCGGCTAAAGACAACCCGTCAAAGCCACAAGAAAAGAACAACACCGAAAAGCCAAAGAAGGACACGGGAAAGTGGTGTGAGTTCCATAAGAGCTCCACTCACAACACAAGTGAGTGTCGGGCCAAGCAGTCGCTAGTGGCCGAGATGAGGGCTTCTGAGTCAGATGCATGCTCCGACTCCGAATCAGAACCCGAAAAGGGGAATGAAAAAGGGAAACAGATTATTGATGCGGAGCCCAACGCCACTGTTGCCACTACAAAGGTCCAGAAGGAGGAACCGGAAGATCCAGAGGAGGAGGAACGCCTCTTCCACTCCCAGATGTGGGTAAAGGGCTCCCATGTACAGTTAATTGTCGATAATGGGAGCCAAAAGAACCTCATTTCAGCAGACGCCGTGAAGCGGTTGGGCTTGCCGACCACAGCTCACCCACATCCATACACCATCGGGTGGCTTCACCAAGGACGAGATCTCCGTGTCAGCCAGCAGTGCCGCCTTCCCTATAGCATCAAGCCCTTCGCGGATGAGGTATTATGTGACGTTGCTCCTATTGATGTTTCTGATGTATTATTAGGAAAACCATACTTGTGGAAGCGTCATGCTGTGTATGAGTCTCGACCTCGTGTTGTTATTATTACTTTGGGAAGTAAGTTGTACAGGATACCAGAGGTACCACCTCCTACGACTGTCTCTTTGGTTACTGCAAAACAATGTAGTAAGCTCATTTCCCAAACCAGGAAATTCGTTTTCCTGATGATCCGCCCCCAGGGCAAGAAGAAGACTGTGGCCACGACCTCCAGACAGGGCCCCTCTGCACGACAACAACAAATGGATAAGGTCGTGGTGGAGTACGGGGACATCTTCACCTCACCCACAGGGGTTCCTCTGCACTGCTGGGTCAAGCACCCGATTTATCTGACCCCAGGTGCGCCGCTACCCAATGGACCGATCTATCGACGCTCTGTTCTAGAAAATGATGAAATCAAGAGGCAGATTCAGGAGCTGTTGCAGAAAGGTCACATCAGACCAAGTTCATCGCCCTATGGGAGCCCGATCGTGTTGGTACAGAAGAAGGATGGGACGTGGAGACTCTGTATTGACTATCGGGCGTTGAACAAGATCACTGTCCGGAATAGGTACCCAATCCCATGGATTGATGACCTTCTGGACCAACTCCAAGGTGCAAAATATTTCAGTAAGATCGACTTGAAGTCTGGGTATCACCAAGTACCAATTGAACCCTCTGATGTGTGGAAGACTGCCTTCAAAGCTAAGGAAGGCCTTTTTGAATGGCTGGTCATGCCTTTCGGGTTGACGAATGCTCCCGCAACCTTCATGAGGATGATGGACGACATCTTGCGGCCATTCACCAACTCATTCGTATTGGTGTACTTGGATGACATTCTGATCTTCAGCAAGACTTGGGAAGAGCACCTTCATCACATCCGACAAGTCCTCCAAACACTGCGGCAACACAAGCTGTGTGCCAATTTGGAGAAGTGCATGTTTGGCATGACCCAGGTTCAATATCTGGGATACATTATTGATGAAAGGGGGGTGCATGTGGATCCAGCCAAGATCCAAGTCATTCGGGATTGGCCAGCCCCGTCTACTATAACAGAGCTTCGCAGCTTTCTGGGTCTTGCTAATTTCTACCGTAGATTCGTGCTGGGATTCTCTCATATCACTTGGCCCTTGAGTCAAGTCACCAAAGGAGGAGCAAGAGCAAAATTCTTTTGGTCGGAACCTCAACAGAAGGCATTCAAAGAATTGAAAAATTGCCTCTGTTCTGCCCCAGTGCTCACCTTACCAGACTTGCAGCAGCCATTTGAGATCGAGACAGATGCCTCTGACTATGCTATTGGGGCGGTTCTTACTCAACAGGGACATCCAGTGGCATATCACAGTGAGACATTGTCTGAGACAGTTCGCAAGTATCCCACCTATGACAAAGAAATGTATTCCATTGTGCAAGCCCGTCGACAATGGAAGCATTACATTTTGGGGAAGGAAACAATCATCCACACAGACCACCGGCCCCTGCAGTTCATACAGACACAAGGGAAGTTGCAGAATGATCGCCATCAGAAGTGGTCCACATATCTGCAACAGTTTCAATTGAACATCAAGTACAAGAAGGGTAGCACCAATAATGTTGCAGACTGCCTCAGCCGACCACCGATCGTGGCGCTCACCACCGTGCTCAACTCTTGTGGGCACGAGACTTCTGATTGGCCGCTTCTCTATGAGAGTGACCCAGAATTCGGCCACACTTACAAGGCACTCTTCGGGGGCACGCAAGTTCCAAATTTTCACCTCCAAGATGCACTTTTATGTCACCTGGGACACCTTTGTGTTCCTTCAAGCGAGCGTGCCAAGATGATATGGGAAGCACACTACAGTCGATTCGCTGGGCATTTCGGGGTCGAGAAAACAGTAGCAATACTACAGAAGTATTTCTATTGGCCGAACCTTCGAAAGGATGTCGAGAAGCACATCAGATCCTGCACTGCTTGTGCCATTGCCAAACCGACCATCAAGAAGCAAGGCCTATATACTCCACTACCTACCCCTAGCCGACCGTGGGAATCCATCTCCATGGATTACATGTCGGGCCTGCCTTCTACTAAGAATGGAAATGACTGTGTTTTCGTGGTCGTTGACAGATTCTTGAAGATGGCCATTATGGCGGCCTGTAAGAAGAATATCACAGCAGAAGCCACTGCTAAACTCTTCTTTGAATGAGTGTGGGTGCACTTTGGGATCCCACAGTCTATCATATCAGATCGAGATAGCAGGTTCCTCAGCACATTTTGGTCCAGCCTCTGGTCAATGTTGGACACAAAGCTCACCAAGTCCACAGCCTTCCATCCCCAAACAGATGGCCAGACAGAGGTCGTCAACAGAATGATTGTACACATTCTGCGCATGTACAACTCAAAGCATCCACGCACATGGGACAAGAGCCTCCCCTATGTACAACACAGTTATAACCGGGCTCTCCACAGTTCAATTGGCCATAGCCCCTTTCAGGTGGGCTTGGGATTCCAGCCACTATGTCCCATTGACATAGCCATGCCGTTTGCAGCTGCTCAGGCCGATTCAGCTCATGTCCAGTCTAAAGTTGACAAAGCAAGTAGCTTCATCGAGCGCATTCAACACATCCGCCAACAGGTTCATGATATATTGGACAGAGCCAATGCGAAGTACAAGCAGCGCCATGATCAACACCGGGTGCCACACCACTTCCATGTGGGCGACAAAGTATGGCTACATTTGCAGAAGGAGCGCCTCACTGGACCTCACCGCAAGCTTCGCCCGCTCCGATACGGGCCGTACACCATCACCAAGGCCGTAGGTAACAATGCCTTCGAGCTTAGTATTCCACCATTCCTTGGTCTGCACCCAGTCTTCAATGTGGATCGCCTTCGTCCTTACTTTCCACCTCTACTGGACACCTCGGACATTGCAGAACAACTCACACCAACAGAGTTAAACCTAGACTGCATGGAACAGGCCACCACAAATTGTATCATGGACATGCAAATCAAGAACACTCGTCAACAACAGATCCAACTGTATCGGGTTGTCAAAGCTGGCCAACTCCTGCACCAAGGAAAGTGGTTCACCAGGGACCAAGTTCAGCAGAAATTTCCTCATCTCATGGAGGAACTTAACGCAATGGGGACCATTGATTCCTAAGGGGGGAGGAATGATCTAGGTGGATATTGGTGGCCACCCGCCTATTCCACTTGGGCCCCCACCATTGTCTCTTTCAGTTTTTCAGTTTTGGCATAACTTACTATTTTTAGCAGTTTTTCGGGTCCTGAACTTCCAGAGCCGTTTTGAGGCCCTAAACGACGTTTTTTGGGTATTAAATTTGTTGCGATTTCCTTCTTAACCAAAGGCAGCTGTACAGGGTTTATTCTGCGCAGTTTCTGTTTGAATGGTTTTTGGTTTTCTTTAAGAGGGATTTTGTGCTGTATTATTTCAGTGTCATAGGACTTAAGATCTTCATAATTCCATGCAAAAATATCAGAAAACTCGTTAAACAGCTCGATGTATCTGAATTTGATATGAGCTGGTAAAGTTTTGGACAATTTGATCATTTTCGGTTTCTCTTCACTGCCAATATTACACTCTTCTACTTCAGTCTCTACAGGTTCCAGTTTAGGTTTTTTGGTCACATCATTGAAATCAAACAACTCTTCTAAAGGTGTTAGACCACTTGGAAAACTTTCATATTTAGAAAGCAGAGTTTCTATTTCCTCTGTTTTTGATTCTGCACTCAATTCTGATTTGTTTCTAAGTTTGTTAGTTGTAAGGTTAATATTGAAAATTTTAGGAGAGGGTTCTTCTTCACCAAGAAAATTTTCTTCATTGCAGTCTGTATCATAGTCTGAATCTGAACTGTGTAGTTCCAATTCATTTCTGAATTGCATGAAGTCATCTATTTTTTTATCTCCATCAAACACCTACCAATATTTTTTATTATCAGGCATAGCTGGTCTAAATTTCATCTGATTTGAACAATCTTCAGTCTCATATGGCGCTAGACATGTCCTAGCTGCAAAGGCTAAATTGTGGGCTATAAGATTTCTTTTTCTCAGGATAAAACTCAGTTTGGACTCCTAAAATGTTTTCAAAAGATCCATGACATCATTCCGATAGGCCCTAAGTCTGGGATGATTTGCATTATACTCCCCATTGACTTGCCTAATTATTAACTCAGAATCCCCATACATGGTTATTTTCTTGGCTCCTAACTTTTTCAGCAAATGTAAGCCTAAGAGCAGGGATTCATACTCCGCTATGTTGTTAGAACATTGAAAGTTTAATTTGCAAGAAATACATTATGTGTGCTTGCTTTCAGTGTTATTAATCCAGACACCTGCACCAGCATTTGTTCTAGTGCATGACCCATCAAAATACATACTCCAGAGAGGATCATTTTCATTTTTATCAGTTTGGTGCATGTACTCTGTATGATTTGACTCCTCAAGTTTCTCAATGGGTTGAGGATGGTTCTCTTTGCTATCAAAGTTTAAGTGTAATGGATTTATGACTTGTAGTTCAAGACCTGTGTTTGGTTTGCTAATGTTTTCAAATACATCAAAGTGTTTTGACACTTCAGTGTTGTGCTCCTCTTCCTTCGTTTCAGCCATTGATCCTGTTAAAGTGATTTTTTCAGTGAGGTTTTCATCATTAAACATGATAAAAGAATCAAGGCTTGTACTTATAGAATACAGAGGGGATTTTTGAGGCCTGTCTTGAATTGTAACTTTGTATTTCATATGAGACTCCCTGTAAAGTCTTCTAGTCTGATTGAAAATGGGGATAGTCGCATAGGTCATATCCATTTGCATAGTCCCCTATAACTTAGCCCCCCAAGATCTCGATAAAAGCATTCCATACTTTGGGGGTACATCAGCCACAACGACATCTATAACTAAGCACTTGGCTGGAATCTGGGCTAAGTTAACACAAAGGTCTTTGATCAATCCTAAACACTTGACTCTGCTTGAGTCAAAAGAGTAAAGATCTTTATAAGGTCTGGTGATTTCAAGACCCAGGCTCTCCATTATAGCTTTTGGCATTAAATTATGAGAAGCCCCTGAGTCATGCATAGCGTTGTGCAGAATTTTGTCATGAACGTTCAGACTTACATAAAAGGGAGGAATAGGTCCCTCTTGAAACTTTCCTTCAATCTTTGGACCAAAAATAAGCTCTGGTTGGTCATCACTAAGATTGAGTGTATCCTCATTTTCTTCTATGTTCAAAGCCTTCAAAATTTTGGACCTATATACATGTTGGGCAGCTAACTCAATCAAAGGGATAGAAATTTTGATCTTTGAGAATTTCCGTTCCAGACTAAAAGGAATTTGATTCTTTAAGGTGTTGGTTTCAGCCTTGTTTACTGCCACTCTATCAGCAACAATAGCTTGCTGATTTGTTTTATCTACAGTTGACACAACGGTTGAAAAAGGAGTACTAGCTGAAGTGTTAGTACTACTGATGTTTGCACTCTGTTTTTCAAAATTTAGAGTGTCTTTCTCTTTACCTTTACCAGAATTAATAGCCACCGTTTTGTCCTTTTGTTTGACTGTTTTAGGCTTGGTTTTAGTGGTGTTTAGAGAGGATTTGTCAGAGGTTTTGGTGCTGGGGGTTTGTTGACTAGATTTACTTCTGAGTTCATATTCTCTTGAAGGTTCTGGGACGGCATTTTCCATGTTTTGATAATAATCTTCATTATCATCTCTTTTGTCATCGTAAGGAGTATACAGACCTTGTTTCCTATCATGATGAACCTCAAAGTCATCATCATCTACCCCAAATAGGTTAATATCATCTTCCTCTGCTATGTCATCTATTCCCTCAACCTCACTCACATAGTTTTGATGAAAGGGAGGAGCGATCTGTTGATCATCTTCCCTGGGTCTATTTGGAGGTTGGTTTCTTCTTATATTCTGATTCTGGTTTTGGTTTCTGTTTTGAGGAGCAGTTTGGTTTTGACTTGCTTGTGCTCTCTCCAGAATGCTCATTTTCTTCATCATTTATTCCATCATTCTTTCCATCTTTGAGCTTGAGGTAGTAGGTGTGGATTCCTCTCTAAAAGATACTCTCTTTTCAGTTTTCATCCTTGCCCTCTTCTCCATTAGGTTGACTTCCATAGAAAGAGCACCTCTTTGCATGTCTTCAAGGGTTGCAAAATATCTCTCTCTAAGTGAATAGGTCATGTCACCGTCAAACCCTTCAGGAAACTTGTTTAAGGCTGAGCCTTGTGGAGGTTTTAACTCTAGGGAAAGTGCATTATACACACTTTTAAATCTAGTACAATAGGCTTGTACACTTTCCCCAGGGTTTCTATGGAGATTGTTGTAGTCGGCAAGGACTTGGAGAGGATTTTTCCTTACTTCCCATTTGTTTAAGAATGTTTGATGGAAGCCTTGGAGATTTTTGATACTGTGGGGGGCTAGGGCTTTAAACCATTTTCTTACTTCTCCCCCCAAACTTTGAGCAAATAATCTGAGTTTGACAGAATCGTCATCAATTTCATTTCTGTCGAAGTAGTCATTCATCTTGTCCACATGTTGTGATGCTGTTGTAGCATTGCTAGCATCATATAATGGAATTTTGGACTGATAGTCCTGTGGAAGATTGACTAATGGTACAAGAAGGACTAAGGGAGCATACCATGCTACCATGATATGTGGTGGGGATGGGTTTACAAGGGGTGGATTGACAAGAGGAGGTGTGGTCTGAAGTGAAGTGGTTTTTGCGGTGGATGAGGTATGAAAAGAAGTGGATGGGACTGCAGTAGATTGGTGAGCTGATCTTGGATGAGAGACACCTAGATTATAAAGAAAATGTAATTCAGGAGGTGTTGTTTCTCTACTCCCAAGATGTTCACTTGTTTCAAGAGATGAAAGTGAAGACTCAGAATCTAGCTGATCTAAATCACCAAATGACCTAGTCCTAAAGGGATTAACTAAGTCAGCTTGTGATTGTTGTAGAGCTGAAATATTTTCAGGGACCGAATTGCTCTTAGGGGTGATCTGAAAATAGTTGAAGATTCTATCTTAGGAGACTTCCTAAGGATTCTTTCCGGATTATCAACTATCTCAGGCAGATCAGGGTCAGGATGGGCTCTAGTGTGAATCTTTCTAGGAGCCACTATGTTGTGTTTTAGACCCAAATAACAAGAAAATTTTGAACCAAGTATGACAGTCTTTAAGAGGTTTAACTGATCTGTTTTCACAATTTTAATCCAACAGTCCTCTAACTGAGATTTAAATGATGTTATGATGCTAAGGGTTCTTCCCAGTGGAGTCTTAAAGTCTGTTCAGGATTGTGGAGTCACCAGGTGGAAATTTTAGACTGTTTTCAAAGAGGTACACAGTCCACCATAGTGCTTGTGAAACATCCCTTTTCAAGGATATCCCGAAACACAAAAAATTCTAACTAGAGATTTACTGGGAGGGCATTTACTAGATATGTCACCTCTTAAAAGAGGATGAGATCCGGAGGCTACCTGGCCCTTTCCAGACTCTGTCTAAGAGTATGAGGTAAAACACAACAAACGGTAAGTGAAATGTAAGGGCAAGTGTTTTACTACCAATCTGAAATGTTTTTGGTTTTTCTGAGTTCTTTTTATTTGTGTGGTTTCTAAGAATGTCCTAACTTTGCTTCAAAACTTAGCTACGGTTGTGAGACAAAGACAGTCTACTCTTATGGCTAAGCTAGCTGATTTTTCAAGGTTAGATAAAGTCTTATGAGAATCCTAGGGTTGACCTAGATTGTCATTGATTCAAACCAGTTTTATCATGATTACCATTTCTTGGTAGTGCTTGAAAAGGCTACTTTTTACTCACAAGGTCTTATGAAGGTTTTGGGTTTTAGTCCCCAGCGGAGTCGCCAAAAATGTTGGGAATATGTAATTTATTAGCAAGATTGGCAGAGTCCAATTACAGAAACAACATCGTTTCAACCAACTTTTGGGATTCTAGAATCTAGCCCTCCCCCAGTCCAGAGGGATCTCTCCAATAAGTGCAGAATGGATATGTCTTTGAAGTTTGAGGTAATGATATTAGGCTAGTTATGATGGCCAAGGGTTTGTTTTGTTTTGGATGGTTGAACATGATTGTTGTTAGAGGTGAAAGTCCCAAAGGAAAAAAGGTTCAAAGGTGAGAAGTTGCAAGCAAAAGAATAAGTTTTGATCAAGAAGAAAGATGAAGGAAGGTTTTTAGTCCATTGGGCTATGGAGTCATAAGAGGATTTAATTGGAGCAACCAAGAGGCAAAAGTGGTCCATGGGGCAAGTAATCTATGTCTAAGGATCTATTTAAGGTTTGATTTATGGAATGGAATGATACATCAGAAGGGAAATAAGCAGGATACGGAGACAAAGAAGCGACGGGATGCGGTAAGTACTTTGAAACTATCCAACTTTTAACACATTCTAAGGGAAACAGTCAAATAGTTATGCAAACAAGACTGGGACCAGGGCTCACCATAATTTCCTCAATTCATCTTCACACAACATATACTGAAAGTAACCTTTAAAAATAATATTCAGCTAAGACAATAAGACGAGGGAACGCCAGCATTCCTATGCTTAAACTGAATTAAATCATTTCCAAATAACACAGTCGGAAGAAAACATTCAAATAAATATTTTTCAGCCAGAGAAGGCTACTGGTATACAGTAGGCCCTAACACTGTTTAAATTGTTCTTTACAGAATAAAATGAAACAAAATGAAAATAGGAATAAAATAACAAGTTACAATGAGAATAACATCACCGTCAACATAGACCAGGATCCCATAAATCAGCTTGTATTGATGCTCCAAACCGGTTACAATCTTCAAGTCCAGTGTTTTAATTCATCTTTCGTTCATAACCTAACTTATCGGTTACAAGCAGAGCTCCAAGAGCCAGTGAAATCACTATTTACAATCAGGAGTCTTCAGCTCAATTACATTACAATGCTTCAGCAATTACATCAACAACCAACCCCTCAATCATCTTCTACTGAAGTATATATAGAAGGATGAGGAGGTGAGATCTGATTAATGCTCTCAAATACAATTAATACAGAGTTAATGTTTTCTTGGCCCCTAGGAGGCTCAATGAAAAGAATGTACAAGTGTTTCACTGCATTAATTGCTTTACACTTATGAATTAAGCTCGGAGGGAGCTTACTGACCTTTGAGGCTCTGTGTGATGCTAGGGCTACTCTACAGACATTCTTTCATTAAATTCCTGGCAGAAGTAACTCTTCGGCTGCGTCGAGGTAAAATATCTGATTTCGATCAATAACTTATGTTCTTGATTGAATACTTTGAGGCACAGGTGGCACTTTAGTCGCTGGGAGGAATCAATTCGCCTCCATTTGTGGCAGTGGAGGGTTTCCTGATAAAACACTTTTAGGTTTTTCTTTAAACTGTGTTTTAGATTTGGGATTAGGCTTTTGATAACAGTCTTATTAATCTCGTCTGTCCATCAAATTTATGTTACGGTTCATCTAGTCTTCGACGCGATAATCTTAGGCATTGCCCGTTTCATGATTTTCCTTTCTATCGTGCCCATTTCAACATGGAGACTACAAAACATAATGTCCATGACACATTTCAACAACGTTAAGATACGACCACTGTGAATATCTTTCTTCTATGAATCGAAACGCAGAATATTGGGAATCGTCATTCACAGCCTTGACCCCTTTCATGTGGAAAACCATTTAAATCCTGCGTAAAACACAAAACAATTAAGAAATCTCGCGTTTTTAGGTTTAGACTTCTTTAGATGGCGGGGAAAGGAGCGTAGCCGTTGGATGGCATCATCCGACGGTTGGGATCGCAATCGCAAAATAGGAGCGGGGGTAATCGCAATCGGGAGAAAAATAATTGCGATGCGATCGGAGGAGCAGGTGCGAACGGAGGGAAGTGCGATGGTGTGATCAATCGCATCGAAAATATCTGCGATGGATAATCGGAACAAGAACATAACATGCGATTGCGATATTGCGATCGGGAAGATTTGCGATGAATCGCAGCGCAAATTTTTGCGATGAGCACTTTAAATAAATCGCAATTTGGAGCGATTGTGATTTGCGATAAGCACCTTAACCTGTTAGCAAGTGGTTCCAGGGTGCAGGTGTATGGAAGAAAAGGGGTTAAAGACTTAGCTTGCAGGCTTAAGTCCAACACTTATGAAAAAATGTGTTTTTGAATGATTTTCAAAGGAAATGGAGGGTTCCGGTAAGGTTAAAGAGTGAGTCTTTAACTTTATAAGAGTGATTTCCATGAAGGGGAGAAGAGGAATCATGAAAACAAAGGGGATTTTATGGAGAAAAAGGGAAACAAATGGAGGTCAGTTAAGAGTGGGAGAAAAGGGAAAATGATGGTTTCTCAGCAGTCTTTTCTCATGAAATTAACAGAATTTCAGAGCATGAAATGGAAATAGTAAATGAAGATTTCGGACAGAGGCATGAGGCCTTCAAGGAGTCTTCAAGAGCCAACAATTTTTAGTGATAAAATTTGTTCCTTGGAGGCTCAAAAAGTCTTAGCCGCCTTTTGGTATAACAAATATTATAGGTGGCTAACACCACTAACAAACATTCATTCCGACATTATAACGACGGAGTACTGTCAAAATGGGTGACCATAGGTTTCCCCCCAGCATGAGGAGTATAATAAGATAGAAATTATTGTTCTCCAAATGCAGGGAGTCTAGTTGAAAGTATACTGGATGGAATATACCTAGATGGACCAGCTTGATATTTCCCTGATGATGTATGTAAAGGATCAAATCGTTCAGTACTCACTAGAGATGTACCAGATAGAATACCAGATGATGACATTGGTGAAGTCCATGGGTTTGAGGATGCACCATAGAAGGTTCCAGATAGATATTGGTAACCAGGTGGGATGGAAGGGCCACCATATATATCTGACTCTAGTGATGTTGTGAACATCGATGGGGTAGCAAGAGCAGGTTCTTTTGCAAGTGGAATAGATGGTCCATCCAAATATGTTGGCTCAGGCATGGTTATTTGACCAAATTTATACCCTATTGGATCTATGGGAACTTGAATAGGCACGGGATCAAAGAAAGTAGAGTGGGGTGATTGAGGAAAAGGCTTGTAAAGATAAAGCTCTGATCCAAAATGGGTTGGAGTCGAAGGTTTTTCATCTTATGGAATTTCTTCAATCAAAATCAAACCAAGTGGAAGGATTTTTCCATCAGGCCCTAAGTATATTTCAGGTGGTTGACTGCACGATATGGCAGACTCAATGGCTACAATAGATTGTGGGGCGACCGATACAGGAACAACTTCCAATCATTTGACTTTGGGATTCAAATGTTCTAGTAAAATAACGATAGGATCTAGATCAACTGCCAATTGAACAATGTCAGGTTAGGGAGGTATGGTCTCACTGAATGGATGGATCGTGACCACAGGTAGCTGAGAGGACTCCGTCTCGACAACAGTAGATGAACCAAGATTTGTAGAAACAACTCGAGACGACTCTGGTATATGTGAGGATGATGTCGCACCAGAGGTACTGATAGTACTAGTTTCAGTAGAACGATGTCGCCTTCGCCTACCAGAAATGGCTTTCGGTGGTAAAGGTGGTTTCAGGGCCATTCTATGCGAACGACGGGGAAAGGGATGTTGTTCTTCAACGATGACTAATTTATTTTATTACCAAAAACAAATAAACAAAATAAAATGGTAATTCTAGGCAAAAGGTTTACCAAGTAACTGTGAACTGCAGAATACCTCCTGGTGAACCAAGAAGTATGGGCAGGAAATCTCTCCGAATGTTGTGTTTGGTGTATCACAAGTTACAAGGCGGCTGACTCAGTTTACTATGGATGGATAACAACCTAAAGTTGTCCTCCCAAACATACCCGAAGGTACGTGGAGGCCCAAGTCTGTATTAGCGATGTCTAATGCAAAACCGCATAGTGAGAGAACCCCCTTATACTTTTCGTACTAGAACACTGCCCTATATACCTCAAGGTACGTGGACGAGCTCTGATATACTTATGTACATGGAGTGAGGTATCACACTCAGAATGTAGTGCAAACAAGTTAACGACAACTGCTATGTTTAACGACGTTACAACACGTCTCTAGCCTAGACCTTCTAAATGTTATCATTAATGTTCCAATGCTTTATTAGGTAAATTAATGTAAATTTTATGTTGATCTTGTTTAGAAATTTGTCTTTGAGGCTCACCGTGTGATGTGATATAAATTCATAAAACTGCAAATTAAAATTTTAAGCAAACTTTTCAATTTTAGCTTTTTCAATGAAAATCCTAGCTACTAAGGGAAAGAGCAATGAATTTTAGAGCAGACAACAAAGAGTACAAACTAAAATGAAACTCTCCTAACTTGTTCATATGCAACACACACAATTCATTATATGCACATGCATGTTTTTCTTTTTAGATCCCTTAATGTGAATGCAATAAAGGAAAATATATGCATCAAATCAATAAAACATGTGTTTTCTTCTTTGAGAAACGAGGAATTTAACAACAATTTCTCTTTTAGGAAAAATGAAGAATCGAAATACAATTTTTCCTATAGGAAACGAATAATGAAACAAGATTTTGCTTTACGAAAACAAATGGATCTAATACATAAATACAATACTTTGAATATGATTTGCTAATGATAAATAAAAACACTAATGAGACATTGAACAAATTTATTTTTCAAAGGAGGAATGATCGGTTATGCAGGAACGCAACATAATAAACACATAACCATAAATACAGAGATGCAGCGGAAATAACACTTCATTTCATTAATATCAAAGAACTGAAATTTGCTTACAGACAGAATGGAAATAAAACTAGCTAGGGCACTGGTAGCTATCTCTGAG
Source organism: Pinus albicaulis (assembly GCA_034641835.2). Taxonomy (NCBI): domain Eukaryota; kingdom Viridiplantae; phylum Streptophyta; class Pinopsida; order Pinales; family Pinaceae; genus Pinus; species Pinus albicaulis. The sequence goes on from CM076578.1 coordinate 1,083,994,563, forward strand.
AAGAGATGTGGCGGCTACAGGCCTCTGAACTGAGTTACAATGAGGCTCGAGGGCCTATTTATTATTGAGAAACAATGTAGAATCCGAAACGTCCAAAAACCTAACCGTAGGAGATGAGGCGCCAAAACTGTGGGCGCCTGTTTGGGTAAATTGGTGGTTCAACTTCCCGGGGGCGTAACTTTGGCACCCGATCTTCGTTTGATGCGCTCAATAGCTCGTTAGAAATATCTATCCAAGGAATACAACTTTCGAGACGAATTTGATGATCAAATTCGTTGGTAAAACAATACCCAAAAAACGTCGTTTAGGGACTCAAAACGGCTCTGGAAGTTCAGGACCTGAAAAACTGCTAAAAATAGTAAGTTATGCTGCAACTTGAAAACTGAAAGAACTGATGATGGGGGTTGAAATGGAATAGGTGGGTGGCCACCAATATCCACCTGGATCATTAAGCCCCCAAAACGGCTCCGAGAGTGGAGGACCCGAAAACCTGCTAAAAATAGTAAGTTGTGCTGAATGTGAAAATTTGCAAGAATTGATGGTGCTGGTCCAAATGGAATAGGTGGGTGGCCACCGATATCCACCTGGATCATTCCTCCCTCCTTAGGAAGCAATGGCCCCCATTGCGTTGAGATCCTCCATGAGATGAGGCAAATTCTGTTGAACTGAGTATTAGATGTATTGAAGATGTCATGGACCTGCGGGTGGACATGTTGGATGCGTTTAGTAAATTTGGTTTCTTTATCAGCCTTAGACAGTACATGTTTGGATTCTGTATGTGTAGTTGCAGGATGTATGGCAACATCAGGCGGTGGTGCGTTGGGAGTCAAATCAATGGAGTGCTTGTCCTGACAGTGTAGAGGAACCTTTATGAGTGAGGAGAAATTGTCATCGTATTCCTCCATAACTTTGTCCATCTGCTGCAGCAGTGCAAGGGAGCCCTGTTTCGAGGTTGTGGCCACAATATTCTTCTTTCCTTGTGTGTGAGTCGTAAGGAAAATGAATTTCCTGGTTTGGGAAACAATCTTACTGCGTTTTTTTGCAGTAGTCAAAGAGATGACAGGAGGTGGTACTACCTTTGGTATCCTGTACAAGTTATTTCCCAAAGTAATAATAACAGTACGAGGCCTAGACTCATACACAGCATGTCGCCTCCACAAGTATGGTTGGCCCAATAATACATCAGCTACATCAAGAGGAGCAACATCACACAATACCTCATCCGTGAATGGCTTGATACTGTATGGAAGCCGGCACTGCTGGCAGATGCGGAGATCTCTCCCTGGGTGGAGCCACCCAATGGTATACGGTTGCGGGTGTGCTATGGTTGGTAGGCCGAGCCGCTTCACGACGTCTGCTGAAATGAGGTTCTTTTGGCTTCCGCTATCGACGAGAAACTGCAGCGGAGAACCCTTCACCCACATCTGTGACTGGAAGAGGCGCTCCCCCTCCTCTGGATCCTCTGGACCCTCCTTTTGGATCTTGGTGGTGGCAACAATGGCACTGGGATCCGCATCAATGATCTGCTTCCCTTTTTCATTTCCTTTGTCTGGTTCTAACTCAGGATCAGAAAATGCATCTGATTCGGGTGCCTTTAGTTCAGCCACCAAAGACTGTTTGGCCTGACACTCGTTTGTGCTATGAGTGGGGCTGTTATGAAATTCACACCACTTCCCTGTGTCCTTCTTTGGATTTGTGGTGTTGTTCTGAGTCGCATTTCTTTGGCCTTGCCCCTTGTTCTTTGGTTCGGGGGCACCTTTCGGATTCGCAGATCCAAAGTCTCGCTTCTTCTGCTTAAATTTCTGCTCGATCTTGGCGGCATAGCGATATGCCGTGCCAAGCGATGTAATGTCGAGGAACTCCATTTCCTCCTGAATGTGTTTGTGCAGACAGCCGCGGTACTTGAGCACCAAATGTCTCTCTGAATCTTTAATACCCAACTTTGTGCGCAGGGTATGGAACAGATTCGTCAGTTCGTGCACATCTTGATCCTTTTGTTGCCACAACGTGGTCCATTGGATGTATTTGTCCTCATAGCTCCCCACGGGGTAATATTGTTCCTTGATGTCGTCTCGGAACGAATTCCAAGTGGGTGTGGCGGAGAACAGAGAGGGTTCCCCTTCGCCCTCTTGCTCACGGTAGGTTTCCCACCAGTCTTTGACATGGGGGGCAGCTTTGAGGAGTGCAAAAATAATCTTCTCCCAGTCTGAAAAGTCATGAACAGAGAAATATCCTTCTAATAGATTCAACCATCTATCTACGGCATCTGCATCTATTTTACCCTCAAATATGGGAATGTCAAAATTTACTTGTACCTTAAAGGGAGTTGCAACTCCAGAGTGGCTACTGGATGCAGATGCGCCGCCGGTGGGCAGCCGTTGAAGGATCTGAGCAAAGCTATCCATCATCGCGTTCCTTTGTTTTGAGGGCCTCCTCGAGCAATATTTTGATAGGATCTCCTGCTCCCTCATCTTTCTTTTCGTCCCCCATGGGCGTCCGTCGAGGTTTACGAGGCTGATCTTGCAAAGGTTCCACCAGATCAAGCCCTAGCTCCTTATACCCCGAACTCGTTGGGGACATGCAAAGAAGGATCGAGAAAAAGCAGACCGCTCTGATACCACTGATCCGGATTTATGCAGGAACGCAACAGAATAAACACATAACCATAAATACAGAGATGCAGCGGAAATAACACTTCATTTCATTAATATCAAAGAACTGAAATTTGCTTACAGACAGAATGGAAATAAAACTAGCTAGGGCGCTGGTAGCTATCTCTGAGAAGAGATGTGGCGGCTACAGGCCTCTGAACTGTGTTACAATGAGGCTCGAGGGCCTATTTATTGTTGAGAAACAATGTAGAATCTGAAATGTCCAAAAACCTAACCGTAGGAGATGAGGCGCCAAAACTGTGGGCGCCCGTTTGGGTAAATTGGTGGTTCAACTTCCCAGGGGCGTAACTTTGGCACCCGATCTCTGTTTTACGCGCTCGATAGCTCGTTAGAAAGATCTATCCAAGGAGTACAACTTTTGAATGAGCAACATTGATCCATGGACCCATGGACCCATGTTGCTCTCCGTTTTCCCAAAAAACGTCGTTTAGGGCCTCAAAACGGCTCCGGAAGTTCAGGACCCAAAAAACTGCTAAAAATAGTAAGTTTTGTTGCAACTTGAAAATTGAAAAAACTGATGGTGGGGATTCAAATGGAATAGGTGGGTGGCCACCAATATCCACTTGGATCATTAAGGCCCCAAAATAGCTCCAGGAGTGGAGGACCCGAAAACCTGCTAAAAATAGTAAGTTGTGTTGTATGTGAAGAGCTGCAAGAATTGATGGTGCTAGTCCAAATGGAGTAGGTGGGTGGCCACCGATATCCACCTGGATCATTGGTGATCCCTCCCTATCCCTCTTGGCTACTCTACTCATCAATGGAGCAAGTGCACACCAAAATAATAGAACCCATTTTCCTTCTAGTGGCTTAGTTATAACACAACCTGATAGCCTACTATTAGTTAGTTTTTCCCAGCTCAACTCTTAACTAGACTTACAATATGGAATTTTCGAGAGTATTCTTCATCATGATCATGTGGCTAGCCACTTTTCCATGAGAAATGGGTCTAATGTGGCATCCTCTCAAATTATGGTGGCCAAAGCAAGAATGTCAACTTCTCAGTGGCATAATGTTCGCATACATACCACAATTGAGGTGATTCTTTTGTTTTTTGAAATGTATCAATGTGTAGAATAGGAAAGAGGGTTGTCATGTCAATGCAACAAATTTAAACCCCAAAAAATGTCATTTGATGCTTCGAAATCCTTTTGGAAGGTTTCAAACCCTAATTTAGCAAACTAGGTCTCGCTGCTAAAATTGGTCTTATGAGCTTATTCCTTCACCTTTTCCCCTATGAAAGAATCAAGATGGACATAAAACATCTCATCATGCAATTTGGTTCACACCTCTCAATGGGAGGCTTTTGGTCCCTAAAATCTTGTACTTAATGAGGTTTTATGAAGGAAATCTACAACCACATTATTAAATGTGGTTGATATACACCAATAGGCTTATATCGACCATAAATAATTATTAGGTATATCTTGTAACTATTGAGAGTATCAATATCTATATAAATAATAAAAAAGCATATTATTGTATATTTATATATTTGTGGTTATTATATTATTATTATATTATATATTAATATAATATTATGTTATTATATAATATTATATTAATATATTAATAGTTATATTCAAACTACAATAATTAACATATAATATAATAATAGAATTTATACATTATTAATAATAACTATCTATCTATCACCATTATATTATGGTCAATAATTATTAGATATGTGTTAATATAATCTTAAATATTTTTAATATGATTATAATTGGATTCTATTGATAAAATTAACTATATATTAAACCCAGGAAATTAATATTATAAACTTGATGGACTCACAGACCCAAGGGATTAATTTTATAAATCCAAAGAAATTAATAATAAAAACCATTCTGATAATGTTTGTCACACTAGAATGTTGGATAAATTTCCGTACCATTTCAACTGCACAATAATAAACCCTAATATTAAACCAAATGTAATAAAAACTAACCATTTAGAACCCAACATTATAAACCCTAAGATTAATATTATAATCCCTAAGTTTATAAAACCCAATATTAAACAATACCATTAAAGTAATAGTTAAATAATAATTAGTAATGAAGTTTTGGTTCTAATATTAATAATTACTATTGAAAACCCAATCTTATAAACTCAATATTAAACCCGAATATTAGAAACCAAACATTAGAAATACTAATATTAAACCCAATATTATGAACCATGATAGTGAACTAAATATTATCATCCCCAATATTAATTTGACCCCCAAATTTAAAATCTCAGTGAACTTAAAATGAAACTCAAATATTAAACCATTTTGTGATTAATATATTTTTATTATTATTAATAATTAATTCTGGTTGTCAATAATCATATTAATTATGTTACAATATTACTATAACAACCCCCCCCCCCCCCCCCCCCCAACAAATATATATAATGAATGTGATTGTTATTAATAATTCATCCAAAATATTTAAATAATAATTATTATTGAATTTTGCTTCTCTTTAAGATGGGCAAAGACAGATTTAAGGTTAAATTCCTACTATACACCTAATAATTAGCAATTGAACCAGATGTTGCAAAGGAAACATTGTAAGGCATAAATTCAATCGTGATATATATAAGATCACTAAATATAAAAATTAGTAAACAAAATGTCATTAAAAGTTTGAATATAAATATAAATCACTTAATCAAATTCTAAGTTCCAATAGCAAATATTTAATCCAAAAGGTCTTGTTTTTCAATATTGAATTGTCTCCCTTGATCAAAATCTTATAGTCTTTTACCACTTTCTCTTAAGGTGATTGGAGTTTCCTTTGCTTGTCCTTTCTTATATTCTTATGGGAATTTTGATTGGTTTGTGATAGAGGAGATTTATATTCAAAGATATATATATATATATATATATATATATATATATATATATATATATATATATATATATATATATATATATATATATATATATATATATATATATATATATATATATATATATATATATATATATATTTTTTTTTTTCCCCGAAAATGACAAATTCAAAATTTTCAATTAGATGAACTACTTTTTGGAATTTGGATTGGTTTTTGATATAGGAGGTTTATATTCAAAGTTTTAAGTTTTTTTTGTTTTTTGTTTTTTTTTCTCCGAAAATGACATATTCCAAATTTACCATTGGATGAACTAGTTTAAATTATATCTATGAGATAGATATATCAATAAAGCTAGTCACTGACACAACAACTTTACATTGTTTTATATGAGAGAAGTGGATCTTTTGTCAAGCATTGATTAAATAACTATTTTAGCTAACATAACAAATTTAATTCACTATTTATATATACCACGGTGAACTCTTATGGTATCATCCACAGGCTTTCCTTTATTCAACATGATATTCTGCGAGACTCGGCTATGTATTTGACCAGGAAGGTGCCTATGAATTAATAAAAAAATATTTTTATGCCTAAGACAACAGAATATATTTCGAAAAAAATGGAAAAAGGTTGTGAAGTATATATTTGATGTTGAGAATGTTTCCTTCTACATTGGTTTGGTGCATATTTCTTTCTCCCTTTATAGTCATTTCTGCCTCACATGATTAATGATTAGGAGATCATGTATTTTTCTCAAAATTGAAAGTGCTCGAAACTGTATCGAACTTGAGCGACCAGGTAGGTCTCATCGTTATGATTCCTGCGCCATGAACTGTACGAAAAATCGATGTCGTATGAGGAAGATATCGCATTCTGATCATTTTCCTAAACAACTAAAATTTTGTGATAGGAGTGACTGGGATGCCTAGTCAGCATGCAAGTACAATCAACAAGGGTGGAATATTCTCAAAATATTCCATTTTCTCAAATCCAATCAGATTTCTCCATGTGGCTGTTTCTCGATTGTTTTATGGATATGAATGAGTTTTAGTGAGGGCCATTGGATGGGTGACACACGTTGCCAGGTCGGAGGCTGCCGCGTGTCCCCTGGACAGTTGAGAAAAATTTATTGAGGTTCAGGGGGTTCAACCCTGCGACCTAGAGTAGGTGCACAAAGCTTTCCACTGTCTGCGCTATGAGTTGGTCTTAACCACTAAGGGTCAAAGGTTGCATTTAAGGTTTATTACAAATCCCATTCGGGTTTGGGACCATCGGTGGTCCTAACCCGCCGGAGGTCCAAATATTCTGTTCACATCTTAACATAAACAATGCGATGATGTTAACATGAGTTCTTGCGGATACAACCAAAACATTAAACGTCACGTTAAAAAACCTTATCACATAGCGATGTTTGCTCTGGCAGTTACGGTTTCCTCCACGCGGTCGAACTCTAACTCCGAAGGTAAACTCTGGTCCTAGATAGACTCAACCACAGTTTCAATGGAGTTCCGCTCCAATTTATGGTGACTGCGGGGTTTTTGGGGGTTGGCATGTGGCCAGCCCCTCCCCCTTAACACTAAAACTTAACGTTACAGGTTGCGGGTTGGAAGAAGTTTAGTGTTGAGCTAAAATTGTGGAATTTTGCTATTTTTTACTGTAGATAAGTGCAATCTCCACTTTTAGTGGAGTTTTTCGAGCTGTTATTGGGAAAAAGCTTTGGGAGGTCAATTTTAGAGCAATTTGGGTGAAACAAGAGTCTATCTAGAATAATTTGAGCATTCTGGAGCCACTGGTTCAAAGAAAACAACCATTAGAGGAAATTTCAAGCATAATGACAAAGAGGGACATGCCATTAGGAGCTGCACCAATAGATGTAGTCCAAGAGGGGTGAAATGCTTCATCATGCCTGTTGTGTAAAACTTTTGTTTGATGTTATTTCTCTATTATACACTTATGTACAATGTTATTTAGGCTTATTTTCATGCTTAAAACTAAAAAAAATCATCTATGTTTCATAGTTAAAACACTCATTGCTTAAGCAAAAAAATGGAGACAAATTATATATGTTTTTATTACTGAAAGGACACTTAGCACAACAAATTAATACAATCCTTTCATATCAGGTTGGTATCAGAGCTAAAGTTTAATATCTGGTGTTGTTGTGTGAAAATATTTGTTAACTGTTTGCAAGTGTTCACATGATTACTAGGCTCAAGCTTAAGAGAGGAGAAGGTAAATTGATGGAAGCAAGAGGGTCTCAAAGTGAGCCACAAAAAATTAGGGCAAGATTGCCACATTCTCCACCACCTAGTTCACCTCCAAAAGAATCAGAAGAATCATTAAGCATGCCTCTAGAGGAGAAGAAATCAATGAAGAGGTGGATCCCAAAGAAGAAGAAAGAGTGTTCAAGAAAGCATTCCTTGACATGACTGAGATGGTGAGAGTCCTTTATCAAGAAAGGAATGAAAGACTAGAAGTAGAAGGATCAAAACTTCACAAGGAAGTTCAGTGATCATCAGGAGGTCAAAATAATGAAGATAAATCAAAGAAGGGAAATGGAGGAAATGGAGGCAGTGGAAAGTCACCATCCTCACCCTCATCATCATCATCCTCTACTTCATCGTCAGTACATCAGTCGCGCAAGTCAAAGAACACTGGTAAAAGTCCTTTTCTAAAACTTGATGTTAAGTTTGAATTACCAATGTTTAATGGTGAAGTCAATGCAGAAAATCTTGATAATTGGATTAGGAAATTCGAGGTCTATTTGAGAATTCAAAACCTTCATGATGATGATACCAAAATCCAACTAGCTTCATTGAGAATGGAAGGTGCAGCTCTTGTTTGGTGGGAAGCCAAGATAAAGGAGGAGATCAAAAATCATGGTAAGATTATTCTATCATGGACTGATTTCATTACTGCAATAAAACAACAATTTTATCCATTAGCTCACATGCAGAAACACATAATGAACTGGAAAAACTTTAGACAAGTGAAAGGATAGAATGTGCAAGAATACACCCAATAATTTAGGAGAAGAGCTCTCTTATTAGGGGTATATTTGCAGAGCCAATATACTTTGGTCAGGTACATAGGAGCCTTACATAGCTACCTAGAACATACTATTCTCATGTTTAACCCTACAAGTCTAGATGAAGTTTGTGTTCATGCCACACATCTAGAAGCCAGAGGGAAAAATATTATTGATGAGGGTAGGAAGAAAGATTTTAAGGGGAAAAACAAAGAGAATATCTCAAAAGGTAAGGGAAAAAAGAATGCATTTGTCAAGAAAGAGGGAGAAAAAGTGGTTTGTAAACATTTTTCAAGAGAAGGCCATGAAGAGAAAAATTGTTGGAAATTACATCCTGAAAATAAACCCAAGTATAACAATAACAAAGGGAAGCAGAAAACTACAGCTACAACTCACCATGACTTAGGAGAGGATTCAAGTGATGAATCTAAAATTACAGCAATGGGATTGAATAACATGAAGGGGAAAGAAATTGAAGCAAAACCTAGTACTAGTACATCAAATTGTCACATACAAGCTCCAAAACAAGAAGAGAGAATTGAAATGTTTGATGTGAGGGTAATATCCAAACATACCAAGATTGACACATTGTTTGACAATGGGTCACAAGAAAACTTAATCTCTGAAGACTTGGTCAAGAAACTTAAACTTGAGACCATTCCACATCCAAAACCATATCCACTTGGGTGGATTTGTAAGGATGCAAATTTACTGGTTTCAAAGAAGTGCATATTGCACTTTGCAATAACTGCACATTTTGTTGACACAATTGAATTAGATGTGGTTCCGCTTGATATTACAAGTATTGTGTTGGGGAGTCCTTACTTGTTTGACAGGAAATCGATCTTCCATCGCCATGAGAACAAATACCTTTTATTCAAAGATGGCAAGGAGTACATTTTTAGAGCACATCACAAGAAGACAAATATTGCAATGGTAAATGCTGGACAGGTAAAGAGGCAGGTGAATTCATGTAAGAATTTTTTTCTTCTAATGTTTAAGCCTAAAGTTGATGTTAATCATGAATCATTTTGGGATTTTGATCCTAAGTTGATATCAAATTTATATGATGTAGTTGATGCACACCATGAGATGTTTCAGGAGCAGACAAGATTTCCTCCAAAAAGGGAGATTCAACATGAGATTCAGTTGCAACAAGATTGTCCTCTTCCAAACATTGGCATGTATCGCATGTCGATAATGGATAATGTTGAAATAAAGGGGAAAATCAAGGAAATGTTGGACAAGGGACTCATAAGGCCAACCACTTCGGCACGCAGTTCACCCATAGTCTTGATTCTGAATAAATATGGGACTTGGCACATGTGTATAGACTTCAGAGATTTGAACAAGATAACGATAAATAATCGATACCCACTCCCAAGGATAGATGATTTTCTTGATCAGCTGAAAGAAGAAATTTTTTTCACTAAGTTACATTTATGAAGTGGCTATCATCAAGTAAGAATTACAGAAAGTGATATATGGAAGACTGCATTCAAAACCAAACAAGGACTCTTTGAGTGGTTGGTTATGTCGTTTGGTTTTTTAATGCACCAGAAACTTTCGTGCGTGTTATGGATAATGTTTTGTGTCCATTTCTTGATGACTTTTTGATTGTGTATTTAGATGGTATACTCATTTTCAAAAAAACAAGAGAAGAACATGTCCTGCGTTTGAAAAGGGTGCTTGATTTTTTGAAGAAAGATAAATTATTTCTTAAGATGTCAAAGTGTGAATTCGGAAAGACTTCTCTAGTATATTTGGGACACATTGTAGGAGGAGGCAAGTTGAGAATTGATCCTTCTAAAGTGGAAGCCATTGTGAATTGGCCCACTCCAAAAATAGTAACAGAGGTAAGAAATTTCTTAGGCGCAGCTCAGTATTGGAGAAAATTTATTGCTAACTTTTATGCCATAACAACTCCTATGCATGTAGTGAAAAGTGTGAAGAAAGGCTTCCAATGGGGAGGAAAATAGCAGTAAGCTTTTGAATCTTTAAAAGACAAGATCAGTTCATCTCCATTCCTTCCATTACCTAATTTGAGACAACCATTCGAGATACAAACCGATGCTAGTGATTATGCCATGGGCACAGTAACTAATTATCCTATATATGAAAAATAGTTGTATGCATTGGTACAAAGCGTCAAGAAGTGGAAAAACTACTTGATGGGTAAAGAGATGATTATACATACTGATCACCAACCATTACAGTACTTGCAGTCACAAACAAAATTGCAGCAATCACAAAATTTCAGGTAGATGGGACTTCTTCAATAGTTTCACTTGGTTATAAGGTACAAGAAAGGTATTTTCATTAAATTTTCTGATATGCTTTCAAGACCAATTATAATTTCTTCTACTTTACTTAAAAATGATTCTATTGTACATGAGAATTAAATAGAACAATATGCATGAGGCCTATCTAGAGAAACCAATATTCATTCTTAGCAAACAAGTAGTCTATTCTGGCTATTTTGAGCCTTCTGAATCCAATGGAGGGATTTTCAAAAGCTTTTGAATGCTTTTGAAGGCCGAGATGCTTCAAGGAAGTGTTCAGTGAACTGAGAGCCACGAGGTGCCGCTAGGTGTTGGAGGCGTAACCGGAGCAGCCAAAGGCCAATTTCAGAAAGTGAATAGTCTATTCTAACTATTTTGGACATTATGAATACATTTAATGGATTTTCGTAGCCATTTGGAGACTTATGAAGGTTGATAAGTCATAGGGAAATTTCGGGCAGCCAAGGACCAATAGTGGATGGAGGCATAGATTGGGAAGCCATAGCTCATTTGGAGCAAATGATCAGTATATTTTTGAGGTCTGATATGTGACGGCGACAGTAGGTTAGGTTTCAGGGATATAAAATTATTTCTTAAGGATTTATTTTTAAAGAGAAGCTCAGGGAAGCTTAAGGGTACTGACAAAAGAGGTCAAGTCTAAGGGAACCTAGGTCTATATTCAGAGTGATGACATCCATTCCAGTGGTATGATGATATTATAAACCCAATGGTACAACCCAAATAACCATTGGAGTTAAGTATTTATTATAAAATATTGTTTTTATCATAATCCCAAAGAGCCAAGTCAGTTGACATGGGCTCAAGGAGACGTAGCCCGTGATATTTGGGTGAAATCCTTTATTAAGTTTGTTGTTATGTGTTGATGCTTATTTTTTTCACTTTATGGTTGTTGCACATGTTTAATATCAACAAAAATAAATGTTCTTAAAGCACTTAAACAATTAAAAAAAACATACACCTGTTTCAAGTATTCATTTCCACACAGTCATGTATAAGCAAGATTTTTTATTTGTTTAACTGAGTGGTAGGTGCTTGCGCATAAGAATTTCAAGATATCCACCAATTTTTAGATCATGTTGGTATCAGAGCACTAGGTTGCTCATTTGACTTGAAAGGTGTTTAACAGTGCAAAGAATTTAACTATTTTCAAATTGACTGATGCTTACAAGTTTAAGTTTGCTAGAGGTGAAGGGAAAGCTACTGTTAGCGAAGTCCGGAAGAGTATAAGAAGGAAGAAGCGTTAAAGTCATATTCCTTACCCAAACGACCTCAAGGCAACCCTTGAAGCACAAGAGGGATTTTTTGTTAAGAAGCTCTTGAATATTGTTTGCAAAAGAAGATTTGTCAAATTTTTTTGAATCTTTGTGAATTTTTGTTGAAGTTCTTAGTTCATTCACATAAATATGACAACTTCTTCAAGTGAGGTTTCAAAATCCTCCTCCTTCACAATATTCTTTGATGAAGAGATGAAGCGAGACTTCTACATCCTGAAGGATATGGTGCAAATTGTGTATGAAGATAGAATAGACAACACTAGACTTCATGAGCAATTGTTTGCTATGAAGCAAGAGAAATAAGGACTTATCCAAATAATGCATGAGATGGAGATGCAACTCCATCAAGCCCAAAAGGCCTTAACCAAGAACATGCTTGAAGAAAAGGTAATTTACTCAAAATTGTCTTCAAATTCCTCTTCAGAAAGATGTGTAGGTTCATTTGAAAAGAACACTAGAGGTATAGGATCCAAGTTGGTGTTAGAAATAGGCTATGAAGGCAAGGTTCTAGGCAAACATGCACAAGGCATGATTGATACTATTTTGGTTGAGGAAATGCCTAAGAAGTTTGGTCTAGCCTATGTTCAATCTTATGGCGAAAACTCTACAGCCATGAAGGAATTTGAGACAACTCCAAAGAGAAATTTTTTTACAAGTTCTAAACCACTAACATGTCAAGTTTTTTTTCAAGTTTATTGCCATTATTTGAAGCCTATGTTGCAGCAAGAATTTTGTAAAAATGCAGCTTATGGCGAGCAAGAGAGTTCAGACAACTATCAAGACATGAAGACTGATGTTAGTCTTCAAAAGAAAGCTGGAACTTCTACAAGTTCATCTCCTCAAGAAGGTAAAAAAGATGGACATGCAAAGTAGTATTTTAGGTATAATTCTCCCCATAGTCAAGTTTATTATGTTTTTGATAAGCATGAAAAATCTGCATGATTGAATGGAAGAAAGAGTTATTGTTCCTATTATGGTCTGTGTAACCATGAAGTTTCAAAATGATGGAAGAGGTTGAAGGCATATAGGAAACAGTTGAAGCGAAGGAAACTTGCTCAAAGGGTGAAAAATGCTTGCACACATTGCCAGAGAAAGGGACATGTTATTTTCCAATGTTGGACATTGCATCCAACTAATCATCCTAAGCATTTGAAGCAAGAGGATAGCAAGACTGGCGAAATTGGAACAAATATTCCATCATTGATGTGAGAACAGATGTTTCACATGAAGAAGATTTTCAACAAAAAAAATCGCCATGGAAGTGGCTTAGTAAGAAGTGGTTTGACTTCTTAACCCAGTAAAACATACATTCATTTGTACATATGCAAATTTTAGTCATGTATGAATTTATGTTGAAAACTTACGTTTGTTTGAGCCATCTTTGATCGATGATCAAGGACATGATTTTCAACTACCTTCTATAAATTTCTTGCCAGAAATTTCTAGATGAGCAAGGAAGACAATTCTTGACAGGAGGACAAGAGCATCTAAGAAGGGAAGTGTTGACTACCTTCGAATTGGGTTCAAAGGCACTAAGCCAAGCAAGACAAATTTTATGGAGGCTGGAAAAGTGAGGGTGTTTTACTCTCATCTACTGAACAGATTAGGTACTCAGTATTTTGGGGTCTAAAAGATTCATAATGGGGAGGAGTGATCAGATTTGGATCAAGGACCTAAGTGATAGCTTAAATTTCAAAGTGTTCAAAAGAGTGTCAAAACCAAGCGATTGGATAGATCTCGTCTTCTTGATTCTGGCGTCGTGAACGGTTCGAAAAACCGACATCGTATGAAGAAGTTATCGCGATTTGAAAAGTATAGTAAACTGCAATTTTCGACCTTTGACCAGGTTTGAATAGGCATTTGAATGATCAGAAAAAATAATATTCCACGAAATGTTCCTAAAATATTCCTCAGAATATTTCTCGAAATATTCCCTTTGGGCCAGTAGATGGAGGACAAGTGTCAGCATGTTATTTGACAGATGGACTGTACGTGGTTTTTTCGGCCAATCAGAGGCCGCCACATGGTAGAACCGGAGGTTTCCACATGGCCCATGAATAGTGGTTTAAAATTTTGGTAGAGGGTCGGAGGATCGGTCGCACGACCTCCCGCATAGCATGCCTATGCGTTACCTCTCGCTCTACATGTGTTTCTTAACATATGTGGTAAGCAGGTTTTATTTATTGTTTAACACAATCTAATTTGGGGGTCCGGAGGGCCCAACCCCTCCTCACCTAGCTACCGGACCATGACCTTGGGCCAAGGGCTTAAGCCCCTAACTTCCAACTCTGCAACCATCGTCAAATTTTTGTTGTCACATGGCATTTAAACTATAAACGTTGACAGTTTCACAAACAGTTGCTCCAACATTTAACGTGACCGCAGGGTATGGGGCCATGTGGTCACCCCTGCGGTTAAAATTTAGTGATACAGTTAAATTCGAAGGATAATCTGGAGGAGTGCACCATTTTGACAAAATTCCTATTTTGAATGGAGTTTAACTTAAGTCCTCCACAATTAGTGGAGCTGATTTAGGGGTTACTGGACAAAATTTGTTTAGGCTCTATCATGAGCTAGATTCATCCATTATGAGAGTGTAAATAGTCAATTTATACTATCTCAGACATTACAGACTCATTGGTGAGGGTCTTAGAGCCATCATATGACTTCTGAGTGTGATTTAGCTTCAGAGAAGTTCCAAGGGCCACCAGGGGCCAGTAGTAGAATGAGGCCTAGCTAGGGTAGCTAGAGGCCTTAATAAAGAAACCAATAGTCAATTTTGGATGTTTCATACATTATAGAACTAATGATGAGTTTTTCAGAGTCATATGAGTAATTTTGAAGGTCGATATGCTTCAGAGAAGTTCCAAGGGACATTAGGGCTACCAAGTGCCAGTAGGAGAATGAGGCCTATCCAGAGCAGCCAATATCCATTCTCAGCAAACCAGTAGTCTATTCTAACTATTTTGAGCCTTATGAATCCAATGGAGGGATTTTAAAATTTTATTGAATACTTTTGAAGGTCGAGATGCTTCAGGGAAGTTTTCAGTGAATCGAGAGCCAAGGCGTGCTGTTAGGTGTTAGAGGCGTAACCGGAGCAGCCGGAGGCCAATTTTAGCAAGTGAATAGTATATTATGACTATTTTGGACATTATGAATCCATTGAAAGAATTTTCAAAGCCATTTTGAGACTTATAAAGGTCTAGAAGCCACAGGGAATTTTTGGGCAGCCCTAGGCTAACAATGGATGGAGGCTTGAATTGGGGAGCCAGAGCTCATTTGGAGCAAATGATCAGTCTATTTTGGAGGTATGATATGTGCTAGAGACAATAGGTGAGTTTTCAATGACAGAAAAGTATTTCTTAAGGAGTTAGTGCCAAAGAGAAGCTTAGGGAAGCTTAAGGGTACTGACAGAAGAGGTCAAGTCTAAGGGAACCTAGGTCTATCTTCAGAGTGACGAAAACCATTCTAGGGGTATGATGATATTATCAACCCAATGGTACAACCCAAACTTAAAATAATTTTTTCATCATAATCCCAAAGAGCCAAGTCAGCTGACATAGGCTCAAGGAGACGTAGCCCATGATATTCAGGTGATCTCCTTCATTAATTTTGTTATTATTTGTTGATGATTATTTTTTTCACTTTATGGTTGTTTCACATGTTTAATATCAACAAAAAAAATTGTTCTTAAAGAACTTAAACAATTCAAAAACCATACACCTGTTTCAAGTATTCATTTCCACACAGTCATGTATAAGCAAGATCGTGGGCTCAAAAATTGGAAGTGGGTTGTTTTTCCTGGGTTAAGGCTGCACAGATTGCAGAATAGTGGATTTCCTGCATCCTCTTCTACCCTTAGGCTTCTCCGGGGGAAAAAAAATCTCACCATGAATGCTATCAAACACTTGAGGAGCCAGCACCTCATGGCTATCAGATGCAGAGCCCTCGTTGGATTCAAATCGCTAGTCGTGGCCACGGTGAGAGAGGCCTGAGAACACACCCTTGTAACTGACCCTGATGGGCTTCTGACGATGGCATGGGGCTATGGTATGGCTTCTGACCTGTACATTTTATGATATTTTTTAGATATATACATCGATATGTATTGTACTTCAATCATTTTTCTATATATTCAAACATGTACTTCAATAATTTTTATGTACATATATTCATATGAACTTAAATATGTATTTAACCATCTTCGTTTGTTTTAAATGACATGTATTATCATGAAAAATGTACTTAAATATCACCTAAATAATAGATGTACATCCTAAAATTATATAGCATTCACACACATGTTCAAATGCATAACATGTACCAATGTATGTTTTAAATGTAATTTGAAATTTCCATCTAGATTCATTTTATATTTAACAAATAAAACTACAACTTGAGTTTTAAGAACAAAACATTATATCACAACATGTGAGCACATGCCAGATGTAGTTCAACTATACAAAATATACACATGTATGTATAAATTTTAATTTGAAATTTCCATCTAGATTCATTTTATATTTAACAAATATAATGACAACTTGAGTTAAAAAAAAAAAACATTATATCACAACATGTGATCACATGCCAAATGTAGTTCAACTATAAAAAATATACACATGTATACACGGTTTTTAATTTGCAATTTCCAACTAGAGATTCATGTTATATTTAACATTTATAAAATGACAACTTGAGTTTTAAAAACAAAACATTATATCACAACATGTGATCACATGCCAAATGTAGTTCAACTATCTAAAATATACACATTGTGAAAATATAATTTGAAACTTCCATCTAGAGCTTCATTTTGTATTTAACAAATAAAATGACAACTTGAATTTTAAAAACAAAACATTATATCACAACATGTGATCACATGTGAAATGTAGTTCAACTATCCAAAGTATACACATGTATTCCTGTTTTGTAATTTGAAATTTCCATCTAGAGATTCATTTTATTTTTAACAAATAAAATGAAAACTTGAGTTAAAAACAAAACATTATATCACATGTGATCGCATGCCAAATGTAGTTCAACTATCCAAAATATACACATTGTGAAAATGTAATTTGAAAATTCCATCTAAAGATTCATTTTATATTTAACAAATAAAATGACAACTTGAGTTTTAAAAACAAAACATTATATCACAACATGTGATCACATGCCAAATGTAGTTCAACTATCCAAAATAGATACACTTGTATACATGTTTTGTAATTTGAAATTTCAATCTAAAGATTCATTTTATTTTTAACAAATAAAATGACAACTTGAGTTTTAAAAACAAAACATTATATCACATGTGATCACATGCCAAATGTATTTCAACTATCCAAAATATACACATTATGGAAATGTAATTTGAAATTTCCATCTAGAGATTCATTTTTTATTTAAAAAATAAAATGACAACTTGAGTTTTAAGAGAAAAACATTATATCACAACATGTGATCACATGCCAAATGTAGTTCAACTATTCAAAATATACACATGTATTTTGTAATTTGAAATTTCCATATAGATTTTAATTTTATATTTAACAAATAAAATGACAACTTAAGTTTTAAAAACAAAACATTATATCACAACATGTGATCACATGTCAAATTTACTTCAACTATCCAAAATATACACATGTATGTGTTTTGTAATTTGAAATTTCCATCTAGATTCATTTTATATTTAACAAATAAAATGACAACTTGAGTTTATAAAAAAAAAACAACTTGAGTTTTAAAAACAAAACATTATATATCACAACATGTGATCACATGCGAGATGTAACTATCCAAAATTTAAAATCACTCTTGATAAAAGTAATTGTAGTTTCAAACTATATCCAAATAGTAAAATATGTCTAAAATTTATATCACATGAAGAATAAAAGTAAATATATATAGTTCAATCTATATTGTTACAAGTATCAAGTTATATAGAAAAGTAAATATGACTGCATAGATAAGTCTATATATAGAAAAGTAAATTTAAGACTAGAACTATCAAATAAAATGTTGCACACATGTATATCATCAATCAAATACAGATGGATCCAGTGTCTTTTCCAGTAGCGTCCTGAGCCTTGTGCTATCCTTTGAAGAATGGGGAACCTGTACACAACATGTACAAACATTAAAATTTAATGTTTTAAAATTGAATGAGAATGTAGAACTTCATGTAAAAAAACAAAATGAAAGAAAAAATCATGCAATACCTCATGTATTTCCCTCTGCATTGTCTTTTGTTGCTCGTCCATTAAAACATCCTCCACAATAAACTGTAAAATATACATGTATGTATGTGTATATATATATATATATATATATATATATATATATATATATATATATATATATATGTTTCAAATGAAAATGCATATAAACTAGTTATCAATAAGATTAAAAACAAGTTAGACAACTTGTTCAAATAGTGTGGATGTTCCTATCTCCATCATACACCCCATTGCTAGAGTCCTTGGAGAAAAGAAATCATCTCCAAAGACCTAAATTTAAAAAAACTTAAAGCTATAAAATAACTAAAGATCTGGATCTCATTTTATAACAAAACTTTTGGACTTCAGTTTATAACTTAAACATATAAGTGAAAAATTGAATACTTGTGATGGTGGATTGGGCACATATCCTAAAGGTGGCTCTGAAGGAAAATGATCTCCAGAAACCTAAAATTCAAAAAATTTAAAACTGTAAAATAACTCAAGATCTAGATCTCATTTTTTAATGGAACTTTTGAGCTGCAATATATAGCTTAAAAACATATTTAAGTGAAAAATGTTCATACTTGTGATGGTGGATTTGACACATCTCCTACCAAGGAAGAAGAAGGTACCTCCATCACAAAAACGTCGGACGAAATTAGAATCTATTAACGTTTAATTATATACATATACATGTGTACACAATTATTTATTTTAAAAATATGTCATCATGTTCCGATATATAATAATAGATTAAAATAATTGTATATCAACATCATGTTCACTTAAAAAGCACTAACATGTGCCAACATATCATCTTGATGGTGAGAACCATCGTGATTGTGTGAACCTGAAGCTTCAACTGTGATATTAACATCTTCGTTCACCAAGTGTGGGAACTGCAAATGATGTTCACATATATAATACATTTTTGTTAGATTAACATATACAAATAAATGCATGTATATATATTTATTACAAATTTTACATGCGTTAAAATAATCATCCTAACCATTAACATATACCTATCCCATGCCCTCTTCCTCACGAATAATTAGGTCCTGCCAACCATTGCGAAAATTATTTGCATATGTTCTGAGCTCTTCAAAACTCATGTTGTCTATCTCATCATCTGTATGATACAAAAAATTAGCACGTGAATTCTCTCGTGCTCTTTGTCGATTCAGAAAAACATCAATTCCACCAAGTCCACTCTGAACATTGTCTATGATGGCATCCATCTCTTACCGCAAAGTTTCCACACAAAGAGATTGACTTACCAATGGTGACTTGGGGCAAGGAAACTTAGCATCACTCTTAGCACCCCTACGGTCACATAATCGACCTTTCCCAGGAACAAAAAATTCAGAGGGAAGGTCATTATAATTGGGTTTCATTCCCAAAAATAATTCTGCATAAAATAATTTTGAAAAATAAAGAGGAACCTAGTCGTTCCATGGTAGTCTTCCATAGGAAGCAAGGTGCCTATCATACAAATGGCAAGCTATATCAGGGTGCTTGAAATATTGCACCTTTAGAATCTTTCTTTTCGGCCCTTCTTTGAAATTAAACATAGAATTAGCCATTTCTGTTGTGACTCTTTGTTTAACAACTTCCCATGTATCGAGACCCATCAATGTTTCATTTCTTTTCCTCGTCACTTATACAAAAGTATCGGTGGTTAGCCCAAGAATTTTGTACACATCTACAAGTCTGCTTAAAGAGTGAATAATTATTTTTAAGCTTTCTTGACTCTCAACAGGGAGTTTCAAAGACACAAGATTTTTATTCAATTTTGAATAAATATGTTGACACCTTTGTAATGTGCATTGTTGGATGTTTGTTTCCCAAGGTATATCGGAAATGTCAGACAGATAAGTCGTGGTTGGTGTACAACCTTCTTCTTGAATAACGCGTTCTGGCCTACGTCTTTTTGGAGCATCATTATATAAAATTCTTACCCTTTGCATCACTATACAAAATTTTGTATAAATAAAAAAACATGTGAACAAATTTGTACAAATTGAATGAAAATAATATTCAACTTGATGGCCACCTCAATATGGTTGGCCAACATTATGCCCACCCTGAAACTGTTGAGAACCAGAATGACCACCGATTGGTTAAGAACCAACACGACCACCCATTGATTGACCTTCGGGGGAATGCATATCACCACCCTCACGCAATTGACCACCACCTATTGATGGGACACCAGGGGAATGTGTACCACCACCAACCTCACACGACGAGAGGGAAGATTCATAAAAAAATATGAATTTATAATCAATTCAAAAATACATTCATACATATAAATACATATACATATGATTGATTAAACTGCATGAACCATACCACGATTGTGTGAACCATGGCCATGTTCCATTGATGTAGTAGATACTTTTGTCCTCCTAACTCCTAAAAAATAAAAAATAAAATTTATTAAGGACTAATTTAACTCACAAAATTGATAAAAAATCAATTCCATATGTATACATGTACATACATGGGGATAAAATTATATCTATTCAATTAAAAAATCAATTCCACATGTATACATGTATGTACAGAGATAATATTATATATTCAAATATCATTTAAAAACATGCACATTTAATATAAATACCATGAACATCCCTTGATCCATGATCCCCCTCTCTCATTGAGCCATGTGATTCTATTGATCCTCGCCTTTCATCATCCATGATATATATATATATGGATATCTACAGTGCACATTTATAATTATTTTTAAATTAATATTTAAAATAAATTCAAAAGATTTCAAAAAATTAATGTAATTTAGTACACAAATTATGTAAAACACAAATTGATTTGTAAAACTCAATTTAAACAAAAATTTGTTGAAATCCTCACATTTTAATTTTATAAAACGTGAAGTTCACCAAGTTGCGCATACATGGTGGGGGCACACTTGGTATATAATTGAAAAAAACACATGTTCATTAAAAATGACGCATTTATAATTAAAAACACACACACATATCAAAGATGTGTTACAATGTTCATCAATAAATTTTGAAGGAGAGCGTATAAACACTAATTGTTGGAGAGGTAAATCCCCTCTACAGACAGAGGCAATCCCACTAGCCCAAGAGTGGGTCTAGCAACAAACAAAAACATGCTATGATATCAATTCCTAGTTACAAAATACAAAGCTACGATGGATAGCCTACCTCAAGTCCTACGCTGCTATTGTCGGAGAAGAAGTGTTGCTTCCTGTTCCTAGCTCGACAGATCAAAATCCTTTCACTCACCACATCCGGACACCTGTACACATACAGAGGAAAAAGACAACATACAATGTAATAATTCAAACATGTAACTATCAATCAGTTGGAAAAGATTGAATCAAATTTCATTACACAGATAAAAAATAAAACGATGGAACCAATAACATATTCGAGCATATATTAAAATGTGAAAGAAAGATTACAACTAAGTTCCAATGTCACATTCTTCCTTCGGCAGGGCTTCCAGCGGAGCATGTCTCACAAAGATTTTCGGGAATTTAGACAAGGTTCTCTCTCTTACAGGGTTCTCCTTAGCTCTGCTCTCAATAGTCGCTTTGCTATAGTTTTCTTCCAAAATGTTCATCTAGGTTTCAAATAGAGAGGGCAGGATTTTATAGAGGGAGAAGGAGAGGTTAGGATCCCTATAATCATGGGGGAGAGTCCTATCTCTTAGGAAGGTTCCATGAGAGGTGGAAAACCACTTCCTAAACAGGGAGATCCGGAGCCAAATAGCCCAACCTCTTTTTGATGATTCGTTCTGAAATTTTTAGAACCAAACTTACACCTTTTATTTTTAAAAAACATTCCCAAATAGGCTTGGCGCGGGCAATACATAGGGACAGAGTGCCAAGTGGCATAGGCCTAGTGTAAATTTCCCAGGTCAGCGCGAGTGATGAACTAGCTACTCGCGCCAATGCCCAAACATATATTTTAAGTAAGTTCCTGAGGAAATGTTCTCAAGGAGAATTATTTCCCTTATGCAGAAGGATGTCATCAAGGTGTTTTCAGGACATTTTACTGTTCACAAGTCACGGGAATAGTCCTCCAATGTACGGGACGAGGGATTGCAGGGACGATGACAAAATGCTGTGTAACACTAATTCATATTTGAGAGATGAATTTTGAATTGGCATTACCCCGTATAATACTAATTCATATATTAATTCATCTTTGACAGATGAATATTGAATTGGCATTTCCCCACACAATAGATCACTAGACATCTTATTAACATTTGCATAATGTCGTGTACTAAAAAAATGAAATTGTCTAACAATATTGTTTGCTTTTCCATGAATTTGTTTTAGCATCTCCTTCTTAACTTGGTACACGTATTTCATCTGGTTGCACACAAGTTCAAAATTGGTGAAAACTAAAATTCCATTTGATCCATACTCCCTAGTTGTTCCCAAGCCTTCTATCAATGAAATAATAAATTCATCGTTGTTTTTTGTTATTCCCGGTATATTTATTTTCCTTTGGAGTATGTTTTTAGTCGAAATATTGTAAAGAACATATGTAATCACTTATTTCCCTGGATTGGGATAGCAAGAAACATTTATGCATAATGTCCATTTTTCAACCATGTCTAGTGGGTTTTTTGATCCCTGAAAAAAAATCAATAAAATATATTAAATTAACATTTATTGCAAATGCATGGGAGAAATGACATGTACATGGTTTGCCTTAAATTTTATGGGTGAAATTACATGTACATGGTTCCTAAAAGCACTAGCAAATGCATTAAAGTTTATGGGAGAAATGGCATGTACATGGTTTCCAGAAACAGTAGCATTTTCCTTATTGCAAATACCTTAAATTGTATTCCTTATTGAAAATATCTTAAATTTTATTGCAAATGCCTTAAATTTTATGGGGAAAATGGCATATACATGGTCAGGAAAAATGACATGTACATGGTTCCCGAAAACACTAGCAAATGCCGACTTTATGGGATAAATGACATGTACATGGTTTCCCAAAACATTAGCATTTTCCTTAAGAATATATTAAATGAACATTTATTGCAAATGACTTAAATTTTATTGCAAATGCATGGGAGAAATGGCATATACATGGTTTCCAAAAACACTAGCATTTTCCTTATTTCAAATGCCTTAAATTTTATTGCAAATGCATGGGAGAAATGGCATGTACATGGTTTCCCAAAAACACTAGCAAATGCCAACTTTATGGGAGAAATGACATGTACATGGTTTCCAAAAACACTAGCATTTTTCTTAAAATATATATTAAATTAACATTAATTGCAAATGACTTAAATTTTATTGCAAATGAATGGGAGAAATGGCATGTACATGGTTTTCCTTAAAACACTAGAATTTTCATTAAAAACATATTAAATTAAAGTTTATGGGAGAATGACATGTACATGATTTATCTTGAAGTTTATGGGAGAAATGACATGTACATGGTTTGCCTTAAGTTTAAAAAATATATTAAATTGAAGTTTATGGGAGAATGACATGTACATGGTTTGCCTTAAATTTTATGGGAGAAATGACATGTACATGGTTTGCCTTAAAGTTTATTGGAGAAATTAGATAGAAATGACATGTACATATTTCCCAAAACGCTAGAAAATGTCTTAAATTTTATGGATAAATCACATACAAATGACATGTGCATGGTTTCCAAAACACTAGCAAATGCCTTAAAGTTTATGGGAGAAATGGCATGTACATGAATTGCCTTAATGTTTTCCTTGAGCTTATGGGAGAAAGCCTTGAGTTTATGGGAGAAATGACATGTACATCATTTGCCTTAAAGTTTTCCTTAAATTTCATGGGAGAAATGACATCTAGAAATGGCATGCCTTAAAGTTTGCCTTGCCTAGAGTTTAAGGGAGAAATGACATGTACATGGTTCGCCTTAAAGTTTGTCTTATAGTTTATGGGAAAAATGACATATTTATGGGAGAAATGGCATAGAAATGACATGCCTTAAAGTTTGCCTTGAGTTTATGGGATAAATGACACATGTACATGGTTTACCTTACAGTTTTCCTTAAATTTTATGGGAGAAATGACATGTACATGGTTATCGTTAAAATTTTCCTTGATTTTATGGAAGAAATGACATGTACATGGTTATCCTTAAAGTTTGCCTTAAATTTTATGGGAGAAATGACATAGAAATGACATGTACATAGTTCCAAAAATACTATCAAGTTCCTTAAAGTAAAGTTTGCCTTACAGTTTGTGGGAGAAATGATATGTACAAAGTTATCCTTAAAGTTTGCCTTGAGTTTATGGGAGAAATGACACGTACATGGTTATCCTTAAAGTTTGTCTTAAATTTTATCGGAGAAATGACATAGAAATGACATGTAAATGGTTCCAGAAAGACTATAAAATGCCTTAAAGTTTATGGGACAAATGACATGTACATGGTTATCCTTAAAGTTTGCCTTGAGTTTATGGGAGAAATGACATGTACATGGTTACCCTTAAACTTTTCCTTAAATTTTATGAGAGAAATGAAATAGAAATGACATGTACATGGTTCCAAAAACACTATCAAATACCTTAAACTAAAGTTTTCCTTAAAGTTTATGGGAGAATTGACATAGAAATGACATGTACATGGTTCCAAAAACACTAGAAAATGCCTTAAATTTGATGGGAGAAATGATATCTACATGGTTATCCTTAAAGTTATCCTTAAATTTTATGGGAGAAATGACATGTACATGGTTCCCAAAACACTAGCAAATGCCTTAAAGTTTATGGGAGAAATGACATATACATGGTTTCCAAAAACACTAGCATTTTCCGTAAAAATATATTAAATTAAATTTTATGGGAGAAATGACACGTACATGGTTTTCCTTAATTTTTTCCTTAAGTTACAACCATGGAGTGATGTTGTCATATGAGGATGAAAATTAGCTAAGAAAACCAACTATGTGCATAAGTTTAAATTGATATGTTTATTTATGAACTTAATTGAAATAAATATGTTGCTAGAAATGAAATTATAATGATAGGTTCTACAATATGGATGTAGACTAATGTTTAATATATGCATGTATGCATGTATGTCTGTTGGAGCTGTTGTGTGCATGTGAACATTGTGTGAAGACAATTATCCTGCACACTAGTATTATTCATGATAGGTTATACAAGATGGATGTAGACTAATGTTTAATATATGCATCTATGCATGTATGTTTAGTTATAAAAGAGGATGTAGACTAATGTTTAATATATGCATATATGCATGTATTTTTGGTGGAGCTGTTGTGTGGATGTGAAGTTGTGTCAAGACAATTATCTAGTATTATTCATGATAGGTTCTACAAGATGGATCTAGACTAATGTTTAATATATTCATAAATGCATGTATGTTTGGTGGACTTGTTGTGTGCATAAGTACGTTACCACAAGTGACAATATTAAGTTCTTGGGAGAAGAAATTATTGTGTGGCTCAAATGCAAATGGTAATTTTGGCATGAAATTAATGTGTAGCTAAAATTAAATTGGTTTTCATTATAAATCATAAATTATTTGTCAACATCTCATAAGTTGAGATCTAAAATTGAAATTTTTAACTTCACATTGGGACATAGTAATTTAGCCAACAACAACAGAACATCCTATGATTGATCTTTACCCTCATTACAAGCTCAGAGTATATGCATGGAAATTTGAATGTTCAAAATGTGTTATTTTTCTGACACACAATACACATCAAAAAAACAGGAAGATCATAGATTAGGTGGACATACAAGTTGATATGTTTCGGGATGGCCTGAATGTTGCTCACATGGACTCTTTGTTGCCCGAACATTTTTTTCCAGGGAGTGAGTGAAGTTCAATTCAAGATCAGGTAATCAATATAAATCTATATCTCAATAAATATCAGATCAATATTAATCTCAATTCATATCCAACTCTGCTAAAAAGAAAAAGGCCTGAGAAAATTTTACATAATCTAAGTACTTTTGAAAATTTTCAAAATGTTAAATCTATTTCTAAAACAATATTTCATTGTATTAACCAAAAATAAAATAATTACATTATACCTTATCTAAATTTTTAACCAATTTATTATGATAAAAATTAATTTGAACCTTGTGACTATTAGACGAGGGTGATGATGTTGAGATTTAGAGGATCAATATTTCTCTTGTTTGGGGTGTTGGATTTGGTGTTGCTTCAATGTTTTGGCCATGGCAGCTTAGTTTCAACAATTGTAGATTAGATTGATAATAACACTATAAACCCAAGGAGGCCTCATGGAGAAGTGTTGAGTAATGGTTTATGGAATTCAATGATGATTAGAGGGCCTGCAACTCCTGCAATTCCTTTTTCTCCCTTCAAATGCATAATTGAATATAGGTAAGTATCATAGGTTATGTTATCCCAATAATATAATATAGGTAAACATTACTTACTGTAAAGAATACAGGGAATCAAATCCCATTGAATATGAGGTTACAATGACTCTATAGCTTATATAAAGAGGTTGAATAAGTAACAACAGTCATGAAAACTTCTATGATCAAACTAGTTATAAACACAATAATCTAATATAGGTAAAAATTACTTAGTGTAAAACAGACAGGGAATCAAAGCCCATTGAATATGAGGTTACAATGACTCTATAGCTTACAATTATGACAATTTAAATGATCAGACTAGTTATAAACACAATAATCTAATATAGCTAAACATTACTTGGTGTAAAACAAACAAGGAATAAAAGCCTATTGAATATGAGATTACAATGAATCTATAGCTTATATAAATAGGTTGAAAAAGTAACAACAGTTATGACAACTTATATGGTCAGACTAGCTGTAAACACAATAATCTAATATAGGTAAACATTACTTAATTTAAAACAGATAGGGAACCAAAGCCAATTGAATATGAGGTTACAATGACTCTATATATTATATAAAGAGGTTGAACAAGTAACAAAAATTATCATAGCTTCTATGATCACACTAGTTGTAAACACAATAATCTAATATAGGTAAACATTACTCAGTGTAAAAAAGACAGGGAATAAAAGCCCATTGAATTTGAGGTTACAATGACTCTATACCTTATATAAAGAGGTTGAACAAATAACAACAGTTATGACAACTTCTATGATCAGACTATCTGTAAACATAATAATCTAATATAGGTAAACATTACTTAGTGTAAAACAAACAAGGAATCAAAGGCGATTGAATATGAGGTTAAAATGAATCTATAGCTTATATATAAATAGGTTGAAAAAGTAACAAAAATTATGACAACTTCTATGATCGGGCTAGATGTAAACACGTAATCAGAGTTATGAATAGGTATAAGTAAGCTTATATAGCTAATGGTCGCTATGTGATTAGTGTGAACCTTGTATGCAGACTGACTTTGCGCTTATCAAGTTGTTAGATACAGTACATTAACTCCATGTATCATCGTGCTTGTAATCATACCTTATAAATTTCTTAGAAGGTGTGATTCATTATGTGAATGCTTACTACTTATAGCTTATCTCCTATTATATTAAATTTAGGTCAGCAAGCTGGTTAAGCTCTTACATATCCAATAGGCAAGTTTGACGAGGGGGGATTCCAAAGGATGTTTCATGTAGTGAACATCAACAATAGGGCTTCTAGTATATGTATACTTGGTAGTAAAGATTTGATCGAGCATTATATCTGCTAGTTGGCTAACCACATGGAAATTTTGAGGATCCTTCTTCTTCCTGCCAGGATTCCTTAGGAAAAACTAATGGATAGCATTCACATAGATGGGGACATATTTTATTGCTTGAAATAGTGGTATATTGAAACACGCATTATTTCACACTCCTAGGAAGTTAAAATTACAAGCTGGTTAAGCTCTTACACTAGACTTATGATTAGAGAGCTAGAACAGAGAGACTATGCAAGTAGTAGGTTTTTTCTTCTACCTGGAAATTCGGAGACAAAGAGACAACGAGAGCGCATGATGAGCAGACACTGAGACAACGAGGCTGCATCGAGCATACTATGAGACGAAGAGGCTGAAATGAGCATACATCGAGACGACGAGGCCACAGATCCCCGAGGATGTCGCCGAGGATGCGGATTAGAAATAATTTGTGAACACAAAAAATAATATTAAAAAAAAAACAATAAACAAAAAAATAACAGACCATAAACCATAAACAGAGCATAAAATTATCGCCTTTTCTTTCCTCCTCCCCTTTGCAACACAAACAGAGTGACACATACAACACAAATAGAGCGATACAGACATCAACAGAGCAATGGTAACAAACCCAAGCCTTGTTGCGGTTTGGGGGCCCGTATATTTATAAGAAAAATTTCTACCTAATTCTTTTTAAAAGTTCGGTCAAACTAATAGTTCGGTCAAATTATTAGTTTGGCCAAACTTTTGTTGCCAATTTTCCCACCTCTGGCCAAGAATATGTTTCCCCATGTCGTCAATGTAAATAGAAGAATTAGTTCTGCTGATTTAATTTCAAAACTTTGGCCGACCTTTCTAACAGTTCAGCCGAACTTTTATAAAATTTCGGCCAAACTGTTGGGAAAATGAAAATTCTGACCGTGTTTCTCACGAAAGTGTAACCCACCTTTGCATTTTTACCCTACTGTAAACAATTTAATAATCATATGCTGGCTGAATTACACAAAAAATATGATCCAAGATCAAGGAAGAGATCTAGATCATTGAATAATAATGAGGTGTCAGAAGACCCAATACCTCAACAGATGGTGACTCCACAACAACCATAAAATAACTTGATAGAGGGAAGCATCAAATAGATTCAGTAATGAAAAATACTTTTCAACAAGGGAAGATTTCACAAGGGAAGTCGAAAGGTGAGAATTTAAAAACAATTGTTGTTTCATCTGAACAAATTTCACATTTGAAGAAAAATAATGAATATCTTGAGAAGTTAATAAAACTGATTAATCTTTTTAATTTTACAAAAGAATTGGAGAATATAAATATATCAATCCCCTTGACTGAGCTGGTGAAGACTCTAATGTATAAAAAGTAGTTTTCATATTTTTTTAATCTTTCTTAAGGTGATAATGTGTCTGACATTGTGAATTTGCAAGAAGATAGACTAGTACTGATTTTTGGTCCTCACTTGGAAGAGGTGGATTCATCTACTCCTCCTTTTTACATTTCTTTATTGGTGCATTATTTCATGCTATAAAATTTCATGTTGGATTCGGGAGCTTCACACAATTTAATGCCATTATTTGTAATGAAGCAATTCAATTTACAAATCACCAAACCTTATAGGGATATTTACTCATTTGATTCCAAAAAGGTTAAGTGTGTAGGGTTTATTAAAGATATGGTTGTTTCATTGGCTCAAATTCTCGCTAGAAGTATTGTGATGGATGTGGTGGTGGAAAATATCCCAAATCATTTTGGGATGCTTCTTTCTAGATCTTTGGGGGCTAAGTTGGAAGGTGTTTTGAGATTGGATTTTACTTATGCCATAATACCAATTTTTAGGGGAGAAGAGAGAATGTTATATAGATAAGATAGGGTTGTAAAACCCATTACTAAGGAGAAAGGCAATAATTCTCCTGTGTACAACTAGGAAAAGGATGATTTTCCTCTTTCATGCTACAAGAAGTTGCAGGAATTGTTGGAGATGCTCAAGTTTACCTCCCTTTAGCAGTTGAGAATAAAGAGATGATAGGGAATGGTGTTTGGAAATTTTATTTTGATGGTGCTTGTTCAAAAGATGGTACTAGAGTATGTATTCTCTTAATCACTCCAAAGGGTCATTTAATTCCATTTTCATATGAATTATAATTTGATTCTAAGAACAATATATCAGAATATGAAGCTAAGATTCTTGGGTTGAAAATTACTAAACATTTAGGAGTACAAAATATATATGTTTTTGGAGATTCTGAACTAGTGGCTAAATAGATTAAAAATTATTGTGTGTCAAGAAATCCAAGATTAATAACTTATAGGAATGAAGTGTGGGATTTAGTGGACAATTTATTTCTTTATTTTAATATAAAATTTGTCTCTAGGGAAGGGAACATGCATGCATATCCTCTAGCAGTTGCAGCCAACACTTTTAAACCCCCTCTAAATCCAAGGCTGAGATATGAAGTAGAAATCAGACACAAGCCTTCAATTCCTGATAATGTGAAGCATTGGCATATTTTTGAAGATGAAAAACATATTAAAGATTTTTTAGATATGAAAGGAGAATTTTATAATTTAGAAATTGACCAAGATGAAGATGTTGAGGAGTAGCACGAGGGAGCATTTTCTTTAAAATATTCAATTGGTAATCCGAATATTTTGCAACTCAAAGATAATGTAATACCAAAAGGATTAGTACCTCTAGAAAAATTATTTAATGGTGATGATGTTGCTAAGAATCCAAAGAAATCAAACCTTAAAGGGGTCTTGGAATATTGTAATTTGGATGCAGATCAATAGCCCAAGATGGTGATATTATTTAAAGGTGTGCCTGCAAATTTTAAACAGAGATATATAAGTCTATTTAAGAAGTTTTTTGATTTTTTTTCATGGTCATATGAAGACTTGAAGACATATGATACTAATATCATCAAGCACGAAATCCCTTTGAAGCCAAGAGTCAAATATTTTAAGCAAAAGCTAAGGCATATCAACCTCTTGTTGTTTCCTTCAAATGAGAAAGAAGTTAAGAAATTATTACAGTCTAAAATAATTATTCCTTTAAGCTATACAGACTCGGTGGAAAATATTGTACGAGTAAGGAAAAATAATGCTGA
This sequence comes from Pinus albicaulis, assembly GCA_034641835.2. Classification (NCBI taxonomy): domain Eukaryota; kingdom Viridiplantae; phylum Streptophyta; class Pinopsida; order Pinales; family Pinaceae; genus Pinus; species Pinus albicaulis. The sequence goes on from CM076578.1 coordinate 1,084,025,722, forward strand.
AATAAGGTTATGTGTGGATTTCAGAAATTTGAACATGACATCTTTGAAGGATAATTATCCTTTTCCCAAGGGGGACCACATTTTACAAAAAATAATAGGTTCAGATTGTAGTAGAGAAGGAGTATCAGAAGAAAACAACATTTACAACTCCTTGGGGAATGTTCATGTATGCCAAAATGCCTTTCGGATTGATGAATGTTGGTGCCATAGTCCAGAGAGCTATGAATATAACATTTTTAGGAGAAATGGATTAGTTTGTGGTGATTTATCTAGATGATATAACTATCTTTTCTAAATTTTATGAAGAAAATTTGGAACATCTACAATAAACCTTTGAAAAGAGTAGGAGGTATGGTTTATCTTTAAACCCAAAGAAATATCACCTTACTTTGAAAGAGGGAAATTTTTTGGGACATATTGTTTCAAAAGGAGGAGTGAAGATAAAACCTACAAGAGTGGCAGAAATAAGTAAGATACCTTTCCCAAGAAGTAAGAAAGAGATTCAGAGTTTTCTGGGGAGAATTAACTTCCTCGGGAGCTTTATTCCAAATTATGTTGAAATTGTCAACAAAATCACTAATATGTTGAAGCAAGGAGTAGAAGTGAAGTGGAATAAATCTGAAAGGGATTCCTTTTCAAGAATTAAAGTAGCTTTGCAAGAAGCTCCGGTGTTAATAAGTCCTAATTATGAAAATCATTTTTATATTTTTTCTTTTACTTCTAACTATACTATTGTAGTTATACTTTTGTAGAAGAATGTTGAGCAGAGAGAACAACCTGTAGCCTTTTTCAGTAAATTTTTGAGGCATGCAGAACTAAAATATAATATTTTGGAAAAATAGGCTTATGCCTTGGTTAAAGCCCTTAAACCTTTCATAGTTTATATTCTTTAGTTCGAGGTGGTTGCATATGTGCCAAATAGGATTATTAAGGATGTTTTGGTTTAGAGTGATGTAGAAGTTAAAAGAGGTAAGCAGATAGCCAGGATAAAAGAATAAGATTTAGACATAAAACCAAAAAAAATAATAAAGGGTCAAACTTTGGCTAAAATTCTGACAGAAACAAATTTTTAAGCTTTGGTGATTAATCTATTAGCTGAAGTTGAAGAGAAAGAAGATTTTTGAAAACAAACAATTTCTAAATCAGGTGATCAAATTCAATATAAATTCCTGTGTTTTGAATGGTTCAAATATATCGTGCATTACTTTTTTTTTATTTGTTTTCCTCCTACCATGAACTTAACAAAATACAAGGCTCTGAAAGTAAAGGCTCAACAACATGTGATTGTAAATGGAATTTTAAATTGGAGAGATCAATTGGGTATCTTGCTGCTTTTTCTAACAGAGGGGGAAGCTGTTGAAATAATCAAAGAATACCATGATAGCCTCTATGGAGGTCGTTATTGTTGGAATATTATTGTTAGCCACCTATAAAATTTTTCATATCAAATGGTGGCTAAATCATTTTTTGAAAGCCTTCAAGAAACAATTTTATTGCCAAATTGTTAGTTCTTGAAGTCTTGTGAAGATGACTTATCCTTGTTAATATTCACTGTTGTTTCCCTCTCAAAACTGAAAAAATACTGTTTTCCTGAAGAAAAGACTGCTGTAAAAACTCCATTTTTCCCTCATTTTACCCCTCCTTTCACTCCTAATTAACCTCCATTTTATCCCCTTTTTCCCATGAAATTCCTCTATTTTCCCTTCTTCCCTTCATAAATCCCCTTTGATAAGGTTTAAAACTCCTATTTTTACCTTATCGAAAGCTTTCAAACCCTTTGAAAATCTTTGAAAAAATCATAAAAAAACCCACTTTTTACCTTATAGGCCTAAGCCCCTTTGGCTAAGCACTAAACCACTTCCCCACCATGCGACCTAGCGCTAGAACCAAGCATTAAGGCCCCGGGCACTTATCGCATTGGGTCATTCATGTGAAACACGTTCCTTTTGTTGTGTTAAAATCTCCGATTGCAATTGGCTCCTTTCTGTATAAACCCCGATCCTTTGCTTCCTTTGTAAAACCAAGAGCCCCGCAATCGAGAGCTAAACATTATATAAAACCCCTCCCCGATGCGAAATTTCCTTTGTATTTTATTTAAAACCCCATTTTTTCATATTATAATGTAACTCGCCAGTTCATTGGTTGAAGCAAATCCCGACCGTTGATTTAAACCAATCAACGATCGGCAAAATCTCGCATCGGATATTTCATTGGATGTGTTTGAATATTTTATTCATCTCCTCTGATTGGAAACCTCCCGACGGATTCCCAACCATCGATCTATTCCGCCATTCCCAGATCCGACGGCCCACATCGCTTTGTTCATAAGCCCATCCCTCCGCCGTTGGACCTCTAATTCAATCTCTGCTATCGATCTCGCCCTCAGATCAATGACCCTCGTTCAATCACATCGGCGCTTTTTACCCCTTGCCCCCACCAATCGCGATCTTCCGATTGCATCTGGGCCATCCATACACTAAGATCTGACGGTCCAGATCAATCCTCAAACCCTTTGTTAATTTCATGAAACCTCGCTTTATAAAGTTTTTCAGGGAAATATCCCCTGTTGATCTTTGCAGATCAACAACCCGCATTAATCCAAATTCCGCCCACCCCTCACCTCATATTTTATTCCTTTGATCCCAAGATTCGATCTGGGCCGTTCATTCCATTCATCCAATGGTCCAGAATCATCTTGATAGGCCCAACTCCTTTGGGTCCTGCCCTACCCAGATCGAAGCTCTGCCGTTCATTCCTTGATCTGAAAGTCCAGATCAAAACCGCTCAGACTCTACCCCACATCTTATCACCCGAGCATCTATTCTCCTGACCGTCCGATCTAAGTCCCCAGATCTGATGTCCGACGCTCAATTTCACGTGATTTTTAGCCTGAAGGTTAATGAGCCAAAATTACGTGATGTAGGCAGTTTTAAAAGGCCATGTGTCGGCCAGTAATGCATATCGCGTTCAAAAAGTTAAAACCGCCTATCTCCATTTTTGTTGCGCAAAACCGACGGTTTCTTCAGTCGAAACCACCCTTCCCATTTACACTCCATTTTCCCGAAATTAATCTCCACCGTTGATCTCTGCAGGTCAACGAATCCCAGTTTAATCTTGCCTTTAGTTCATCGCCCTCCGCCATCCTCCAAGGGACTTCATAAGTCATTCTCAGCTGTTGATCTCTGTGGCCGATCTCATCTGACGACCCAAGTTATTTCCGAAACCCCAACTTTCGTTTTAACGCATTTTTCTTTCCGTCGAAGGTTTTCACCCTTTTTTTTTGTATATTCTACCTCTCAGCTATAATATGGCCCCCTTCACATTATATTTTCCAAATCCATTTCAACCGTTGATCTTTGCAGATCAACGACCCTAACTTAATCTCCCCACTTTTTAAATCAACCGCCTCTCCTTTTAACCTCTGCAAGCAATCCTCGCCGTTGGATGTTTTCATCCAACGGTTGTGATCTAACCTCAGCCTCTGAAGCAGTTGAACCCATCCCCATAGGATTTCTTCTAATTTTTCTTTGTTTTGTAGGTTTTAATGGTTTTTTTTTCAAAAGTTTTAAAAGAAAATTGAAGGTCGGGGATGACGATCCCTCGGGCCATTATTCATCAAAGATATCATTCTGCAGGGTTTTCCCATCAATTTTCATCCGTGCCTCATGAGCACTGATGCCATTTTAAAACCCTCTGCGCACCTGCACATCAACAAGACACAAAAAAGTTTAAACAAGCAAAGAGTATCAGTGCTAAAAAATCCAATCACAGCAGAGATGAAGAATTGAAGAAGGTTTACACAGTTTTGAAGGATTACGACCTAAAACAACTATTTATAGCCTAATCCACCCAATTAAACACAGTTTGAAGAGCAGAAGACAGAATTTAGGCCTAATTAAGCCTAACACTTAGAATCAAATCAAATTAACAATGTTTAAAGAAAAACAATAATATCTATCAATCCGAGAAAGCCTCCACTGCCACATCAGAGGCTAATTGAATCCTCTCCAGCTACCAAAAGCCACCTGAAGCCTCAAAGCATTCAAAAGAGGCTTAGTTATTACTAGAACAGAAGATATTCACCTCAAGACAGCTAAACAGTTAATTCAACCAAAGGAACTTATTGTAAACTGTCAGCAGAGTTATTACAAGGATAACAAAGAGCCTTAAAGTGAAAAAATCTTCCCAACGAGCTTAATAATTAATGTAAACCAATTAATACAGAGGAAATATCAGAAAGTTTCTCCATTGAGCCCCTCAAAGGCCGAGAAACATTAAACTATATTAATTGATCCTAGAATATATTTTATCCCATCCCACCTCCTCATTTCTTCTATAAATACTTTTGAAGAAGATGAGATAATGTTGGACACTGCATATCTGTTGCCTGTAAATAGTTTTCTGAAGCTGCTGTAAGCTCTGTTTGTAATTGAAGATACCTAAGTTAAGATGCGAAGTTTGAAGTTGTAGAGAGCCACTGGACTTGAAGATTGTAACTGGTTTGAAGTATCAAATACAAGCTGATTTATGGGATCCTGGTATATGTCAAAGGTGATGTTTTTCTTATTGTAAATTGTTATTTTATTTCTGTTTCCATTCTATCCATCTTCTCTGATAAATAGAGTTAGGATTTACTGTCAAAGGTACCCTACTCTTACTGATAAGCTTTATCTACATGTTTTCTTCCAAAATTGTGTATTTAAGAATGATTCAATACAGTCCAAGCAGTTAGGAATGCTGGCGTTCCCTCGTCCTACTGTCTAAACTTTAAACATTGTTTTTGAATGTTATTTTTAGTGTCTGCTAAGTAAAGTTGAACTAGGGAAGTATATGGTGAGCCATGTCCTCTAGTTTTATCTCCAAGGGTTGTCCGAAAGTTTCCCTAAGAGTATGTTGAAAGAAGGCTAGGTTCAAAGTCCTTACCTGATCTTAGACTATTCTTTGTTATCTCATGTGTTGTCTTGATAAGTTTTCTAAGTAAAGCAGAGCTAGGGAATTCTATGGTGAGCCCTGTCCTCTAGTTTCTTCTCCAACAGTTGCTTTGAAAAGTTTCCCTTAGAATATGCTGAAAGCAAGATAGGTTCAAAGTCCTTACTTGATCTTAAGCTATTCCTTTTCATGTTTTAAATGTTTTTCTATTGAAAGTGCATCAAAAGAAAGATAGTTTCAAAGTACTTACTTGATCTTAGGCTGCTCTTTGTTCTTCATTTATTAAATTCCCCTTCTTATTGTTTCATTTCATTCCATAGAATCAACTTTAAAGAGATCCTTAGACATAGATGGCTTGCCCCATGGACCACTCTTGAAACTTGTTGTTTCAATTAAATCCTATTATGACTCCATAGCCCAATGGCTTGAAGCTGTTTCTTTCCTATCTTCTTAGCTGAATCAATTTTCACTTTCATTCACCTTCACCCTTCATTTAGACTTCCTTCACCTTCACATATCTTTGCCCAACCAAAACAAACAAAAACCTTGTTCTTAATAACTAGCCTAATATCACACATAAAATTCTTAAAGATAAATCAATCTTTGCACTTATAGAGAGATCCCTCTCTGGATTCAGGAGGGCTAGCTCCTAGAATCCCAAAGTGGTTTAAGTGTTGTCTCTGCAGTTCTAGTCTCACCAATCTTCTAGAATTACAGGGAGATAACATTTCTGGCGACTCCACTAGGGAAGTTTGAGTATTTTTCATCCTAGATATACCTTTAAAGATCTCAGATTACCCTTTGAACAAGAAAATTTGGTGTGTTAGCCAGTTGAGCCACCAGGCCTAACATTTCTGGCGACTTCGCTAGGGAAATTTCTGAGCTAATGATAGTCTAAGGACACCTTATGACCTTAGGAAAATCCTGGATTCAAGAACATTGTTCAGTGCAGTACAAGTAGCCCTCTTCAAGCACTACCAATCAAATGGTAATCATGATAAAACTTATTTGAATCAATGACAAACTAAGGAAACCTTAGGATTCTCATAAGAGCTTATCAAAACTTGAAGGATCAGCTAGCTTAGCCATAAGAGTAGAATTTCTCTGTCTCATCACCGTAGCTAAGTGTTGAAGCAGATTTAGGACACTCTTAGAACCCATAGGACTGAAAAAACTCAGAAAACCCAAAAATATTTCAGATTGGTATTCAAATAAACATGGTGGTGGACCATAAACCCTTTTACCTCCAAAAAGAGCTAAAAATTTCCACCCAGTGACTCCACAATCCTAAAACAGACCTTAAGACTCCACTGGGAAGACCCGTTATCATCATAACATCATTTAAACTCAGTTAGAGGACTTTAGGATTAAATTTTTCTTGTTTAAAAAGATCAATTAGCCTCTTAAAGATTGTCATATTTGGTTAAAATTTTCTTATCAAGATCGAGTCTAAAAACATAACATAGTGGCTCCTAGAAAGATTCATACTAGAGCCTACCCTAACCCTAACCCTCCTAAGATAGTTGATAACCCTGAAAGAATACTTAGGAAGTCTCCTAAGGTTAAATTTTCAACTGTTTTCAGATCACCCCTTAGAGCTAATTTTGTTCTTGAAAACCTTGCAGCTCTACAACAATCACAAGTTGACTTAAGAAATCCATTTAGAAATAGGTCGTTTGATGATTTATATCAGTTAGATTCAGAGTCTTCACTTTCATCCCTAGATCAAAATGAACATCCTGGTAGTAGAGAGACTACACCACCTGATTTGCATTTCCTTTACAATTTAGGTGTCTCTCATCCTAGATCTGCTCAACAATATATTGCTGGTCCATCCACATCTGTTCTTCATACATCCACTGTCCAAACCACTACATTCCAGCCCACTTTCCCTCTTGTCAATCCACCACTTGTAAACCCCCCACTGTTTCCACAACCTCCTATCATGGAAACATGGTATGCTCCCTTAGTCCTTCCTTTACCTCTAGTCAATCTCTCATAGGACTATCAGTCCAAGATACCATTGTATGATGCCAGTAATGCTACTACTGCTTCACAACATGTGGATAAGATGAATGACTACTTTGACAGAAATGAGATTGATGATGAAACTGTCAAACTTAGACTATTTGCTCAGAGTTTAGGGGGAGAAGTAAGAAAATGGTTCAAAGGCTTAACCCCTCACAGTATTAATGATCTCCAAGCCTTCCATCAGTTATTCTTAAAAAAATCGGAAGAGAGGAAAAACCCTCTCCAAATACTTTTTGATTACAAGAATCTCCACAGAAACACTGGGGAAAGTGTACAAGCTTATTGCACTAGGTTTAACAGTGTTTATAATGCCCTTCCCCCAGACCTAAAAACTCCACAAGGCTCATCTCTAAACAAGTTTCCTGAAGTATTTGATCCTGAGATGGCCTATCAGCTGAGAGAAAGAGACCCTCTGACTCTAGAAGATATGCAAAAAGGGGCTCTTGCTATGGATGTTAATTTAATGGAGAAAAGAGCAAGAATGAGGAATGAGAAGAAAGTGACCTTTAGAGAGGAATCCACATCTTCCACATCTAGCTCAAAGATGGAGAGAATGATGGAGGAGATGATGAAAAAGATGAGCATACTTGAGAGAGCACAAGCTAGTCAAAACCAAATAGCTCCTCAAAACATAAATCAAAACCAAAATCAGAATTTTAGGAGAAACCGGCCTCAAAACAGACCAAGGGAGGATGATCAACAGATTACTCCTCCTTTTCATCAAAACTATGTAAGTGAGGTTGAAGAAATAAGTGAGCAGACAAAGGAAGATGATATAAATATGTTGGGAGTAGATAATGATGACTTCGAAGTTCATTACAATAGGAAATAAGGTCTATACACACCCTATGATGACAAAGGAGCAGAAGATGAATATTATTATCAAGAAATGGAAAATGTCATCATAGAAACCATAAATGAATATGACCGTAGGAGTAAAAGCAATCAAGAAACTCCAAAAACTAAAACCTCTAAAAAATTTGCACAAAACAACACTGTAAATAAACCCAAAGTTATAAAACAGAAAGACAAAACAGTGGCTGGAAATTCTGATAAAAACAAAGAAAAAGGCACTCAAAATACTGAAAAACAGAGTGCAGACCTTAGTAGTGTTAGCACCTCAGCTAATGCTCTTGTTAAAACAATTTTGACAAATGTAAATAGAGGAAATCAACAAACTGATTTTGCTGATAGAGTGGCAGTTAATAAGGTTGAAACAAGCACTTCAAAGAATCAGATGCCTTTTATTTTGGAGCAGGAAATTGCCAGGATCAAAATCTCTGTTCCTCTCACTGAATTAGCTGCCCAAGATGTATATAGATCTTAAATTTTGAAGGCTTTAAACATAGAAGAAAATAATGACACTGTCAATCTTAATGATGACCAGCCAGAGCTTATATTCGGTCCTAAGATTGAGGGTAGATATCAAGAGGGACCAGTTCCTCCTTTTTATGTTAGTTTAAATGTTCATGACAAAATTTTGCACAACGCCATGCATGACTCAGGGGCCGCCCATAATTTAATGCCAAAAGCTATAATGGAGAGCCTAGCCCTTGAGATCACTCGACCTTACAAATATCTTTACTCCTTTGACTCAAGCAGAGTGAAATGTTTAGGTTTAATCAAAGACCTCTGTGTAAAATTAGCACAAATTCCAGCCAAATGTTTAGTAATGGATATTGTTGTGGCTGATGTACCCCCAAAATATGGCATGTTGTGATCAAGATCTTGGGGAGCTAAGTTACAAGGAACTATGCATATGGACATGACATATGCGACCATCCTTGTTTTTAATCAAACAAGAAGACTTTACAGGGAGTCTCATATGCAATACATGGTTACTAGCCAAGAGAGATTGCAAAAATCTCCCCTTTATTCTATAAACACAGGCCTTGATTCATTTATCCTTTTCAATGATGAAACATTCAGTGAACAAGTGACCTTAAGTGAATTAATTTCAGATAGAGAGGAGGAGGAAGACAAGATAGAACTATCGAAACAGTTTGCTAAACCAAAAAACTACAGCAAACGAAACATGGGTCTAGAGCTACAAATCATTCATCCTTCGCTTTTCAACCTTGAGAGTCAAGAAACGAGTCCTCAACACAATGAAAAACCTGACGAATTAAAACAAATTCAACGAAGTGTTGATCTTCAAGAACAATCCGAAAGCATGCTAGTTGAAGAGGATAACAACCAAACTGATGAACCTGAAACTAGTTCTTTTTGGAGTATGCACTTTGAAGGATCTTGTACTAAGAGTGATGTAGGTGTGGGAGTGTGGCTTCACAATACAATGAAAAATCATACTGAAGGGCACTCAGGAAGACTTCCTACAATCCGAAATGAATTTGAACTATCTGGTTCAGGTTCGGACTATGAATCAATTTGTCTAGTGAAGAAAATCAACTTGATAAGAAGAAGAGTTTCCTAGAGATGGTGATGTAAGAATGTAAATCTACTATCTCACAAACTTGAAAACATAACAAAAATTGTTGCGAGTCGAGAAAAAATAAGACTTAGAAACTCTACGATCCTAACAATTAAAGTTTGCCAAGGTGGTTCAACGATTTTCCTTGTTTGATTTCAACGATAGCCAGAAGCCAAGGCCAGGCTTGTGGAAACTGAAGTTGAAGAGTGTAATATAGGCAGTGAACTAAAACAAAAAATGATCAAACTATCTAAGAATTTACCAGTTTACATCAAACTGAAATACATAGAGCTGTTTAAATAATTTTCTGATGTTTTTGCATGGAGTTATGAGGATATGAAATCCTATGACACTAAAATAATTCAGCACAAGATACCTCTCAAGGAAAACCAAAAGTCATTTAAACAAAAACTGCATAGAATAAACCCTGTTCAGTTACCTTTGGTTGAGAAGGAAATCAAGAAAATGTATGAAGCTGGTATTATTGTTCCTATTAGATATTCAGAGTGGGTGTCTAATCTAGTGTCAGTTAGGAAGAAAACAGGAGAGATTAGGCTTTTTATTGATTTTAGAGACTTAAACAAAGCCTCATTAAAGTACAACTACCCTTTACCCAAAATGGATCATATTTTACAAAGGGTAGTTGGTTCTAAAAGAATTTCTTTTCTAGATGGCTACTCAGGGTACAATCATATTTTAGTACATCCTGATGATCAACTAAAAACAACTTTTACTACACCTTGGGGTACTTTCATGTATGTGAAAATTTCCTTTGGTTTAATGAATGCTGGTGCTACTTTTCAGAGAGCCATGGACATTGCATTCTAGGAAGAATTAGGCTACTTCATCATTATTTACCTTGATGATGTCACTATTTTTTCCAAGATAGATGAAGAGCACTTAGAACACTTGAGGAAAGTATTCGAGAAATGTAGAAATTTTGGGATATCTTTAAACCCGAAGAAAACACTGTTTGGTCTCCAAAAATGTAAAATTTTTGGGCACATCATATCAGAAGAGGGAATAAAGATAGACCCAATGAAGATCGAGGCTATATTGCAAATCACTTATCCTCGAAACATCAAGGAACTTCAATCTTTCATTGGAAAGATTAATTTTTTGTGAAGGTTCATACCCAACTTAGATGAGCTCCTTAGAAACATTACAAACATGCTGAAAAAGGAACAAGGGGTTAAGTGGACCTTAGAAGCAAAAAAATCTTTTGAACTGGTAAAACAAGCATTAACGAAAACACTAGTTCTAATAAGTCCTTATTTTTCAAAATATTTTTACATTTTTTCATTTGCATCAGAACATACAATAGCTGCTGCACTATTGCAGAAAAATCCACAGGGACAAGAGCAGCCCATTGCATTCTTTAGTAAGGCATTGAGAGATGCTCCTCTGAAGTACAACATTATGGAAAAACAAGCCTTTGCCTTAGTCAAAGCCTTAAAAGACTTTAGAGTTTATATTTTCCACTCCCACATCATTGCCTTTGTCCCAAATTCAGTTGTGAAATACATTCTAACACAGGACCCAGATGGTAAGAGAGGTAAGTGGATAGCTATGATAATTGAATATGATTTAGAGATCAAGCCCACTAAACTCATTAAAGGCCAAGGACTAGCTAGCTTAATGGTTGAATCACATTTTGAAGTTCTTAATATAAATATGATAAATGCTTTAGATGAACAAGAGGAATTGTCAACTCCCATTGTTGAAGACCATTTTATGAATTCCTCTTGGTATGTTGATATTCTATATGTTTTGCTTAATTTGAATACACCTCCTGGCTTGAAAAAAACAAAGGCAAGGTTTTTAAAGTTAAAAGTTGTAAACTACTGCATTGTAGATAAATGTCTTTATTGGAAAAATGCAAGTGGGATATTGCTTAAATGTTTGCTTGAGAATGATGCAGAGAAGGTTCAGCACGAGTTCCATGAAGGAGAATGTGGAGGCCACCTCTACTGGAAGAATACAACCAACAAAATCTTTAGAGATGGTTACTATTGGCCCACCGTCTTTCTAGATATACACAAGATGATAATTGCCTGTCATAAATGCCAACTTTTTAAAGGCAAAAGAAAATTGCTGCCCTTACCTTTGCATCCAATCACTGTTGAAGCTCCTTTTCAACAGTGGGGACTTGAATTCATAGGAGAAATCCATCCACCCTCATCTGCCCAGCATAGATGGATTCTCACTGCAACAGACTACTTCACCAAATGGATAGAATCCATCCCTTCTAGGAAAGCCAATGACTCTTTCATCATAAAATTTATTGAGACTCATATCCTCTCTAGATTTGGCTGTCCTAGGAAGATCATCACTGATAATGCAGCTGAATTTGGATCCAAGAAGATGGTTGAATTCTGTCACAAATATCAAATTACATTGGGTCATTCTACTACTTATTACCCTCAAGGTAATGGGCTGGTAGAATCCTCAAACAAAAGTTTGGTAAACATAATCAAGAAGTTGTTGGAGGACATCAAGAAGTCTTGGCACACAAAGCTAGTACATGCACTATGGGCTGACAGATTGACACTTAAGAAATCTAATGGAATGTCACCCTATCAAATTGTGTATGGAATAGATGCAATTTTTCCAACCAGCGTTGGTGTGCCAGTCATGAAGCTGATCCAAGAAGTGCAGTCTGAAGATAATGACATGATCAGAAGGATAAATTAGACTATACATCTTCAACAAACTAGAGAGGAGGTCTACAACAAAGAATTACAAAAGCAAGAGAGCATCAAGAAGCTTTTTGATAGAAGGAAAAAGGCCAGTAATTTCAATGTTGCTGACAAAGTGTTAAAGTGGGATTCAATGAGAGAAGACAAGGGCAAGCATGGGAAATTTGATAACTTATGGCTTGGCCCTTATCTCATTCATTCTACTGTTGGTAACAATGCTTATTTCTTGCAAGAATTGAATGGAGCTGAACTGTTTGGGGGTCCTGTCAATGGAAGGATGCTCAAACATTATTTCTCTTGATCCTATCATGTTTGGAAGCCTTTTTATCTTTTTCTCATTATAAATATTTCATCCATCATTGCATTCAAAGTTAGAAAAATAAAAAAATACAAAAACAATAGAAAGAGAAAAGAGGGTAGATTGTAAAAACAAGAAAGGTATAGCCCCATACCAAAAAAGAGAAACAAAATCTGAAAGTGTGCAATCTCAAATGCCACTCCTAAGAAACAAAATCCTAGTTAATCATACAGCCTAATCATGACTAATTAGTTTTAAATTTACTTCTGATAGGTTAGTGAAATTAGATTTGCCAAACAGTTTAATCTTGGCTTATCAGTTAGGTAGATTAGGATAGAAAATAAAGGTTAAAACAAGCTCAAAATCCGAACCTAAGATTCCAAAAGAAGAATGACTCTAAACTACTTAATTTTTGAGTCAAATATAGAAGTAAACTGGTTCTAATAAGCATAAAACTTGAACCAGAAAAGAATGTAAAATAGCTCAAACAAACTCAAAAACAGAGCTGAAGAAAAAGAGAAGGATGTGCTTAGAACTTTCAGATATTAAGCCTTCACCATTTTGATTTAATTTTCTACAAATAATAATCTATGTGCAACTTGTTTTTATGCCATAGATTAGCAGCAATTTAGATTTTTCAATCCTGACTTGTATTCTTTTAAATTTCTTGTTTCAGAATTTAGAGAATAAAAATCTGTTAGACAGTCTAATCCTAACATATAGTAGTTAGGTAGAGAAGCTTATGAACTCAACTGTTTAATCTAATTTCATGGAGAAAAAATAAGTAGACTTAGATTAGTTTTATGCTTTCAAAAGAATAAAATGATTGTAAAAGAGTTTTCCAATCCAAATGCACTCTGAAAGAAGAAAAAATGTTAGATCAGTAGGATTGGGTAGGTAGAGAGCTTGTTCAATACAGTTCCATTGTTTTTCATGGCTTCTAACATTATCAGAAAAATAAGATCATCCAAGTAAAGAAAGTTGTAGCCCAATGGATGAGGCATTGATCAGCCCCTAGAGAATAAAAGTCTGAAGTTCTTGATGCCTTTAAGAAGGCACCATCCCCATGTGGAGCCACTGTTAGCCACCTATAAAATTTGTCATATCAAATGGTGGCTAAATAATTTTTGAAAGCCTTCAAGAAACAATTTTACTGCCAAATTGTTAGTTCTTGAAGTCTTATGAAGATCAATTGTCCTTGAGTTAATATTCACTATTTTTTCCCTCTCAACTCTGAAAATCTGTTGTTTTCCATGAAGAAAATATTGCTGCAAAAAATCCATTTTCCCCACATTTTACCCCTCCTTTATCTCATAATTAACCTCCATTTTATCCCCTTTTTCCCCATGAAATTCCTCTATTTTCCCTCATTTCCCTTTTTCCCTTCATAACAACCCCTTTGCTAAGGTTTAAAACTCCTATTTTACCTTATCAAAAGCTTTCAAACCCTTTTAAAATCTTTGACAAATCATAAAAAACACAATTTTTACATTATAGGCCTAAGCCCCTTTGGCTAAGCCCTAAACCACTTCCACACTATGAAACCTGGCACCAGAACCAAGTGCTAAGGCCCAAGGTGCTTATCGCATTGGGGCATTCATGTGAAACGTGTTCCTTTTGTTGTATTAAAATTTCCGATGCGATTGGCTCCTTTTGCATATAACCCTCGATCCCTTCTCTTTCCTTCATATAACCTGGAGCCCGTAATCGGGCGCTAAAGTATTATAAAAGACCCTCCCCGATCCAATTTTTCCTTTCTATTTCATAAAAAAACCATTTTTTATATGTTTAAAGGAAAACCAGCTGGTTCATTGGTTGAGCCATTCCCAACCATCAATTTTAACCAATCAACGATCTGCGGGATTTCGCATCGGAGATTTCCATTTGGTGTGTTTAAATTTTTTGCTACACCCCCTCCGATTGGCCCCTTTTGATGGATTCCCTACCATCGATCTGTTCCACCATTCCCAGATCTGACGGTCCCCATCGCTCTATTTATAAGCCCATTTTTCTGCCTTTGACCTCCACAGATTCTTTCCCCACTGTTGATCTAGTTCTAAGATCAACGACCCTCGATCAATCGCATCGGATATTTTTATCCCTTGCCCCACCAATTGCGATCTTCCGATTGTATCTCAGTCATCCATACACTAAGATCCGATGGTCCATATCAACCCTCTCAACCTTTTTTAATTTCATATGAACCCCATTGTACAAAGTTCTTTCGGGGAAATCTCCGCCGTTGATCTCTGCAAATCAACAGCTCACATTGACCCATTCTATGCCCGACCTCTACCTCATATGTCATTACATTAACCCGGAGATTTAATCTAGACCATTCATTCCTTGATCCAACAATCTAGAATCAACTCGATAGGCCCAACTCCTTTGCATCCTACCTTTCCCTAGATCAACTCTCCGCTGTTCATTCCTTGATCTGACGGTCCAGATCAAAACTGCTCAAACTTTGCCCCACATATTATCTCCCATGCATCTATCCTCCATCATGCTCTCTCCACAACCGTCTAGTCTAAGGTCCTAGATCTGACGGCCGATGCACAGTTTCATGTGTTTTTTAGCTCGATGGTTAATGATGCAAATTTACGTGATGTGGGTGGTTTACAAGGCCACATGTCAGCCAGTAACACATATCGCGTTCAAAATTTAAAACTGCTTATATCCCTCTTTGTTGCGTGAAACTGGTGGTTTCATCAACTGAAACCACCATTCCCTTTCCCATTACATTTTCCTGAAATAGATCTCCACCGTTGATCTCTGAGATCTAACGACTCACATTCAATATCGCTTTTAAACTATCACCCTCCACCCATCCTCTAAGGGACTTCATAAGTTATTCTCAGCCGTTGATCTCTGTGGCCAATCTCATTCGATGACCGGGGTTATTTCTGAAACCCCAACTTTTGTTTTAACACATTTTTCCTTCCGCCGACGGTTTTCAACCTTTTTCTTTGTATATTCTACCTCTCCACTATAATATGGTCCCCTTCACATTATATTTTCCAAATCCATTCCGATCGTTGATCTCTGCAGATCAACGACCCTAACTTAATCTCCCCACTATTTAAATCAACCACCTCTCCTTTTAAACTCTACGAGAAATCCTCGTCGTTGTATGTTTTCATCCAACGGCTATGATCTAACCTTAGAATCTGAAGCAGTTGAACCCATCCTCGCAGGATATTCCTAATTTTGTTTATTTGTGCAGGTTTTAATGGTTTTTATCAAAAGTTTTAAAAAAGAATTGAAGGCCAGGGATGACGATCCACCGGCCTTTATACGTGAAGAAGATCATTATGTGGGGTTTCCCGTCAAGGATTATCAGTGTCTCATGAACACTGGCAACATTATAAAAGCCCTCTGCGCACCTGCACATTAACAAGACATAGCAAAGCTAAATCAAACAGAGAGTATCAGTGTTAAAATATCCAATCACAATAGAGATGAATAATTGAAGATGGTTCACACAGTTTTGAGGGATTACAGCCTAAAATGACTATCTAAAGCCTAATCCACTCAATTAAATGCAGTTTGAAGAATAGAAGAGAGAATTTAGGCCTAATTAAACCTAAGACATAGAATCAAATAAAATTAACAGTGTTTAAGGAAAAACAATAATATCTATCAGTCTGAGAAAGCCTCCACTGCCACATCATAGGATAATTTAATCATCTCCAGCTACCAAAAGCCACCTACAGCCTCAAAGTATTCAAAAGAGGCATAATTATTGCCGAACAGAAGATATTTTCCTTAATACAATAGAATAGTTATTTCGAACCGAAGGAACTTATTGTAAACTATCAGCATAGTTATTGCAAGGATAACAAAGAGCCTTAAAGTCACACAAATCTTCCCAGCAAGCGTAATACTTAATGTAAACCAATTAATATAGAGGAAATATCAGAAATTTTCTCCATTGAGCCCCTCAAAGGCCAAGAAACATTAAAATATATTAATTGAACCTAGAAGATCTTTTATCCCATCCCACCTCCTCATTTATTCTATAAATACTTTTGACGAATATGAGATAATGTTTCTCATTGCATATTTGTTTCCTATAAATAGTTTACTAAAGTTGTTGTAAGCTCTGTTCGTAAATGAAGATACCTAAGTTGAGATGAGAAGTTTGAAGTTGTAGAGACCCACTGGACTTGATGATTGTAACTGGTTTGAAGCATTCGGATACAAGCTGATTTATGGGATCCTAGTTTATGTCAACGGTGATGTTTTTCTTATTGTAACTTGTTATTTTATTTATTTTTTCCATTCTGTCCATCTTCTCTGATAAAGAACATCAATTATAGAGTTAGGATTTATTGTCAAAGGTACCCTGCTCTTACTGATAGGCTTTACTACATGTTTTCTTCCAAAATTGTGTATTTAAGAATGATTCAATACAGTCCAAGTAGTTAGAAATGCTAGTGTTCCCTCGTCCTACTGTCTAAAAAAAGCATTATTCTTGAATGTTATTTTCAGTTTCTACCAAGTAAAGTTAAACTAGGGAAGTTTATGGTGAGCCATGTCCTCTAGTTTTTTCTCCAAAAGTTGTCTGAAAGTTTCCCTAAGAGTATGTTGAAAGCAGGCTAGGTTCAAAGTCCTTACCTGATCTTAGACTATTCTTTGTTATCTTATGTGTTGTCTTGATAAGTTTGCTAAGTAAAGCAGAGCTAGCAAAGTCTATGGTGAGCCCTTTCCTCTAGTTTCTTCTCCAATAGTTGCTTTGAAAATTTTCCCTTAGAATACGTTGAAAGCAGGATAGGTTCAAAGTCCTTACTCGATCTTAAGCTATTATTTTTTTGTTTTAAATGTTTTATATTGAAAGTGCATCAAAAGCAGGCTAGTTTCAAAGTACTTACCTGATCTTATATTTCTCTTTGTTCTTCATTTATTAAATTCCCCTTCTTATTGTTTCATTTCATTCCATAAAATCAACTTTAAAAGAGATCCTTAGACGTAGATGACTTGCCCCATGGACCACTCTTGAACCTTTTTGTTTCAACTAAATCCTACTATGACTCCATAGGCCAATGGATTGAAGTTGTTTCTTGCCTATCTTCTTAGTTGAATCAATTTTCACTTTCATTCACCTTCACCCTTCATTTAAACTTCCTTCACCTTCACATATCTTTTCCCAACCAAAAAAAACAAAAACCCTTGCTCTTAATAACTAGCCTAATATCACACATAAAAGCCTTAAAGATAAATCAATCTTTGCACTTATAGATAGATCCCTCTCTGGATTCAGGAGGGCTAGATCCTAGAATCCCAAAGTGGTTTAAGTGTTGTCTTTGCGGTCCCCAGTCTCCTGTCTGCTAAATTACGGGGAGATAACAATTACAAGGGAGATAACAATTACAACTCATAAAATTTTGAAAGTTGGTTTCTACTGGCCTTCTTTATTTTTATATGTTTATAAATCAATGAAGAATTGCCAAAAATGCCAAACTTTTGCTAAGAAGAAGAAGTTGGCTCCACTTCCCTTAATTCATGTGTTTATATAATATCCTTTCAGGCAATTGGGACTAGATTTTATTGGAGAAATTAACCCACCATCTAGTGGTCAATGTAGGTGGATTTTGACAGGGACAGATTATTTTACAAAGTGGGTTGAAGCAGTGCCAACAAGAAAGGAAAATGACTTGGTGGTGATAAAATTTCTAGAAGAAAATATTTTCAGTAGATTTGGTTATCCAAAGAAGTTAGTAATTGATAATGCCCAAGTGTTTAAATCTACTAAACTGATTGATTTTTTCCAGAAATACAATTTTATTTTATCACATTCAACTGCTTACCATCCTCAAGGGAGTGGGTTAGCAGAATCTTCAAATAAGACATTGGTAAGGATTTTTAAGAAGACAATAGTAGAGAATAAGAAATATTGGGATTCAAAACTAAATTTTTCTCTCTAGGAAAGTCGAGTAACTACTACAAGATCAACTGGAAAGGCTCCATTTGAGTTGGTGTATGGTACTGAAGCATTGTTCCCTAGTCAGTTGATAAAGCTCGTGATAGCATTGATTCAAGATGTCCAGGAAGAACCAAGCGCTATAATTAGAAGGATGAACATGTTGGTGGAGCTGAATGAAACTAGAGATAAGGTCAGAGAAAATCTAATCATCTATCAAGAGAAGATGAAAACAATTTTTGACAGAAAAGCCAAAGATGTTCTTTTCCAGCCAGGTGATCTTGTTTTAAGATGGGATGTCAGAAGGAAAGATAAAGGTAAGCATGGGGAATTTTACCCCATTTGGTATCGTCCTTTCAAGATTACTGAATCTAGAACCAATAACACTTTTGTCTTGGAAATTTTGGATGGTGAAATGCTACCATTACCAGTGAATGGGAAATATCTGAAGCACTATTTCCAACATTGAAGTTTTGTTTCATCATTATACATAACATTTTGATCATTGTACATAGGTCAATGAGTAACTCATTGCAATGTGTAAGTCACCTTTTGACTCCATGCCCAAGGTGAAGGCACTAATCTGCGCTTCTTAGTGTTCTTTTCCAAAAAAAACACTATCCCTAGGTGGAGCCAGATGTTGTGACATGTTTAAATTTCCTATATGTTGTATATATGAATTTATGTTTTTAAAAATATATATATATATATATATATATATATATATATATATATATATATATATATATATATATATATTGACTCCATGCTAGAGGTGAAGGCAAAAATGCAGTTCTTCTTGTTCTTTTCCAAAACACTATCCCCCGGGTAGAGCTAGATGTTTGTGGCTTTGTTTTAAATTTCTTATATGTTTTATTTAGGATTTTATGTCTTTTAAAAGAAAATATATATATATATATATATATCTATATATATATATATATAAGAAGAAGTACTAAGCGGTGATTTATACTAATGTGCCAGATAGTGGGACCATGTTTGGTGCATTATGTTAAAATATGAGCAAGCGACATCATGGATACCACCAATGGGAAAATTCTTCCCGTGATGAAGCATGTGCAGAATCACCACATGACCGGAGGTTAACTAGAGGGGTCACTGGTGCCTCTACTAGAATATTTGACCCCCACCAGTTGACCAGAATGAGCGACCCAAATCAATTACAGGGGCAAAGCTCTGTGATCGATCCTGTAGTGTGGGGTCCCCCTGTAGTGACGACAACCAACTGGCCTCATGACACCAGCAAGCAAGCCAATTTTGTCTTCCACATCACCCTCCACATCACTTCCAACTGTCTTATCAACCATTCCACCATCCATTACCTTTCCGTATGATTTTTCCCACCCACTCATTTCTTCCGCCTATAAAAATATGTTTGTCCTCATTATGTCCACTTTTACCTCCCGAATAGCTAAATCTCTCCAATTTTCGTACCAGCTTCCAAGTCAGAAACTAGCCAGAAGCCAATCACCTCGACATAACTAGGTAACCTATGCAACTTTTCTTGAAACTTGTCCAAAATGTTAAGGAAAGTTGTTAATTCTCAATATTCCACTCACATCCTATTAATGGATAAAGAACTAAACATTGTATATATTGTCTGCACAGTATACCACCCTCTATTCTATCAACATGTCATCCTAAACCAATAAAAGTCCCCAATTTACTATGATTTGATTAAGTCTGGAGTCATATCAACGTTTTTTCCATATACGTACCTGTTTCTAGATTTTATCCATTGGTTCATTTCTGCCATGTACCCCCAAAAATGCTTTGTCATGAACCAATTGGGGGAAAATGTCTTCCACGTGTCAGCTCAGTTGATAAGGCAATCATTTTGTTACCCCTCTACATAGTCATATGTGAGGTTTACTGATGAATCCCTCTCTACATACTTTCAATAATTATCAAGGCCTAAGTTTACCCAAATTGGATTTTATCTCATGCTTGAAAAGGAAAAGCTCTCCTTGGTGTTAGACAGTTTTCCTTTAAGTTCCTTTGTTGAAGATGTGAGACAAATTTTCCAGATTTTGGCCAAAATCCTAGGGAGAGAAGATGCTATGGTGGTAGATAAGTCAATTTTGGGAATTTTTTCTTTAATGGTGAAGCGTCAAGTAGTTTTGGATATTCCCACCTATCTAAAGAGTGCTATCAATAATCAGTTTATGAGGTTATCAATCAGTGGCAGTTTCAGGTTTCCTTCTTTGGTCACCTATTTGTTTCTTTGCAGTAATGTGGATAGCTTTACCTAATTGGGGTCAAATATTGTTGATGTGAATAAGAACAAATAGTCAGTGGTATTTTGGACATACTTGGTAAGAAAGGAGGAAGGAAATAAAGGAATGTTTGAATATACCTCCTCTTTCCTTCCTATTGTATATTCAATTTTAAATGGAGTGTCTACACCAAGATTATTGCCTAAAGCTCATTCCATTTTGAAATTAAGTAAATATGTGAGATATGGATATTGGTTTGCTTATGAATACTATAACAAAATTATATTATTTGGAGCCGATATAGAGCCTTTTAAAGTGCTGGTATTTGTTCCCATGAGATTGTTTGCCTTGGAGTTCATCAGGAAATATGTTGATCAAGTCCATTTTATACTAGTAAAGAAAAGTCATTTGTTTAACCTACTGAGGAAAATAGGGCCATTCATTGTAAACAAAAAACAAGCCCTGAAAGCAGCTCACAAAATTCTCACTTATATGCATTTGTCATTGGAGGGGAGACGGCTTATGACCCATACCATGTGATTTCAAGTAGCAGAGTGGAAAATGGATATTCTCCATTTGTTCATGAATCAAGTCCAGAAATGGAGAAGTTGGCAAATGTAGGACAAACTTTTGCATGTGTATAAATGGACGTGGAAACCCCTCATCCTACTGAGAAGGGGCTTGAAAGAGGAAGAGAGAAATTAATTGATTTGGAGAGTGATGTAGAAAATGAAGCCAAGAAGTCAAAGACAGTGGAGAAGGGTGGTCCATCAGCTATTCCTGGATTTTCTTTGCAATTGGGAGACATATGAAACATTGCTGGTAGAGAAAAAGAGAAAAATTGGAAATACACATGAAAAGACTGCTATCCTAAAGGGAACCAATATTGTGAATTACCTTCATAAATACTTTCAGTTGTTATGGGTGATGAAAAAGTTATTTTCAGAAATACCCTCATATTCCACAATCATAGATTTCACAATGGCTCATGTCAATCTTGCTAACTATTTAGCTCAAATGTAGGCTTGTGGAGAAAATGCAAGGAATGGATGTCTCCTCAAGCTAATTATGCAGATGTAGGAACTTCTTTCACTCCAAGATCTTAGGCTGCTGCCACCTCATGATCAAATTTTACTTTACTTTATTTTATCGAAGAAATTTTAATTTTCTACTTTTTATTGTAATGACCGAAGAAAACAATTTGGGAAGTTGACAGTTCCATAACTGTTCATTTTGTAATAATGTATTTAAGATGTTTTCAAGAGAGAAATGAGGTTCCGGAATTTGGGCCTGAAAAGTTTTTGGCAATTTTGTACTTTATCTTTATGAGATTAATAAAGCTTTTCAGAAAATTTTCTAATAATTGATGAATGCGTTGAGTTCTTCATGTTCCATCTTATGTATGTATCTTCGGTTGGAATAAAGTAATGAAGGTGCTGGTGTCTAATTTACATATGTGAGTTAGAGTAAATTTCCTTAATAATGCGCTCCTTTATTCTAAAATCATTTCTTACAACCATTTTCTTCTAAAACCAGAAATCACCTTCTCCTGTTCATGCATATTTATCACTTAAAGGCAATTTGAAGAGTTATGTTATCTGTAAAGATTAAAGGGTTTAAGATATAAATCTAGGGTTACAATATGAAGGGACAAAAAATAATTTTAGTTAAAAGTGACAGTAAATGTCTTGGGAATTTATCTCCTTACAACCACAGATTGTCTCCCAAGGAACAATAGATACTATGTGAAAATTCCTAAAACTGGAATCCTATTGCAGTAACTGGAAAATATTCACCTAATTGTTACTTTTAACTTAGAAATTTGTTTGTAGATTTCTAAAAAAAAAATTGAATACATCACACTGCAACCTACACAAATAAAAAATGATGCGGAAACAAAATGCATCGTAGGAAAGAAACAACACACACATTCGACACTGTTATTTTTGGAAAAATGTCCCCGGAAAAACCTAATGCGAGAAAACTAGTGCAACAACCGAGGGATTGAATTATTATGCAGTAGTTCTAAATAAAATCTTGGATTCCTTACTCGCTATCCGATACAGAGAAAATAAATGGCGAGAAAGTTAGTGAGATGACCTCACACTGGTACAGGAAGATCTGTTACTGTTAAAACCAAATATGAGATCTCTACATTGTCTCTACACAACTCTACATCACACCTACCCAATTACTATGTCATTGCTGCAAGGAGTATGTCACACCTCCAAGATGACCTTATGCTAGCTATAAAATCGATCATCTGACCTCCCGTTCTCACACACTAGCTTCCGGTACACGATCTGTGCCGCTCTTGAGCAAAACTTTGATCTCCCACTAAAGCACTGCATTGTCAAGTGTGGCTCTGAGCTGCCTCTTTTGCACCTCTCTTTTCCTCCTCTGAAATGTTTTTACCAGATCAATAATACATATACTGGAAAACTATCTCTGTCCCTCACTGTAATAAATCTCTCGATAACTTCTCTGACAACTTTTGCGCCACTCACTTGAGAAATCAATCTCTTATCTATAATTCGATGTGTCTTCCAAGGGCCCATTGAGCATCTTCTTATAATGTTCTCATTGAACATTCAATGTCCCATATTAATTCCTCAACAATGGCTCAGATCATCTTGACTCAATATCTGTCTTTTTCTAGAAGATTCAAAATAATTTTAATTAATACCCTTTAATTATTTTAATTTACTAAGTTTAGACTTGTGTATCCATTAGAAATAATTAATTAATTTAAACAAACTATCTCCAGGTGGAATTTCCAAAAACAATTTATGAGTATTGGAGGATACATGTGTCCTAGCCTCCTTGCAAATTTGGAGGCTTATACCACAACCAATGCTACCAGAAATCAACATAGCGCATATCCATGAGTGTGGCATGCATATAGTTCTCTATTTGAAGGTAATTAGCTAGTATAGATGACATTAATCATACCTGATACCACTTAGTGTTATTTTCCAAGGATATGAGAACATAATTTCTTAATTTTATATGGGATATGAAACTCCTATTCCTATGTTCTGTTATGCAAAAATCAATGTTAAATCAAATGTGTGGTGTAAAACATGAAAAATGCTTAAATCACATTATCATATTGTTTATCCTTTACCATGAAATCTTATATTGAAAACTAAGCTAGTTATAAATCCCTATATTCTATTATATATCTAATACCAACTTTATAATTTGTTATGCTTTTGTGATGGTATTCAAGGGTTCCATAACTTTTTCTTATAATTTTTCTATTAGCTTCTAATTGTGTGAATGTGATACCATGTTGGATAGTTGAGTTTCAATGTTTAATACATGGTTACTTGACCTTGCCATACAACATTAAATTCTATGCATTAGGATCTTTGTTCCTTTTACCTATGCCTTTGTTTAGGAGCAATGATGACCTTCTATATATTATCATGCTCTAGAGTCTAACTTAGTTGTTTTTGTAGTCCCATGTAAACTCCAAAAATATCACCCAGATTGTAGTGTGGTTGTAACATCTGCCAAAAAATTATGGCTTGCTTGTATGAATTCATACATGCTTTCTTAGGTGTATAGTGTTCCTTTTGTTTGTCCTCTAACTTCCTTGTATTTCAAATCTTAGATACAAACTACATAAATTCATCCATATCAAAAACATTTTCATGTTTCCATGTATACTCCATTATCTAATACACATGGTTCCTTTTTGGATGTTTTCTAGACTTCCTCAGGTTCTTGTCACACCCATTTTCCTTAGAGACAAATCTCCCACATGTGTTTATTCTCTCCCTTGAGAGAACACTAATGCTTCTAGTGATCTCTCACATGATTATTTTACAATAGATACCACATGTCACAATTACTTTGCCTCATGAAATTCACAGTTGGGCTAATAATATTCCTCCGTGTTAATATTTGTTGATTTGTAGTGATTATCTTTGTGATTTTGTTTTCTTGCGAAGGATTTTTTATCAATCCTTGTGCATTGTGTTGTGACAGTTGAATGTGAAGGAGCAAAGACATATTAGTTAATCTACTCTTTTGGGCTTTCAAAGCCAAAAAAAATTTGGTGAGTCAAAAGTTCCCTTCGAGATAGATTTTTAGCTACATTGTTTATGTTGGTGTGTGTATTCCTTCTCTACTCTCGGTAAGTCAAGACATGTATAAGTAGCAGGATAAAAACTGAGATATTTATCATGGGGTTTATTTTTTTGTTGGTATATGTACATTACATAGATGTGATCGACAACTTGTGTAGGGGAATATGTTGTTTACTTCCATTTTTTTTTTAGTTCATATTATCTGAATTCATATACAAAACATGTCTAACATAAAATAAAGGAGAGGAAAATGTGGTTTACAGCTTTATTAATAGAATATATTTGTTACTTATATGTGTTTATTATATATTTGTACACATATAAAAGATAAATCTATGTTAATTTCTCGTTTCACTTTTTCTACTGAACCCATTGGCACCCTCTTAATTGACTGAAATGTGGACATTGTTAATTGGTTTTGAAATTTCAAGCCAGCATTTCCAGCCACCATTCCTTTCTGATAAGCCATAAGCCATTGAAGATCCCAATGTGGAGGGGTGTAGTTTTTGCATATGATAGTTGTTATTTGTTGCTTTCTTGTTGCAATAGTTTTCTATTAGGCCTTTCGACAAAGGGTCAAAGATAGTGTGTTTATTAAACTCAGCAAGCACACCTGGCTTATCACAATGGAAAAATATTATTGTGGCAAGCCATCTCATTGGAAGTTTTCAAGTGTATTTCTAAGTCTTTAGATCATTGTTTCTTTGTTTCTTTGTTTATTTGTGTAAGTTTTGTTTATTTAATATAAAAAATTTAAACAAAATTATTGAGGTGGTAAGTGGTTGAGAGAGGTGTTGGGACAGAGTGTAGTAGGTTTAAGGGTTCAAGTAAGGTTGGGTATAGATTTATTGTACGTATGTTTAAATTTTGTTGAGTATAGAGTTATTGTATGTGAGGAATGTTGTCGAGCATCTTAAAGTTGGTTTTGTTACCTAAAATTTTATTGTAATTAGATTGCAAATTTTGGAATATATAGGAAAATATGTAGATTTAGCAAAGCCAATGGTTTTTATTCACTCATGTCCCTTTGAAATATTTTGAAATCTATAATTGTGTTAAAATGGCCCTTTCCAAAAAAAATGGCACATTAGTTGTTGAACTTCTAGAATTATTTTTGTTTTGTAAAAACTGAGTGTAATTAGATTGCATATTTTAGAACATTTAGGAAATTCTATAAACAAGAGTGAAGTCAATGGTTTGAATTCACTCATGTCCATGAAATTTCCAAAATATTTTAAAATATACAATCAAGAGAAACATGGACCATTCAAAAAAAAACACTAATACATATCCCTCAAATACACTTGCAAGTTTAAAATTCCTTTATACCAATATAACATATATTGTGCATGCTATCTCATTCCCAAAAGTTGTGAAGGTCCTGCTACTTTTCAGAAATATTCATTATAATCTAGAATTCCGTCTTGATCCTCATACATTTGATCCTTCAATATTTGAGGTTAAAGAATGTGATGTTCACAAAATGTTCGTGGTCTATGTAATGAGGGGTTTTTTAGCTATCGCCCTCAGATGCTCTAGTGGGGTTAATCCCACCCTTAACGTGCTTCGCAGTCTCCTTAGTAAGCGTAGAAACCTAATGCGTTAAGGGTGGGCTTAACCCCACTGGAGCATCTGAGGGCGGTAACTAAAAAACCCCTCATTATGCAGACCCTAGACACGTGGCAAGGCCCAACCTAAAGAGGGATGCTCTAAAGAGGGATATTACATTATGTGTATTAATGACTATGGTTTAATGATACATGATGATGCAGGAGCATTAGACTCAAAAAAATATTTTGTATTCTATTTAAACTATGGGTCTTATGTTTGTGAGGAAATATTAATTTTATGTAAATATTAATGAGATTTTTGAGTGATTAAATTATATTTTTAATTAATTATATGTGAGGATTTGTTAATGTTTCCAAATAATTGGAAAACATGAGAGAAATTAGACTTGAGATATCTAAGAATTAATAATAAAGCCTAAGATAGATTTAGTTTCAAGATTTTAGGGATAAAATTCTAGATTGTAGGATTTGTTGAGATATTTGAGGACTTTGTTGAGTGATTAAAGGGATTTGAACCTAATTTGGTTCAATTCAATTTGTATAAATTAATGAGCCTCAAAGGCCAAATAGATCAGTTCAGAATAGAGAGAGAAGGTGAGAATGTGGGTTTGCAGGGTTTTCCTGCATCAAGTGGTATCCGAGCTGGAATAGCTCTATTTGAAGATTCAAGTTTTTAAATTAAATTAATTGCATGTGATGAATAAATATCAGATTTTGAAACTGATGAAAATTGCAGCACAGAGATGTAGTGCAGTTGAAGAAGTGAAACGAGATCAACAGGATCTTGGAGGTGAGCTGACAAGTATTATTTAACTCTGGTTCGAAGGTTATGCTTGAATAATTTCGGTTGCAGGCATAGTGAAGAAATCTCAGCAGAGCAAAGCAGATCACAGCTGGAGAGCAGTGATGAAGGAGTACAACAAGGGATTCTAAGAGAGAGTTGCAGAACGTGAAGATTCAACAGAGGTTGAATAAAGTTGCAGATGAGTGAAGCCTGAAGGAGCAGTGAAGAAATGCTCAAAAGGTTCCAGCAGAGGACCGGTGATTACCAAAAGGCCAAATCCAGAGGAAGGGATTGGTGAGGTAAGTGGCAGTAGGAGAGGTTGATGTTGTAGAGGCTTGGTGCAACTCATGGGTGAGGAACACATGGCGAGGAAGATGACTACTGAAAGTC
This sequence comes from Pinus albicaulis, assembly GCA_034641835.2. Classification (NCBI taxonomy): domain Eukaryota; kingdom Viridiplantae; phylum Streptophyta; class Pinopsida; order Pinales; family Pinaceae; genus Pinus; species Pinus albicaulis. The sequence continues at coordinate 1,084,053,112 of CM076578.1, forward strand.
ATAAAGGAGAGAGCAGAGGTTTAGAGAGAGGCCACAGTAGAAAGAAGGAGAAGGAAAATGCCAAGGCAAATGGCATACGGAAGTAGTTGACTGATGAAGAGTATGAGAAAGAGAAAGCTGAGATCACAGTTCATCTTGAGTTATTGATGGAATTTTTACAGAAAAATACGAAAGACCAGAGACATGGTTGGACCATGAGGAAGAAAGTGAAATGGCAGAGACTACAAGTAAAGAGAGATCAACAGATAAACATGCAGTTAACAGAAGAGCTGAAGAAGCTCGAGCAGATGATGAGTTATTGGGAAAATCCAGATCAGCTGGATAATGTAAAATCTTGTATTTTTATAGCTGACAATTGTGATGTGATTATAGGTTTTACTGAGGAGGATGCACAATCTTGTGAAGATGTCACAAGTATGGAAAAGAATCTTTCAGAAGATAAATACTCTGAAGAAGGAAGCAGTGATGCTTTTTTACTTGAAGCTGTCACAGTACAAGAGGAAGTTCTTGTGAATGAAGAAGAGGATCAACTTGAAGAGCTAGTATATGAACCAACAGTTGAGACTGTTGAACTTTGTGATTTTCAAACTGAAAGTTTGTGTATGAATGCAGGGACTGTAAGTGATGGTGAAATGCTTCGGCAATACTACAGAGAAATTGCATTGTTGGAATATTTGTTGGAGAATTCAGAGTATGACAGGGAGATTGCAGCAGAAGGCAGAGTTCAGTACCGTGAACAAAAGGAGAAAGACATCATGGAGACAGATGGTGTGAGAGAAAGACTAGTTGTGAGTCTTGAGAATTCTCCAGAGAATTCTTTGGGAAGAGAGAATCAGCATACTGATGTGCTGATTAAAGAAGAAAATGTAGGACAACATACTGAAGTGCTGGCAAAGGAAGAAAAGGCACTGATGCCTTACGATTTTTATTTTAACAAGTGTTTTGTGAATGCAGGTGTTGAAGAACATTTGACTCAGTTGAGCAGTCAAATGAAGGAAGAAGAAAATTCTATGGAAACATCTAATCCATGGAGTGAAGAAGTTATGTTGCTGATAGGAAAAGGCAGAGAAGAAGTTTTCCGTTCTAGAAAACAAGAGGGCATGGATGATTGGGTGGCAGTACAAACTGAGCAAGTAAGAACAAAAGCAAGTATAGAAGCAAGAACTGAGCAAGCCAGAGCTCAACATGTAGCAAGAAATCAACAATCTAAGGATTTATTGGACAGAGAAATTGAATTAATCAGAAGAATCATGTTGAAAGTGTCTCAAAGGAAGACAGAGATAGATTGTGAAAGTGTAGCGAGTGGAGCAAGATAGCATAAGATATGGAGACCTGGAGAAAGCAGCAAACAACAGATATAGATGATGAGTTACAAAACAAAGTGTGGGATCCAGGCAGACAAAGATTTAAAACACAAGATTAGGAGATCATGATCATTTTCAACCTTGGGAGTCTGATGCAAGAGCATTAGACTCGAAAAAATATTTTGTATTCTATTTAAACTAGGGGTCTTATGTTTGTGAGGAAATATTAATTTTATGTAAATATTAATGAGATTTTTGAGTGATTAAATTATATTTTTAATTAATTATATGTGAGGATTTGTTAATGTTTCCAAATAATTGGAAAACATGAGAGAAATTAGACTTGAGATATCTCAAAATTAATAATAAAGCTTAAGATAGATTTAGTTTCAAGATTTTAGGGATAAAATTCTAAATTGTAGGATTTGTTGAGATATTTGAGGACTTTGTTGACTGATTAAAGGAATTTGAACCTAATTTGGTTCAATTCAATTTGTATAAATTAATGAGCCTCAAAAGCCAAATAGATCAGTTCAGAATAAAGAGAGAATATGAGAATGTGGGTTTGCAGGGTTTTCCTGCATCACATGAGAGATTTGTACAACAACAAATAACTGGCTTGCCATTGTGGAGTTAATGCATAGGATTGTATATCTTAATACTTAGATAATGAACTTGCTTAAATCTAAAAATAGACTTGCAATAACATTACATCCTCATAATGACATAATGTACTTGTGACAAAACAGTTTGTTAAAAGTATAGATAAAGTTTAAAATGTGATTTAATGTTGTGTAGTTAGTCACACTCTCCAAATTCTAATCCCAACGTCAATGGACTTAGTCCATTAATATCCATGAATATACGTGGGAATATATGATCACTTTAATTTATTGTTTCGCTAACTTTAGATATATAAAAACGGATTAAAGTAACTTGCCAGTCATTTCCTACCCATTTGGATAACAAGTTTCTTAAAAGTATAAATAAAGTTGTGAATGTGATTTAATGTTGTGTAGTTCGTCACACACTCTTCAAATTCTAATCCCAACGTGAATGGGCTGTCCATTGAGATTCATGAACAAACGTGGGCATATATGATTATTTTAATTTATTGTTTCACTAAATTTAGATATATAAAAAGGGGTTGAAGTAACATGCAAACAAACGTCAAATTTTTGTAAATTTATTGAATGAGATGATTGATTGCCATCTATTGCTCGTCCAGTGAAATCGCCTCCTGCAGCAAAAGTATAACTTGTCTTATTCACAGATTGAACATGTCTTGTATTTGGAGCTCCCTTTGCTTCTGCTTGAAGTTGTTTCTCCTGGGCAATAATAACCCCAGCGAGATATTTATCCTCTTGGGGATTGTTCCTAGGGCAGTCCAAGGCGAGTAGGTGAATTACTTTTCTTAGTTCAGACTGGACTGATCTACAAACTCAAACTCATTCCTACATAATGGACATGTAAGTCGGAGATAAAACCAGTGGAAGATGCATATTTCGTGAAAAATATGATTGCACGGCAATTAATTCTTTGCAGTGTGCCCGATAGGAATCTTACACACATCAGTCCCTCTCCCTCACTTCCACATTCACCTGTGCATGCCAACTCTTTTGAAATATTAACATTCGATAACGAGAAGAAAACTGCCATTGCAGCGGCCATGGGATTGTCACCATGGCAGGCAATATATTGGTGTTTTAGGTGAGGATGATGATCAAAAAGTTGACCTATTAATTGCAGAGAAGGGCAATTGTTATTTAGCTGTTGCATCATCCGTTGAGAATCTGCAAAATTGCCGCTCCATACAATTTCAACACTCCACATGACATTTCCATCGGGACGGCTCCAATCCAGTATAGTTCGCGTCAAAACAATATTAACGTTTTCCATCATTGCATACATGACATTTCTCTCACCATTATAATCCGTATGATACCATTCACAGCTCTGTCGGTCCTATGCTCCGTGCCGTATATCCACACCATCCCAAACAGTTTCTAATTGCCACCTTGTCGGTTGATCTGGTCGCTATTATCACATCTAAAGATGACGCTCGAGATGGAGTGCCGTGAAACACTTGACACGTCATCAGCTGTACTTGCAATTTGGAAATTGGTACACTGCCAAGTCCTCGAAAGCTATAAATTCGAACAACATTTCTTCTGATTGATTACAGAGTGCAGATTATCCATTTCCTCGGTTTTAAATCAAATACTCACATATACCAATAATTACCACACAAGATTGTTTCATGCAGACAAATATAACAAATCATTTACTAGGGGGAGAGGGGTCAGTGCCCGAACACCTCAGCGCTGACTGGACCCGAGGCCACGTCAAAAGGGCCAACTCATGTACGACGTATGTCCTTTCGCATGGCGTTCACGTGGCGGGCACGTGCAGCCGGTCGCTCCACCCTCTTACCTGTCCAGTCGGTCGTCTCCCGCCATATCGTGGAGGCTTCTCGACGAAGCCTCATTTCTCGCTTCGGGTCTGGTTTCTGGTCGTTCTCTGCTCGGTTTGTTGCGCATCATTTCTCCAATGCCCGACGCCTCCGCCGCCACTGTCCGCGTGCTTCATCCTTCGTTATGGCGCCGCTGCTCTCCTGGCTCAAGCTCCCCTGGTCCTTGTTCGGCCGCGGAGGCATTCCAATTGTGGGTGGTTTATACTGTTTGCCTGTTCACACTGGGTTACATAATCGTTCAACCTCGCCTCTGTGGTGGTTTAACCTCGGCGCTTTGGTGGTTTTACCTCGGCGCTGTGTGGTTTAGGGTCGGCGCTTTGTTGTTTATGCTTGGCCCTGTTGTTGTTTTACATTCATCCTGTCGTAGTTTTATTCGGCTCTGTAGTTGTTTTACTTGGCTCGGCCCAGTGGTGGTTTTAGTTCGGCTCTGTGGTGGTTTTTCTAGGCTCTGTGGTGGTGGTGATCATACCTCGGCTCCATGGTGGACATACCTCGGCTCTCTGGTTCGGCGCTGCGTGTTTTATAGGTCTGTATGCTGCGAATTTTGTTTTCAGGTGCGTTTTTCAGCTCTGGATGCTGTGAATTGTGCTTTCAAGTGTGTTAGTATGTTAGTTTTAAGTGTTTTTGCATATTTTTTAATGTTGGTGCTTTGTGAATGATTGTGTTTTTGTTTTTTTCCAGGTCAGTGGAGAAGCCAAGGACAATGCAATGCAGTTGGCTGGCAAGGGAAGGAGGAAGGCCAGGAGGGATAGGAGTTTTAAGGTAGGACTCTGTCCTACCAGTGATATCTATGTGTTTGTAAACACATTTAGCCTTAAGGAGATGTTCTCTGTTGAGATTTTTTACTGTTTTACTGTGGTTTTACAGTGTTTGACTGTGGTTTTACAGTGTTTTACTGTTGTTTCACTGTGTGATTTTACTGGGGTTTTACTGTCTGTAGGGTTTAGGGTTTTAATTGGAGGTATCACGCCTGATTTTTCTTTTTTGTAGCAGTGGAATGTAGGGTTTATTGTTCTAAAATGTGGTTGTATAATCTGTAATGTTTTGTTATTAAAATAACTGAGCCACGGTCTAAGTACTTAAATTAATGGCCGACCCTTTCACCTTGGAATGAAAGGAGTTTCCTTTTTAGTTATACAGAATGATGTTACTTATTATTTAGCGTTCCTGTGGGTATAATTTTTATGGTGAACTTGTAGATAATTCCACAGTTCTTAGATGCTTCTCGTCACTGTAAATCTGCGGTGAGATGCTCTTTTTTGAGAATTGAGCTGACAGAGGATTCATTAGGTAAATAGAGTTTTCAAGATGTTATGTTTGTCGAATCTCACAACCATCCTCACTGAGGTCAGAAGTTGTTCTTGTTCTCTTCAATGTAGTTTTCTGAGCACTGTAATGGCAATATTTGTTAATAGGCCCGTGTCCTTGGATAACCTTACATCAAGTTCTCAAAAGAATTGAATGATAAATTTTTGTGGGCTGAAAGGCATCAAATTTCCTCTTCGTGCATGTGGATGGTGCGAATTACAGATCTTGAAATTCAATCCTATCCTATGGTGCGAATTACAGATCTTGAAATTCCACATGAATAGAATCTACAAGTTTAAAATTTGTAAAGATTTAGGAGTTATTCAATATGACCAAATGCTTCTCTGAAAAATAAAGAAACTCAAACAAAACCATCTCTTGCATACATGATGGTAGATATAACAAAGGCATTCTAGCATAAACTGTAGATTTGCACCTTCTCCTGAAATAAGAAGATAAAGTCACATATATATATAATTTTATGTTGTTGCACATTGTGTGGTATTGGGAGCAACCTGTATTTGACAAAACCAGAAAAGATAAGATTTCAAGTACATTCTGAGAGTGAACCCCAAAACTACCATTAGAGCAATATGCATGTTATCATCTCATTGTGAAACACAATGACAATTAAAAAAATATTAGTAAAAACATGGTAATATCAGAGGATATTACTAGACCCTTCTTTTGCGACTTAATATTTGCAACATTGTTTGTTATTTTTTACCAGGTTTTTCATGACTTCATTGAGAGAAATGTCATCCAACTGTCTGAATGGGCAATAACAAAAAAATTGGAGATTTAAGTATCCGTATTATGAATTTCATCTACAATGGAAATGTTTTCAATAGAATGGAAAACCAAGATTATTTTTGTGGCTTACCTTTGACATGTCTTATGGAGGCTTTATAAATTTTTCCTATATGCACATTGGCAAGCAAAAAAATTAAGTTCTCCCTTTGATTGACCACATTGTCTTTCTACAAAAGTAAAGTTAAAGTTAAGGCATTACCACCAACTCTCTTAGCTCATCTTCCACGGTCCCATCCAAGATTCCCATATGTCAGTTCTTACTGGATGCAATTTAAGGAAAAAATCATTGTATCCTCTCTTAGGGAATAATAGTGTGGTTTGTAGTTGGTCCAGTCTCTCACATTCCTGTCCAAGTGAACAGAGGAAGCCCTCGAAGCATGGGCTTCCTTGAAGCATGCAAGAAATTATTGTAGGATAATTTCTCTATGTTGAACAAGTTCCTTGGGTTAATTTGAGTGCATACTTGCAACTTTATCTTGAGGGAATTTTTTGAAAGAATTACTATTGCATTCCTATTGACCAAAATTTGAGTGAACTTCTATTTTGGAGTTGTCACTAGTAGCCTTACATGTTTAAGTCTGATTCATCTCATACCAGGTTATTGGTATATATTCATATATTGTTTGTTTCCATTATATGTATGTTCCATATTTAGTTACACTAGTGCATGGCTTTATAACCTCCATTTATTCCTATTTTCTAAACTTCACTTTTGCTTCATTGATTTATATTTAGTTATTGTGATTCATGGTCTCATAACCTGCCTGCCCTCATATTTTTCCCGAAATTAAAGTTTGCTTAAATTTTACTTCATTGATTTTATTATGCATCTGTCTTACTGTTTACACAGGTCTTTATTATGGATTTGTCTTACTGTTTACATTGGTGCAAATATCCTCCTGGATTGTAGTTGAACATTTGAAGAGTTATTGACCTTAGAGATTCTATTTTGATTGAGAAGCATTGTAATGTTTAATAGAAATTATCCTAAGGTGTTGTACACGCCGGTATGAAATATGCAATGTCAATGTCTACAGCAAGTAGTGGTGCATCATCATATTAAAGTAGCATATACTCTACATCATATTAAACTAGCATATACTCTACATGCTCTTGGGCATAAGCCTTGAGTTCTTTCAGAGAAGCAAGAAAATCATATTGTTTTCTGTCAACTTGAATTACATCATGCTAGAATGCCTCTGTTATAATGCTAGAATGCTAGAATGCCACAGTTCTTAGATGCTTCTCGTCACTGTACATCTGTGGTGAGTTGCTCTTTTTTGGAGTTTCAGTGGGATTTTTCAATGGAATGTAGGGTTTATTGTTCTAAAATGTGGTTGTATAATCTGTAATGTTTTGTTATTCATTGTTTTTATGACAGGGTTGATGTGATCAGGATTGCATTTTGTTTAGTTGATTATTATTTAAACCTAATTATTATTTAAATTTCAAATGTTCCATTTATTTTATAACAACATTAAATTTTATCTGATTATGTACCTACCTTAATGGTATGATGCCAGGTTTCCTCTTTGAACAAAGGGTAGGGTGGTATGTTTTGTTCAGATCTGGTTTCCCAATATTCTGGTACTGGCATTGTACATAGTACATACAGTAACTCTATTTTCCTCCGACGAATTTAAATCTATCTGAAACTACATTGTATTGTAAGTTTCATTGTATGGTCAGTTACTGCAAATTATATTTGGCATATATGAAGTAAATAAGGTCAGTATTCTTTATTCTCACAGTTGGTTATGTTCGTTAACCCTTTTTTTTGTTTTCAAGCATCTGAAACTACATTGCATTGTCAATTTACCTCAAAATATAACGAGCATACAATTCATGTTCGTTAATCACTTGACATTTACAGAGCCATACAATTCATCACGTAGGATTTCAAGAGTTGTATAATACTATTAGTCTTTACTCTTGTCATTGTTGCAATTCTGTTTTACACGATTGCTCTTTTGGACTGGTTTATTGTATTTAGATGTTTTTTTTGAATCACTTGACATTTACAGAGCCATACAATTCATCTCTCATCTTAATTGAATCACTTCAATTCAATTATGAATTCAATTTCTTTGTTCAATTATGAATTCAAAAATCTGATATAGGCTAAGGCTATAACTTCAATTGCTCCCTGTGTTGATCTAACTGATATAGGCTAAGGCTATAATGTCTCGATCAGGAATCAATTGCTCCTCGTGTTGATATACTTGCCCACCACGTGAACGCCATGCGAAAGGACAAGTGTCGTACATGAGCTGGCCCTCCTGACATGGCCCCTGGTCTAGTCAGCGTTGAGGTGTTCGGGCACTGACCCCTCTCCCCTATATAATCTCACAATCCTTTAATTATAGTTTTTACTGACTGTCATAACAAACATTAAATCAATCTTTTTATGCAGTATTGCATATTAAGTATGGTATGTTGAGCTTGATAAAAACATTTTAAAGATTTTGAATTAGGATGTGGGTATTCTGGGTACTGCATAATTTAATTTATTTTAGGACATCTACTTAACAGGATGCAATGCAAGACCACTTCATCTCTCATCTTAATTGAATCACCTCTGTACAGTGTTCAATTATGAATTCAAAAATCTGATATAGGCTAAGGCTATAACTTCAATTGCTCCCTGTGTTGATCTAATTGATATAGGTTAAGGCTATAATGTCTCGATCAGGAATCAATTGCTTCCCGTGTTGTTATACTTGTTATTTAACATGATATTTGGTATTTGTTCTTGTTCATCAAAGAGCATGTAATGTTCAAGGGATAGTTTGTTTAGATGCATTCAGATTGTTTTGTTAATGATGTTCAATTCAATTATGAATTCAATTTCTTTGTATAACCACCACAGAGCTGAGTATGTTAACCTCCTTTTTATTGAGTGATTTTGATTGATGAAGTTTGCAATGAATTTCAATGATACTTGTTATTTAACAGGATTAGATGCAAACAAGGGATAATTTGTTTAGATGCAATCAGATTGTTTTGTTAATGATGTTCAATTCAATTATGAATTCAATTTCTTTGTTCAATTGTGTCCATAAAAAATATGATATAGGCTAAGGCTATAACTTCAACAGATTAACAAACTTGTAGGATTTAGAAACTGTTTGATATGTAGGAATTATGAACTGTTTGATATATAATTTCATAAAAAATCTGATATAGGCTAAGGCTATAACTTCAACAGATTAACAAACTTGTAGGATTTAGAAATTGTTTGATATGTAGGAATTATGAACTGTTTGATATATAACTTCATAAAAAATCTGAAACTGTTTGATATGTAGGAATTATAAACTGTTTGATATATAACTTCATACAAAATCTGATATAGGCTATAAGGCTATAACTTCAACAGATTAACAAACTTGGGGGATTTAGACACTGTTTCATACATACTAACTTGAAAATGTTTGTAGCTTCCCAAACATCCATGGATGCTATCATTAGCAAACCTATTTGATCCTTACCAAAATCATAGTGTCTTGTAGTTACAAAAATTAAGTCATGGCACCTCTATGCTTGATGGCTTCCATTTCCTGCATTGCCCAAGTATGGTGGACTACCCAACATTGGATGATTAGGATGTGCCTGAATGTTGGCATATGGTTGACTCCAATTTGCTCCATGTAGCCATGGTGGGACTGAGTAGCCCAAGTGTCCACTTGTGTTACTAACCCCAGCACTGACTGCAGGTGTCATATAAACACAATTAGGATTCAAACCTGCACTGGTAGGGGTATACGAGGTGGGCCTAACCCCTGCCTGATAGCTAGGGACTTGGATGTTAATCAGGTCTTGGAATGATGGTGTCTGCTCTGCAATGTGGTCCATCGTGTTAGACATCAACCTATTTGCCTCAAACTGTCTTGAACCATGTTCTTCTCTGCTTGTCACCCCTTGTCCTTTTTCCAACTCTTGCTGAACCTTTCTTGCCTCTCTCTGTTGCCTTGCCAATTGCTTTTGATGTTCCTTATCTACCCTTGCTTTTTGTCTTTCCAACCTTTCCTTTGCTCGAGCTTCTGCTGTTGCAATCCTTGCAACCCTCTTTTCATTGGCTAACTCCTTCTTTCTCTTTTTAGCTTCCCGAATTTCATTCTTTTTACGTTCAGACTCGAACATTAAATTCATATAGTCTTCAGATGTGAGCAATTGTGAACTCCTCCCTAAACGAAGATAATCTGAGGTTGAGTTCCTTGATGAGGCCTTCATTCTCTCTACTGGTAGCTTTAGGAATGCACCAAGTAATCTCTGCTTTTCCGGACTTGCCTGCTGGATTTCATCTTCTGGGACAACTGATTGGCCCCCATTGTTGTCTTCTTCAGGTACTTCATGCTGAATAGGCTCCTCTTCTAGTGATCCATTGTCCACAAAATAATGAACAAGTTCGGTGTTCAACCCTAATGGTTGTGAAGGCATGTCCATGCTTTCATCCTCATTGGTGGTAGATACATTATTTCCAGTGATATTCATCACGGCCTCTGCCAGCCATGATGGTGCACTTACTTGGGTTGGCATGGTCAATTGCTCATTGTCAGCTGCATCAGTGGGTGTCACAACCTCATTGATATTGTTAGTTGGTTCATCACTGAACTGTGTCTCACTGACATGCTCAACATCATCACCACCATAGAACAACCCTTCAGAAAGAGACATTATACCTTCAGCAGCAGCTACATCTTCTTGGGCACCAACATGCTCTTCTAAATTCTCTGCTTCTTGACCTTCCACTTCAAATGCTTGGCTACATGTGGTATCATGCATAAGAGCATCATAATTGAGTGGCCATATACCAGTCCTCCTAAATCCAGCCTTGATATTAGAAGGTGTGAGAGCCCTTTTAAATTCTTTGCTAGCAAGCTCAGCTAGCTCAAACCTCTTTACTTCCACCCCTGGGTTCTTTGCCATCCATGAAGCTCGCTCGACCCTGAAATAGTTCTTGAAAGGCCCAAACACGCTCACATCAAGGGGCTGCAATCTGTGAGTAGTATGAGCCGGCAATGTTAACAGGTCAATGCCCAACTTATTGGCCTCCTCGATTGTCTGCATAGCCATGTGGCTTCCATGGCCATCTAAAATCATCAAGTGCCTATTTTCAGGCGAGACACCACCCGGTACAGAAGCAGCAAAGTGGCAAAGCCAATTTAGGAACAGTTCCTTTGTCATCCATGCATGTGGATGTGCAGCCATGCATGCCCCCGGTTCACAATTCTGTATGTAATTTTTTAGTTGAGTTTTACCTTTAAATAGATAAAATCCCGGTATAGATGAGCCAATTGCATTGACACAGGCAAGAATTGTGATCCACTCCTTGCTCTTAGGCAATATCTTAGGCACATTTCTATTCCCTCTCTTTGCAATTACCCGCATACCGCAATTTCTTCCTGCCTGTAAGCCTGTCTCATCGCAGTTCCATATGTGGTCTGGGGCATATGAGTGCTGGTCATATGCAGCAGAAAGAGTGTTATAGAACTTAAAAACAATTGCAGGGCGTAGATTTAAAGCCCGGTCTCTGTCAAGGCCCTCTCCTGTACGTAACACAAGGTCTGGATGCCTCTTTTTAAACCCACTCCACCATGACTTACCAGGAAAACCATCTTTAAAGGGGTTTGGCCTCCCTTGACATATTTGAGCTACAGTGGATTTAAGTTGGATAAGCTCTAACCCATGTCCCAATAGGGCCATCTCCTTACACCACTCCACCACCTCATCTTCCTCCTCTTCAGTCATGACTGTAACAGGCCCTCTGCGCTTTGTATTATTCAACCCATTTATCCAATAATGTATGTTTGAGGCAGCAATACCATGTTTTTTCGCTGATGCACGGATTGAATATCCCTTAAACTCGATGTCATCAATTGCAGCAAGCATGTCTTCCTTCGTCCAACCTCTGATTGCACTGATTTTCTTTGTTGAAATTGCACCTTGTATTGTGGTCGAAGGTGGTTCTGTGGCTGATGGTGGGCTGGGATGATCCGCAACCACAGGGTCCTTTTCAACTACATTACTAGGAGCAATGGGAGCATTGACATCATCATCTGATGAACTGCTCCGCAGTTGGGCCCCCCTTCTCCCTCGCCTCCCGTTCCTTATCCGATCTGCAACAGAAACTCTTGGCATGGCTACAACCTGCAATTTCCAACATCGTTAAGAAATTTGATAAATATTACAGCACAACAGTATAGAGTAAACTATAATTATGTATGAATTCCAAAATTTATGCTAATAACATGAAATATTTTAGTTGTTTGTTGTGAATTAATTGGCATTGAAGTATTACTTGTCAATTATGTATTACTTGTAATATCAACATCAGAAAGATATGTGATACCTACATGGCTGTTAGCTACATGGACTTGTCTAAAATCAGTAAGTGCCTATTTTAAAATGGACTTATATTTGGACATGGACTGTGTGTTAGAACTATTTTTATTGAAAGATTTTATTCAATATAAAGTCAATATCCAAATCTGCTTAATATCTTGAATAACATTATTGAAGAACAATGAAATACCTGTATGTCTCCAGCAACGCTCCAGCAACTGATGAAGAGAGTGAATAGCAACTGATGAAGAGAGTGAATGTAACACTGTGCACACACACTGTCTGGAATGTAACATTGTGCACACACTTTGTCTGGAATGGAACACTGAGCACACTCTGTCCTCTGTTTGTATGTCTGGAACACTGTCTGAAAAGGATTGTATGTCTGCAAAATGGAAACTCACTGTCTGAAAACTCACTTTCTAAAAACTGTATGTCTGCAAAATGAATGGAACACTGTCTGAAAACTCTGAATGTATGTCAGCAGTAGTTTAAGAGCAAAACGAATGCCTCAAATGCAGTAACAGTTGATGTTTTATAGTTTTATGATTTAGAATTTCATTGGTAGGGAAGATTGGCATGGATTTCCATCTCCCAAATTTAATTGTGTGGTGTGGATTGATTTGTATATGATCCAATGGCTGAAAAGCTTTCATGGTTGATCCTTGTGCTTTCCTGAATTTAATTTATGAATTGAAATGCTTTTCAGAATTTAATTCCTGTAATTCCAGGACTGTTGTGTTTAATTCTTGAAATGAAAGGTTGGGTGAACTATTTCCTGAATTGAATGGTGTCATTTAATGTCTTCAATAGGTTGAATGGTTAAACAAACATGTAGATATTGCTGACAGACATTTCACCTATTTTTGTGCAGGTGGTACTCAGTCTTTGTGCAGGTGTTACCTAGTTTTTGTCCAGGTGTTATTCAACAATGAGATGTAGTCCCCCAATGCAAAATCAGTGGGGGACTGTTTGATGGGATAACTGTACTTTTGGATGGGTAGCATTGTAATGTTTTGTAGTGCATTTTGCCTTAAATGGTAATTCAAAACTGGAGGTACTTGAGACAGTAGGTCTTGTCAACTTGTGATGTTAGACTTGGTGTATGGCAGTTGTTGGTCTAGTAAAAAACTGGGCCCATTTTGGACATATTTATGTAACTTATATAACTTATTATCAAATATTTATGTGCATATTATCAAATATTTATGTGCATATTTTAGTGAGTTTGTAATTTATGTTTGATGGATGTGTGGGACCAGTACTATAACTACTACTGGTCCTTGCACAACAATAGAAGCCTCTCCCCTATAACACTACATGTGCTATTGGTTCCGTAACATACATATATAATACTTTCATTTATTGATAATTGGGCCTGTCAAAGTGGTATTGGGTTCAATAACGTATTAAATAGTTATTTTATATCTATAGGGTATGTGGTAATTATTAATTATTTTAGAATTTAAAGTTTATGTATTTGTGTGTAATTTAGTAAAAAGTTTAAAAGTTATTTAATTATTTATTTATTTTTTATATAATTTTATTTTCTCAAAAGTTAAATATAACTTTTTAAATTTAAAATTCCCAATTCAATATGTAAAATATGATCTTTAGCTATTTTTGAAATTTGAATGGCTAAACATGAATATTTAATTTTGAAAACTCAAAATGTTTATGATTTAATTTATTTTAATTTATGTGTAAACATTTAAATTTGGTATAATTATCTTCAATATCCATGTTCATTCACATGTTTTTATGAGTAACAACTACAACATTACATAAATATAATTTTATATCAATTAAGAGTCAAATACAACATTCCATAAATATAATTTTATATCATTTAGAGTCGAAAACATGAACTTTGTGAATATAATCATAATAACTCTCTCCAAATTAGTTGGGAAAATCACAACATTACATAAAATTATTGAGCACTTAATAATAATAAAAAACAAATCATTTAACACTACTTAATAAATAAAAAACTAGACTCACTAAAGTCACTTAAAAATTAGTGTAACCTATGATCAGAGCCATAATTTTTTATGCCTTATTCTCGAGATGCAAAAGTAATGGGATCTGAATTTATTTATTTGACTTTGGTTTGTAAAAGTTTTCTAAGGGATTATATCAAGTTTTATTTATGGCTTTGTTATTTAAGGGTATTTAAGTTGTTAATATTATTTAAATTAGTATTTAGTTTTTGTCATACTAATCTTCATGGTTGGATTTTTGTTTAAAATTTTTGAATAAATCATTTTCTTTTCCGAAAACGACTTAATAATCACCCTTTATTCTATCTCATAAAATAAAATAAAAAATTAACTTAATAAAAATATAAATAATAAATAATAGATTTTCATACTTACATTTGAATCTGCAATGCGTGACACATTAAAAAAAATTGTTTAATCCATTAGTAAAAAGTGGGGTTACAATTGAGAAGAACCTGGGCTACAGCTACAAAATTCATTTAATTATTTGAACATACTAAAAAATCACCGTCCCTCCAATTTTTGTTTGAACGTCCAGGACATTTGCTTAACTTCCGCATCCTCCAAAATTCACTTGCACATCCTGCAGAAAACGAAGCAGCTGGAACATCCTGCACATAAAAAGAACGATTAATAAAAACCTTTTAGGTATAAATTAGCAAAAACTAGGGCTGCAATTAATAGTTACAGTGGCTACAGCTGCAAAATTATATAGAACGAACTCCTTTTCTAGGTTGTGCAAAATCTGAGTCATGATATGAGTAAATTGTAGTTAAATAGATGAATCAATTTCTTTATAAAAGAAATGACATTGTCATATCTTGTGAATTAACTTTTGGCCAGTGGCCTGGTTCAATAAAATATTTTCTGGCAATATCATATTTCTGTTATGGTTCTTGAGGAAGCCTTACTAAATTTCCGAAGGAACCCGGAAGCCTCTCCAAGTTCTTGGAGCAGGAAAGATAGATGTGTTCCAAGTTTTTCAGATTCCCGCAGATATCTGGCAGAGACCGTAAAAATTCCCTTAGCTGCAAGTGTTTCAACTATGAATGATAAAATGATAGCAGCAAGACCCGCCGCGGGAGATGGCAGAGAATAGACAGTGCCACCATAGATCACAGACACGCACCAGAGGATGCATGAAAGGAGCGAGAAAGATTACGAAAATACTCAATAAAGAGTCCCTCAGAAAATTTGCATTTACAACCAGAACCGAGAGGAAACCCTCAATGGAGCTCATAATAGAGATTTGGGAAATATGCAGTGACTTGAGAAGGGTTTACTCAAAGATCCGAAGTCTAAGGCATAATTAGGGCATATATACAAACTCCAAAGTCTGCGGCACATACAAGATTGCAATCGTGAAGGGTTTATTCAAAGATCTGAAGTTGTTGCATATATAGGGAATATATACAAACACTGAAGTCTGCGGCATATGCACAGAAAGACAGCGATAATTTCTCAGGTGTTATTCTATTTGCAAATGGTTTGGAATCTATTTGCAAACAGTCTCAGTGTGAAATCGAAGACTCTCCAGCGCGCTTTCGGGTAGGAAAAGTCACGACGAAACTTGGAAAACAGGTAGTAAGGGTTATGGCTCAGACTTCTACCGAGTTCGGTTCTTCAAGGGTATGGACAGGAAAGCCTCTCATTCTTTGTTCTTGACGGTTATCTTAACTAAGCAATCTTTTGGAGCTTTCCAGCAGAGGGGTGTTGTTTTCCCTGTGTGCGGGCCACGGAGCGAGTTGCTCGTCAACAATGCAAGGATTCCTCTCTGTTCAGTCTCTCCTTCACCGAATCGGTTGCGTTCATTGTTTAGTTTGATTTCTGGACAGTCTTCTCTTCGAAATTCATGCTCTCATTCTTCTCAGCAATTCGGATCCAATACTCCTGCGCTGCATCAAGTGTTGATGTTAAACTTCTTTTGATTCAGAGATAGCCTTAAAGTATAGCCTTTGATTTAATATGCTCTTCCTCAGTTTTAGAAGATCTTGAGATCCCTTGGTGATTAGAGCCCAAAAGGTATCCAATCCTTGCTTTTAATCACCTCTATGGTCAGTATGCCGTAGAACGGCAAGCCTACAGTCGGCTCTGTTTACCGAAACATATTAGCAAAGGATCGATTAGCCGGAAGGGATCGAGTGCTGCCGAGACACTCACAGTATTTCTACTGTTGAATAAACTACCTGAGATTAAGCTGCTTGGAAGATCTACAGAAACCCTACAGTTTTTTGCTCTTCCCAGAAACCCTATAGCAGAGCTCGCAGGTTCTTACAGTGTGGAGGCTTTCGGGAACAAGAAAACTTTGCAGGATTTGATTAAGAATTCAGTGAACAGAGAACGAGATCATGAATGCTGAAATCAATAGAGCTCATAAGACACAGGATCGGGGAAGTAATAGTCAAGGTATATATACAAATCAAGAACATCCTCATACAAGTGCACAACAGGGATTACACCAGAGAAAGAACTCTTACAAAGACAGATGTTATAAACCTGTCACCTCTGTAAAACAAATCTTTTTGGAACACAATGATCTTTGGAATAAAGTGGCAGGATTATAGAAACGAGCTTTGATTGGCAGGTGGCTATTTCCAGAGGATCTCTCTGTAGATATGACTGAATGGGTTAAATCAAATTGGACACCAATACTAGGATACACTCCCAAAGTAAGCAGAATGATGGGGAACTGGTTTAGTGTGCATTTCCTGCATGAAGAGGATTGCAAAAAAATCGTGAATCGAACTTGGGTTAAAGGAAGAAGCTTCATTCAATTGCTCCCATGGTATTTGGGATTTAACCCTGTTATAGATGCTCCGAAGAGCAATTGTATTTGGGCAAAACTACCAGGCTTGCCGCTCAAATTCTGGACTTTAAAGACCTTACAAGCTATTGGAAACTCGATTGGGATAACAAAGTATCTGGACCCCCAATGTATTGGCGCAGTGGACAAGCGAATTGCTTGGATATTAGTTGAAGTCACTCTACAAGGAGGATTGTTGTTTGATGTGGATCACATTTAGGGACAACGAACTCATCGCCAGAGAATAGACTACTGGGGCATCCCATTTAGATGTCTAATTTTCCATCACACGGGTCATCTACAAAAAACTTGTCCAATGTGTTACTGGAGAAGGGATCATTGCAGAGAAGGCAGACACCTCACAAGATGGAAAAAACAACAAAAAGGAAATGGCTTTGATTATGGTAAGACAACTCCCCTTTCCAACAACTCTGTTAAATCAACCTCATATGATTTTCACTCTACTTCTCAAAAGATAAATAGGACCAGGAATAAAATTGATAACTTGGACATTTCTCTCTCTCAAAAAACATCTTCATCTCATCAGTTCATCCCACCACACTATGAAATTCCACTTGATGAACCACAGGGAGTTATAATATCAAATCTTCACACCTCGCCATGGCATCTTCTCACATCCGAACCGTTAGAGGTGTCTCCTTTTATACCACCACTTGAACAGGCCTCTCCAACTTCTCCAATTGAACCGATTCCACCACTTTGTCCAGAATCACCTAAAAATATTATACCGATTCCTCCACTTTGTCCAGAATCACCTTAAAATATTGTTGACAGCGACTTAGAGGCAATCCTACACAACCCTTTGCTAGACTTAGCAGCACTCACAGTATATGGAAAACCATCTACTTCTTCTGGTCTACACATTTCTCCAGAATCGGCTAAAAATATTACTGTTCGAAAAACCTCCAAAAATGGGTCCAGACATTTTACGGGTCGAATGAAAACAAAGTCATTGTTTCAGGGTGAATTGATTGACCTATAAGATGTGCCAATTGTGTCATCAGCTGATCTTCAGGGCCTTAGAGCGGGCAGCCCCAGTACATCTCGAATATGATGACTATCTTATCCTTAAATATCAAAGGGGTAGGCGAATCCTCAAAAAAACTCTGTGTGAACAAAATGTTCTCTGATTTTCTGCCATCGATGATTCTTCTCCAGGAGATTTTATGTAGTAGGACCGTTGCAATAGATGTAATTCTTAAGATCAGACCAAATTGGAACACTGTGGGGGTGGACGTGGAATACAGGGTAGGGGGATTAATAGCAGCATGGGATCCTTCCATTTTTAGCCTTAGAGCTTACAAGTTTTTTTGGAGGTATTCTACTCTATGGAAATATCAGAGGGTTGGGGGAAAAAATTCATATTGTTAATCTATATTCTCCATGTAGAAATCGAGCCTCCTTCTGGGATTGAATGGATCAATCCAGTATATTGAATATCAAATATATAATGATTATTGGGGACTATAATGCTTCTCTCTCGGTGGATGAGTCTTGGGGTGACGGGGCATGGAGGGATCCTTTGGCTGATAAGATTGAAAAAATATTCTTGGATTCGGGCTTCATCGACATCAAGCCATCTCCTCTTGTCCCTACATGGACGAATAGACGCAGTGGCCACAATTTCATCGGCAAATGTCTTGACCGAATTATGATGAAGGTTCCTCTCAATACAATGCTAGGAAATGTCAAAACAACGGTTTTCCCTTCATGCTCATCTGATCATATGACTATCTCATTAACATGGAAACGAGAGGAAAGGACGAGTGGAATCCCCTTTAAATTCAGCGGAATTTGGTTACAAGATCCAACATTCAATAAACTAGTGATCGAATATTGGAATCAGGAGGATAAGGTCTCCGGTCTTGATGGAAGGGGAAAATTCGCAGATAAGTTGCACAGACTAAAATCTATTGTAAAGACTTGGCAGAAGGATAAGAAAATCAGTCTTGATAAACTACTCGGGGACATTGAAAATAAAATTCAACAAATATTTAAACAAATGAAAGATTCGACACCTGATTCTTTAACATTTTCCACTCTCAAAATGCTGGAGACAAGAAAGATTGAAATACTAAAGATACAAGAAACAACATGGAAATTAAAAAGCAGAGTGCAATCGCTGAAAGAGGGCGACCTTAATACTAAGTTTTTTCACAATTGTGCCAACGGACACAGGAACAAAAACTCTATCTGGAATATTAAGGCGGTTGATGGCTCGATAAAGTATACAAATTCTGAAATACAGATCGAGGCATTCAAATATTTCTCTGACTTTTATAAAGCTGATAATGAGATTGACTCTCTAATTCAAACATGGTTTTTAAAGCACTTACCACTTATGTTTGACCAGGCAACAAATGAAATCTTGGAAGCAGAGATAACCAAGAAAGAGATTGAATCAACTCTAAAGGATTTCGTCTAGGACAAAAGTCCTAGCCCGGACGACTGGTCGACCGAATTTACTCACACTTCAATGATTTAATGGTAGATGAGATTCTCATGGTGACCGAACAAATTAGAGTAATGGGTCTTGTTCCTGCTGATATGAATTCAAATTTTCTAACTATCATTGCAAAATCATCTTCCCCTGAACAGTTCTCAGACTATAGGCCTATTGCACTTTGTAATGTAATATACAAGCTAAATTCTAAAATAATCGCAAACAAAATCCGAGCAACCTTATCGTCCAGGATTTCAAAAGAGAAATTTGGATTTCTGGGTGGAAGGTCCATACATGATGCAATCACGATTGCTTAGGAGGCTCTTCATTTGATTCATGCAAACAAATATGAGGCAATCATCATGAAGATTGATATTAAGAAGGCATTTGACTCTGCTGATTGGTCTTTTATTTGACTTATTCTCCTCAAGATCAGTTTCTCAATGAGATCTCTCAGGTGGGCTATGGCCTGTATCACCTCTGTGCAATATGCAGTCCTCATAAATGGTATTCCCACTGAATTCTTTGGAGCTGGAAGGGGTCTGAGGCAGGGATGTTCATTATCCCCCCTCATTTTTATTCTAATCATAGACTACTTCAGCAATGTTATGAAGATGGCAGAGGAACGAAGCTACTTTAAAGGTCTACATTTCTCCCCTTCGATAATTGTCACACACTCATTATTTGCTGATGATTTATTAGTATTCGATATGCTCAACAGAACTCAGTGGTTTTATTTGCACTATATCCTCATCCGATTTCGGCAGGCCTCTGGGCTTTGCATCAACAATGACAAATCCCTTCTTATATACAACGAGGGTGACATGGAGGAAGTAAAATTCATAACAGCTTTTATGGGAACAAACAGTCGCCATATTTCTAAGGGACTCACCTACCTAGGATTTAGATTGAAGGCATGCTCTTATACTACTGCTGACTGGATCTGGCTTTTCAAAAAGTTCAGGAACAAGACAAACAAGTGGAAAAACAAGATGGGAGGTAGATACATATTGATAATGGATGTTCTGTCACAATATGTTGTCTACTGGTCGCACCTTTATTTCCTCCCAGCATACACAGTAAACAAAATCAATTCTATGATTGCAAACTTTCTATCGGGTTCATCTCTTGATCACACCAACATACATCTTTGCAAATTGAGCGAAATATCGGTTCCGAAAAGAAATGGAGGCTGGGGATTACTAGACAATATATCTTTCGCCAATGCTTTATTGATAAAATCCCTTTGGCGCGCTCTAAATTGTGATGGAAAATGGTCGACCATCATCAAATTTAAATACATATAGTGTGACCCATTAAAGCTTCCTTATTTGGGTGGATCTATCAAGGCGCGTCGGGCATCTGCAATTTGGATCAGTTTTTGCAAGATCATGCCATTGTTGAGTCAAAGACTTGCGTGGAAATTTGGGAATGGGCATAATATTTTCATTGGGATTGATAGGATATTTTCATCCTCTAAACAATACCAGATAGATAAACACTTATTACACAGATTACAACAGACGGACATATTTACTTTATTGGACCTTATCCTCTGCTGGTCCCTTGATGCTCCCATTTGGAAATCTGCTGACAGGCTAGGTATATATGGAATTGATCTACCGACATGGAATGAGTATAAAAAAATTCTACAAGGACTGGGACTATCATATAATAGAAATGGTGACCAACTGACTTGGAATGGAAGAACATCTAGATCGGGCTTAATTGTGAAGGACATTTATGAAAGTCTCATTCAGCAAAATCCTTCTGCTGCGCCATCTCCCTTCTACTTTTCCTGGCACCTAAATATTCCAAACAAGATAGTATTATTTATCTGGCTATTATGAAAAAATAAAATATTGATTTGGGATGTTTTATGTAGGCGGGGCTTTATGGGTCCTAGAAGATGCCCCTTCTGTCTATTGCAGGAAGAAACCTCATCACGTCTCTTTTTTACTTGCCCTTTCAGCCTTTCAATTTGGATGCATTTCTCAGGTGTTATTCGCTATTCATCTTGGCAGCCTTTTGATTGTATACAATCTATTACATCATGGGCTAGAGTCGCATATCCATTAAACACTACACCTTTCTATGTTATATGGGAAATCTGGATTTCCAGAAATCGATGTATTTTTGAAGATTCCCCTCCTCACTCTGCCTTGATCATTAAGGATATCTCGACTTGGATCAATATAAACTCATGCATCATCTATGATATAAAAGATCTTTCTGGATGAATTAGACCTCATCAAATCATTCTCCCGGCATTATTTTTCGATGGTGCATGCATCAATGGAATATGCGGCTGTGGGGCTTGTATTCGTCTTCACAACAATGACCACTATCAAATCTATTGGAATGGAGGCTCTAGCTCAAACAACAAGGCTGAAATTATGGCACTCTAGGGAGGTCTGTACATTGCATATAATAAAAAACTCTCAAACATCCATATATATGGAGACTCGAAGATTACTATAGATGGGATCAATGATCTCAGTAATATGCAAATCCATCGTTGTTTTGGTTGGATTCAGAGAATTAGAAACATTCTATAGAAATTTCAGTCATATAGTATCGAACACATCTATAGATATTTGAATACTAGAGCTTATAAGCTATCGAAGAAAGAACTGGACAGTCCTTCTGGAGAGTTTCATATTCATCTCTACAAGGGTTCCCTTTGCCTCGACACTTGGATACTCCCTATTCCTTAACATTTGACAAGGGGACTTTCTTCTAAAAGCGAGCCTGTTTTCTATTTTGTTTCTTCGATGTTGGGGGCAGGCGAGCCTTCTTCTGCAAGTGAGGTTGCTAGTGGCTTCTTGGCATTGACTCTATTCTTGGCATTGTTTCATCAGACAGGATTCATTCTGAATCTCGTTTTTTCTTCATTTAGATGTCTCAGAGATCAGTCTCAGAGATCACTCAGTATCTGAGTTTCAGCTGTTTCTTGTATTGTGAGGCATTGAATTCCAGTAAAATCGGAAGCCATTATGGGATTTTCTACTCATGGGCTGCTTTGGTAAATGCTTAGAGAATGCTTAGAGGATTGGGTTTCCAATTGTTGGATTCTTCGGGACTAAAATTGGGTGTAATGTCTTATGATGTAATCACTGGTATTTGATTGAATATGAACTGTAATACTACAACATTTTTTTCTTACTGAAAAAAAGTTGATATAAGTACTGGTTAAAATGGTGAAAGCTGAGGAGCAAGAACATATAGGCTCGAGTGTAGTCAAATTCGAAGCAAAGAGGGTGAATTAAAATTTTCTAGCCAGAGCCAGAGCCAGAGCCACCCCTGCCTAATGCATTGTCATTGCGTCCGTGAGATTCCACCACCATCGTGAACCCGACATTCCAAAGAGGGGATCTTCGAGTGGTTTCAAGTGCATCCAACTGTAAAATTTGGAATATAGCTTTCTACTAGGCTGCTCTATTTTGGAGTTCCTACGCTCTTCACCCTCGCTCCTTAGATGGTTGGTCAAGCATATTCGGTGACATAGAACAAAGACGCCCAGGGTCCGAGGTCGAACCGAGACACATAAAGCAAAGCAATATGACTTTCGCCTCTCCCGCAAGTAACACCTTTGTCTAGGATGTAAGGAATGCGTGATTTGAAAGTCTGCTTTGTAGCCATATGTAAGGTCTACAGATATCCCAAGGGGAATGAATTTTTATGGTCTGAGGGTTTTTAGGTTCAAATCCTATATGGTTTGTATATGGTTTTTCTTATTTTGGGGCATGTATATCATATACTCAGGGGTGGTTGTTGTGGGGATGATTTTCTATGTGCATGAGGTAAGATCTCAAGTTCTTTAGGGACTGTAGAATGATCTTGGAGAGGGGGGAGATTGTTATGATTTTTGTGCTGGTATTGTTCGCTATTATCATATTGAGAGCAATGTTAAAACCGGTATATCAGGCAAATGATAAATGTGGAGAATAAAAACTCCATGCATGAGTCTTCTTCTAATTCGGATTCATTGTATCCTCAATATCTATCATAGTGGTATGCTCTTTGGCAATGCTGGGCAGACTCCTTTGTTATCTCTAGAACTTGCAAGAATTTTGGATTTAAACTTTTCTCTAGATGGTGGACATGCCCAGGGTGTTGATGCTGCTGCTGCTGGGGGTGTTACTGACTGATCGTTCATGAGCGGCTTCTGGTTTTTCCAGTGACGGAAGCGGCTACTATCATGGAGATAACTATTTTCTGGGAAGTGAGTGGGGGCTGACATCTTTTCTGACAAAGCAGAATGATTTAAGAATTTATACCTTCTGGCCTGGGTAGATATGTCAATAGATGATCTGATCAAATAGCCTTCAGCTGTTTCTATCCAGGTTTTATTTCTGCAGGTGATGGCTTCCATTTATAGTGATTCACTGAACCCTGACGACAAAGGAGTATTTGTTTATTTCTTGCATATGACATTTGGCATAGGGTGGTGACGTGCTATCTATGCACTTGGTACTGGAAAGGGACTTTGGTCGGTATTTGAATTCTATGTGCCTTCTTTTGCTGATGATGATTTATGGTTGATCTAACCATACGGATGAATGGTGATTTGTCAGTAGATTTGCCTATCTATATTGAGATTTTCAAAGACTTATTCGGGTCTTGGGACGAGGCTATTCGGGTTTAAATAGTTTTCGGATGGTGGCTCCCATTTATAGCTCTACACGGATGACATGGGGCCCGAATATATTTATATTTATATGATCTGCCCAATGAAATATGGGTTTTGGTGCTGACATTTTGACGTTCTGACCCATGCTACTGTGGCTCGGTCAGAACCTTTGTTTTTATTGACTTGTTTTCCTTTGACGGCACCTACTAGCGCTCTTCCATTTCGCATGGCTATTGGGATCCACCTTCCTGCCATCCCATTATCATCAGAGTTAATGCTATTGGGTATCAAGGATGACGAATGTCAATGACATTCTTTCATCAGACACATCTGCCTAAGAGGCGTTAATTTCCGCCACTATCGATGCAGAGAATAGATGCACTAAGGTTTTTGTGGGAGATGCAAATTTGATTGCAAAGTCTTGTTTCATTCCACAAAGGGGTTATGCTGCTGGTAATCGTGGAGGTGCATCGACTCAGTCTATAGGTGGGAGGGACACAGGGGTTTGTAGAGGGCAAAGCTAGAAGGGACACTGTTTCAAGCCGGCCATGGTGGTAAAGGAAGTTATCATGGAATACAATGATCTTTGGGGAAGGGTGGCGAGTCTCCAAAAACGCGCTCTCATAGGACGATGGATGTTTTTTGATGGCAAATATGTGGATATGGTGGAATGGGTGAAGTCATTCTGGAATCCTATCCTGGGCTACTCGCCAAAGGTAGCATGTTACTAAATAATTGGTTCAGTATCCACTTCATGAAAGAGGAAGATATTGCTAAGATCATACAGATGACGTGGGTATGGGTTAAAAGCTTCATGCAGCTGGTACCATGGTATTTAGGCTTTAATAATGTTATGGAAGCTCCAAAAAGAAAAGTCGTATGGGTGAAATTTTCGAGGCTTCCACTAGAATTTTGGACGCTGAAGGCCTTGAGGGTGATTGGTGACTCTATTGGATGCACCAAGTATATTGATCCTTGTATCATTAGTACTACGGATAAAAGGATAGCTTGGCTATTAGTGGAGGTAAGTGTCAAAGGCGGATTGTCGGGGGACATCGACCTTGTTTGGGGCCAACAAAGACATAGACAGTGGGTAGATTATTGGGGGGCTCCCTTCCAATGTTTGATCTGTCATCGGACGAGACACTTAAAGAGCTGTTGTCCAATATGATTCAAGAATTCTCGTAGAGTTGGCTCATGTAATGAGGAATTTGGCCATGACGACGTTGCTGGTGTTGCAGTGACTGGGAAGGGTGCGCACGATATGGGTAACTCACTTCTGCCATCTTCTGGTGATGATGAATATGCTTCGGCAATTGATTGTGTTGAAAACAAGCTCCTCATGATTATGAGATACCCTATGTAAACAAGACATGTGCTCCTATTTTTACTCGGGATAATGTTTGGGGGGTGCCTCCTGCTAATACTCATATTCCCTCTGCCTGTCCTAAGGACATGGGTTTGGTCGGGCAGGTGCCTCTGGTAACTCCTCATGTATCCTCAGTAACCCCTAGGCATATAGAGTCTAGGATGGGTGCTAGGCCTTCACTTCATACCACTGTCAGCTCTGAAATAACGGATGTACCCATTCTTTCTACCACCCCTACCTCCCCCCCACATACTGCGACTCTCGGGCCATCTCACACCCCATAGGAACAACTATATGTATCTCCATCGATGCCCCCCGTGGAATGGGCTTCACCATCATCCCCCCGTCTTGATATTTCCCTTGACATCACGGACTCCCCTAAAAAATCGGTTGGAAGTGATATTGACTCTCTACTAGGAAATCCTAACCTTGATTTTGCGGCCTTAACGGTATTTGATAGGATCCCCCAACAACAGGAGATTGTTATATCCCTTGAATCTAGAAATAATATAATTGTACATAAGAAAACTAAACCGAGGACGGGGCATTTCAGGGGGCGGCCAAAAACAAAGTCTTTGTTCAAAGATGATTTTTTAGATCTCACGAATGTACCCATCTCTTCCTCTAGGGACATTGGGGCACTTAGAGCAAGCAAACCCCTGGGTGGTTCCAAATGAATTCTATTCTTTCTATGAATCTCAGGGGTATGGGCAACCCTTCAAAGAAAAATCGCTTGAGGGAGGTACTAAACACGGTGATACCTATCATCATTCTTATATAGGAAACGCTATGTGATAGAATGAAAGCAATCAGATATATTCTTTCCATTAGACCCGGTTGGCATGCAACGTCGGTGGATGCTGTCGGTCATGTGGGGGGTGTATTGGCATTATGTAATCCTTCTCATCCCAAGTTTTTGGCTTTTAGTTTTTTTGGCAGCATCCTATTATCTGGGAACATTTGTGGAGTGTGAGGCACGATAAATATTATAAATTTATATGCTCCTTGTCAAAATAGATATGATTTTTGGGGGTGTCTAAATAGTTCAGGTATTCTCTCATTGGAGAACCTGATTGCCATTGGGGATTACAACTCGACCTTAAATTATGATGAATCATGGGGTCATAGGGCTTGGGTGGACCCTCTTGCTAGGTATATTGGCTGCATATTCGAGCATGCATATATGATTGATGTTCGCCTAGATCCCATTCTGCCTACGTGGACTAACCGGAGAGCTGGGGTGAGTTCATTATGAAGCTTTTGGACCGAGCTATGGTGAAGGGGCATATTGCTAACATTCTGGGGAACATGCGATCATATATACATGTTTCTGACTGTTGAAAATGCAACAAGATGATGGAGCTTAGTGAAATGAAGTCACCTTCACTAAGTGGGCCCGCAGGCAAATTCTGGCGCAAAATCTATTTTTAGACTATGTTTATTTTTAGACATATGGAGCATGGTTCGGGGATTCCAGTTTGAGATTCTTGAAGTATGTGTCATGTTGGTAAAAATAGATGAGACTCTATTTTTGAGGTCAAAGAGGTCGAAGTCTATGTTTAGACTGCCTCTCCTTAAAACAGGGAAGTCAAATATTATTTACCCTTAATAATATTTAGACTATAAACGGCAGTTTACTCTCTTGGAGCACTTCAGTTCGAGCTACAGAAGTGGCTCATGCATCTGACAGAGGAATCACGTGGTTCCCAAGGGTTTGATGGCATCATGCATGGTTGACTTCAGTTGGACTTCAGTGGCAGAAATTTGGAGGAGTTAATGAGACAGCTAGTGGAGTTGTGTTCTGTTTATTTTAGTTGAACTGGTTGAGATTAGTTTAACTAGCTAATCAATTAGTTATGAGTGGAGTGAATTAAATATTATTTAATTCATTAATTAATAACTCATTATTCAACTCAAGAACACATCAGTTCACTACAGTGTATGATCAGTTCAGTGGAGACCAGTGAAAGAGGTAGATGAAAGGGTGGAGTTAGCTATCAGTTGTGACTATACTGTTGCTATTTGCAACACAGAGATAGGTGGAGTAAGCCCATGAGGATTGCACAGTTCAGGCTGGTGGTTTATCTATATAAAGAGGCCATCCCATAGCATTGAAACAACGCAATAGAGGCAAGGCAATTGGCGGTGAGTTTTGAACCAGTAACCTATTCAAAACTGAGCTAGATTGTGAGTAACTGTATGAGAAAGTACTGAGTACTTGTGAGGAGTATTGTACTGAGTTAGTTACTTGATTTCTCCATTATAATATACACAATAGCTGCGGGGTTTTCAGCTATAAGCTTTCCCCATACATACTGTGTTAATGTGTATGGTGATTTGATGTGTCATCGCTTGATTTTGTTTCCGCATGTGTGATGATCTGAGTTGATCTGAGTGGAAGAGATTATGTGTTGCATATAAATTCTGAATTGTATGTGATCAGGATAGTCTCGGTGGATAATTAATCATTATTCAGCAAATTTCTACATGGTATTGGAGCTATTGAAGTTCAGATTGATCATCACAGTGATTACAAACTTATTTCGGTAGACAGAGTCTGCATGCGGGCCAGGTAGCCTCCGGATTCATCTTTCTTCGGAAAGTGAAAGGTCTGGTAAACGCCCCTTGCAGTCGATCTCTGTGCTAGAAATAATTTGTTCTCACGATCTAGAGCGGTTGAGCTTTGAGGTGGAATTCGAAGTTTTGCAGCAGTTTTGTTTTCTTGGTGCCAATGTTGAAAATGTCTTTCAACGGTTTGCGACTCGAATATGCTCTTGAAGGCAGTTCGAATTATGTTGCATCGAAGGATCGCATGGAAGCAGTATTAGAAGATAATGGTCTGAAGGAGTTCGTAGATACGGATGTCCAAAAGCCCACTGATCCTGCTGAAGTCGAAGTATGGCAAAAGAAGATGGCGAAATGTCGAAGGATCCTGTTGGAGGGCGTCAAGGATTGTATTGTATCTAGCCTGCATGGAAAGGCTTCTCCATTTCTAATGTGGAAAGCTTTGACGGATCTATTCCAGAGTAAGAGTGACCAAAGGAAGCTGGTGCTCAAAGATAAGCTCAGGAACATTAAGATGGAGAAAGGCGACAGTATCTCCAAATACCTCACGAAGTTCACTCAGTTCAGAGATGAGCTGGGAAGTGTGGGGGTGACTGTCGATGAAGAGGACATGGTCAACCTGGCTCTCCTTGGTCTTCCGAAGGCTTGGCACTCATATCAAGATAGTGTCAATGGTCGGGAGAAGCTGCCGGGATGGGAGTGCCTTTGGGAGGATCTCATGCAGGAGGAGATAAGGAGGACTACTCGAGATGGATCTTCATCAAAGGGAGCTGATGAAGAAAACTGCGCTTTGGTGGCCAAAGCAAAGAAAGAGAAGGGTAAGAAAACCTCTCATTCTGGTGCAAAGGGCAAGAAGCAGGATATGGCGAAAGTGAAGTGTTTTCACTGCCATGATCACGGACATTATGCTACCAATTGTCCAAAGAAGAAGAAGAACAAGCGAGCGGGAAGATCTGCAGATGGAGAAGCTTTGGCTTCACAGTTCGAGCTTGACTTTTCACTGATTGCATGCTTGGTTTCAAGTGTGATGGGATCGGTGTGGTTCTTGGACAGTGGTGCGTCATTTCATATGACGGGAGATCGGGAGTTGTTCTCAGATCTGGAGGACAAATATTTGGGTGTGCACATCGAGATGGGCGATGATGGTAGATACAGTGCGACTGGTATCGGTACCATATCCTTTCAGAGGGAGTCTGGTAAACCCTTTGTCTTGATGGATGTCATGCATGTACCTGGATTGAAGAAGAACCTGATTTCTGTGGCAATGTTGGAGGATAAGGGGTATGATGTGGTCTTCAGCGAAGGAAAAGCCTTCCTGCGCAGTAAGACTACTGGAGAGACCCGGAAGATAGGGGTTCGGACCAAGAACCTTTATCAGTTACAGGTAGATGGCTGCGCAGCTATGGCATGCAAGGCGGGAGAAGTGGTGAGCCGGGATGATGAGGGCGAACTGTGGCACAGGAGATTGGGCCACCTTCACCATGGTGCTTTGAAGATTCTGCAGCAGATTTCTACTGGGCTTCCTAAGGGCACTCTTGCGCAATCAGATCAGTGTAAGGGGTGTACTTTAGGGAAGTATGTGAAAGCCACCTTTCATGAGAAGGATAGTCGCGCCACGACGATCCTTGAGAGAGTTCACACAGACGCGTGTGGTCCTTTCTCAGTTGCTTCGACAACAAAGCACAAGTATTATGTGATCTTTGTTAATGATTTCTCTCGAAAGTGCTGGATCTTCTTCATGCAGAAGAAGAGCGACACATTTGCAAAGTTCTGTGAGTTTAAAGCACTGGTAGAGAAGGAGTCGGGGAAGAAGGTGATTGCTCTAAGGAGTGATAACGGTGGTGAATTCATCTCGGCTGAATTCAAGGAGTTCTGCAGCGCAGAAGGGATTCGGAGAGAGCTCATCGCACCCCATAACCCACAGCAGAACGGGGTGGCTGAGCGGAAGAACAGAACGATCGTGGGTGCTGCACGGGCGATGTTGCATGATCGGGGCCTACCCCTTCACTTGTGGGCTGAGGCATGCAATACAGCAGTGTATGTGCAGAACCGTTGTCCTCACAAGGTTCTTGGCATGAGTACACCGGAGGAGGCTTATTCTGGCAAGAGGCCTGATATTTCCCATTTGCGGATTTTTGTTTCTCCTGTCTACATGCATGTGACGAAGGATGCGAGAAGGAAGCTGGATCCAACTGCTGAGGTTGGAATATTTGTGGGGTACACTGATACACCTCACAACTATCGGGTGTATTTTTTAGACAGTCGAAAGACTGTTGTGCGACGGGATATAAAATTTCAGGAGGAGAAAGCCATGCAGTGTTCGCTTGAGAGGGAGCTACACTTGCATGCAGATGAGGAGCTGTTAGTTCCTAAGGAGGAGCTTCCGGATGTGGATCAGCCACAAGAGGAGGTTCAGGAGGTGGAAGAAACCACCCAAGCAACGCCAACCATCAGAGGGCGCATGCGCACTACAGAAGCTGAGCGACTGGCTCGGGATGCAGAGAAGGTTGTAGGACCACCTACAGCACAGCGCAGACAGAGACAGTCACTGGATCGGTACATTGGATACATGGCTCTTGTGAGTCAATGTGTTGTGACGGAGCCATCCTCTTTTGAGGAAGCTGTGGAGGAACCTGCATGGGTTGATGCCATGATCGAAGAATATGATTCGATCGTCAGGAACAGTGCATGGGAGATTGTCCCAAGACCGGTGGGGAAATCAGTGGTGGGTTCGCGATGGATCTACAAAGTGAAGCAGGCGGCTGACGGGAGTGTGGAGAAGTACAAGGCGAGATTTGTCGCCCGTGGCTTCTCACAGATCGAGGGGATTGACTATGAGGAGACTTTTGCACCTGTCGCAAGGTACTCTTCCATACGGACGATCCTTGCTCTCTCAGCGCAGATGGGGTGGCACATTCATCGGATGGATGTGAAGACTGCGTTCCTCAATGGAGTTATTGAGGAGGAGGTGTACATAGAGCAGCCTGAAGGTTTTGAGATCTTCAGCAGTGAGTCGCATGTGTGCCGACTCAGGAGAGCACTGTACGGGCTGAAGCAAGCACCTCGTGCTTGGTACACTCGGATAGACAGCTACTTCACCGGGCTTGGATTCTCCAAGAGTGAGGCGGATCCTAACCTGTACCAGATTGTGGTGGAGGGGAAGCTGTTGATCATCGTATTGTATGTAGATGATCTGATTTTGACGGGCGATGAGCAGTTGATACTTTCATGCAAGGAGGATCTTGCACGAGAGTTTGAGATGAAGGACTTGGGCATCCTTCACTATTTCCTGGGATTGGAGATTTGGCAGCGCAGTGGAGGACTGTTTGTTTCTCAGGGCAAGTATGCCCGGGAGATTCTGGAGAGGTTCAACATGCAAGGCTGCAAGCCTGTTGATACCCCTCTTCCTGGTGGATGGAGGAAGGGAGATGCTACTTCGGAGGAGGTAGTGGATGCCATTGTCTATCGACAGTTGGTGGGGTCGTTGATGTATCTGGTCAATACTCGACCCGATATATGCTATGCAGTTAACTAGCTTTCGCAAGCTATGGTTAAGCCTACCAAGCTCTTTTGGAAGGCAGGCAAGCATGTATTGCGCTATATCAGAGGCACATCGGGATATGGTCTATGGTACAGAGAGGAGGATGGAGCGAAGCTTTCTGGCTTCACTGATGCAGATTGGGCAGGGAGTCCAACGGACCGGAAGAGCACTTCTGGAGGAGTTTTCAGCATTGGGTCGACAGCAGTTTCCTGGTACAGCAGGAGAAGAGATCCGTGGCACTCAGTTCAGCAGAGGCCGAGTACATGGCAGCTAGCTTGGCTGCATGCGAGGCTATTTGGATGAGGAAGATCCTCGCAGGATTGTTCAGGTTGCATTTGGAGCCTACGGTGATCTACTGTGATAACCAGAGTTGCATTAAACTCTCGGCTAATCCAGTATTTCATGATAGGTCCAAACACATCGACATCAGGTACCATCATATCAGAGATTGTGTTCGGCGGAGAATCATGATGCTTTCATATGTTCCCACGGAGGATCAGGATGCCGACATCCTGACGAAGGCGCTCACCAGGAGCAAGTTTGAATTCCACAGAGGCAGGATAGGGGTTGCGGATAATCCATATCTTGCTGAGAGGGAGTGTTGAAAATGCAGCAAGATGATGGAGCTTAGTGAAATGAAGTCGCCTTCACTAAGTGGGCCCGCAGGCAAATTCTGGCGCAAAATCTATTTTTAGACTATGTCTATTTTTAGACATATGGAGCATGGTTCGAGGATTCTAGTTTGAGATTCTTGAAGTATGTGTCATGTTGGTAAAAATAGATGAGACTCTATTTTTGAGGTCAAAGAGGTCGAAGTCTATTTTTAGACTGCCTCTCCTTAAAACAGGGAAGTCGAATATTATTTACCCTTAATAATATTTAGACTATAAACAACAGTTTACTCTCTTGGAGCACTTCAGTTCGAGCTACAGAAGTGGCTCATGCATCTGACAGAGGAATCACGTGGTTCCCAAGGGTTTGATGGCATCATGCATGGTTGACTTCAGTTGGACTTCAGTGATAGAAGTTTGGAGGAGTTAATGAGACAGATAGTGGAGTTGTGTTATGTTTATTTTAGTTGAACTAGTTGAGATTAGTTTAACTAGCTAATCAATTAGTTATGAGTGGAGTGAATTAAATATTATTTAATTCATTAATTAGTAACTCATTATTCAACTCAAGAACACATCGGTTCACTACAGTGCATGATCAGTTCAGTGGAGACCAGTGAAAGAGGTAGATGAAAGGGTGGAGTTAGCTATCAGTTGTGACTATACTGTTGCTATTTGCAACACACGGATAGGTGGAGCAAGCCCATGAGGATTGCGCAGTTTAGGCTGGTGGTTTATCTATATAAAGAGGCCATCCCATAGCATTGAAACACACAATAGAGGCAAGGCAATGGCGGTGAGTTTTGAACCAGTAACCTGTTCAAAACTGAGCTAGATTGTGGGTAACTGTATGAGAAAGTACTGAGTACTTGTGAGGAGTATTGTACTAAGTTAGTTACTTGATTTCTCCATTATAATATACAAAATAGCTGCGGGGTTTTCAGCTATAAGCTTTCCCCATACATACTGTGTTAATGTGTATGATGATTTGATGTGTTATCGCTTGATTTTATTTCCGCATGTGTGATGATCTAAGTTGATCTGAGTGGAAGAGATTATGTGTTGCATATAAATTCTGAATTGTATGTGATCAGGATAGTCTCGGTGGATAATTAATCATTATTCAGCAAATTTCTACACTGACTTATTGAACCACATGGTTGTTGTGTTGTCGTGGAATACATAGAATAAAAGGAAGGGGGTCCCTTTCAAATTCAATTGGGAATGGCTTCTTGATGAGGAATACAACGGGATCATTCGAGAACAATGGGCAGATAACACACCATTGGAGGAGCTACATGGATGGGAGCGTTTTTATGCAAAACTAAAGAAAATAAAGGCTATCACTACAGAATGGGAAATTAGAAAGAAGAAGAAGCTCAGGGAGGAATACAATAACATATCCAGAACACTCAACGAAATACACTCGAATTTTATCAACAAGGCCCCAGATGATCAGACCTACATACTATTGGATAAACTCCAGCATCGAAGAAAGGAGATTCTGAAGATTGAAGAGATTACTTGGAAACTCAAAAGCAGAATTGCATGGCTCAAGGAAGGTGATTTGAACACTAAGTTCTTTCACAAAACTGCTAATGAAAGGAGAAACAGAAATGCAATATGGTATATTCAGAAGAATGATGGGAGTTGTGTATATTCCATGGAAGAGATTATAGATGAATATTATAACCACTTCTCGACCTTTTACCAGGTTGATTTAGGAATTTCTTTAGAGTGCCAGCAATGGATTCTCCAATACATCCCACATATGTTTGATGAGGAAGATTTACAATGCCTAAATGCTACAGTTACAAAGGAAGAAGTTGAGATAATGCTAAAATCATCTGCTCATGACAAGTGTCCACGACCGGACAGATGGCCTGCGGATTTATATGTTCATTTTTTCAACATTATGTCATATGAGATTATGGCTGTTGTGGAAAACGGAAGGATTTCGGGACACATTCTGGAAAATATGAATGCCACCTTCTTGGTGCTCATCCCCAAATCATCAGATCCCAAAAAGTTTTATGATTTCACACCGATTGCCTTGTGCAACCTCATATATAAGGTAACATCTAAAATTATAGCAAATAGAATGAAATTGACTCTGTCAAAGCATTTATCAAAGGAAAAATATGGATTTCTGAAGGGTCGGTCAATCCAAGACGCCATTGCCATAGCACAGGAGGCTATGCATTCTTTGCATGTTGATAAAAAGGAGGCTCTCATTATGAAAATTGATTTGTATAAGGCATACAACACCGTCGACTGGTCTTATATCAGACTGGTTCTCCTTAAGATTGGATTTCCATTGTACATTATTAGATGGATTATGGCCTGTATATCATCGGTCGTTTTTTTTGTTATTATAAATGGTATGCCGATGGATTTCTTTGGAGCTCAAAGGGGGATTTGATAGGGTTGTGCTCTTTCCCCTCTCATTTTCATACTAATCATGGATGGTTTCAGTAGGCTGATAAAGATGGTTGTGACTTCTCAATAAATCTCTGGATTCCCTTTCTCTAATGATGTAAGTATCACTCATTCACTCTTTGTGGACGATTTTCTTATTTTTTTCCGAATTATGAGAAACCACTGGTTCTATATTCATTACTTTCTAACTCATTTTGGGAAGGCACCGGGTCTATGCATTAACAAGGAGAAATATTTCCTCATTTATGAAAATGGGGAGGAGGTTGGAGATTCAATTCATTACAAATTTATTGGGTGTGCATATTAAGAGGGCATGTGAAGGATTTTTATAGTTGGGTTGCAGAATAAAATCCTTTGGGTATTGGGTGAAGGAATGGTTGTGGCTGGTGGAAAGATTCAAGGTAAAAATTAACAAGTGGTCTCATATATGGCTATCGCTGGGAGGAAGATTGATCATGATTCAATCAATCCTCACACAACTTATTATATATTGGGGTCACTTATTTTTCCTCCCTGAGAGAACTGTTCACAGTATAAATCAAATATTGGAAAAATTTTAATGGGGTGGGATGGGCATGAAAGATAAACAACATCTGATTAAGTTTGAGCTTTTACGTATTCCTAAAAATCAAGGAGGATGGGGTATCCTAAACATCTGTGCTTTTAACTTTGCTCTGCTCGTTAAATCTCTATGGAAAGCATTCATGGGAGATGGTATATGGAATGACATCATCTATGTCAAGTACTTAAGTCGTGATTCACTACACCATTTCTACAACAGGAAATTTATTTTGCCTAGACACTTATCAACTATATGGCTGGGGTTCAAAAAAAAAATTCATATCTTTGCTGAGAGGCTTGTGTGGAGATTCAGGAACGGGAAGAAGATTATCCTTGGTTGCGACAGGATATATGGCATGAAATTTGACTCGCTTCCCTGCCAAAGGATCGTCCACAGACTTTCAAACCACGAAATATTTCATTTCTTCCAAATCATTCACTACTGGTGCCATTGTGCTCCCATTTTAAAATCTACAGATCTCCTGGGCCTCACTAGTGAGGATGTCGTTTTGTGGGGGGAATATATGTAGCATATTAAGGTGGTAGGTTTATGCTACAGGGGTGAAGGAGATATGATCACTTGGGAGGGAGAAACCAAGCAGGGGTTTATGATAGTACAAGACACTTATGTCTCAGTCAGTGTAGGAATCAACACAAAATGAATTCTGGCCCTTTTGGCGTAGGCATATTCCTACCAATATCATTTTGTTTGGCTGGTTAGTATGCAAAAAGAAGATCCTTACTTGGGATTCCATTTTACACAAAGGCTTCCAAGGTCCTGGTAGGTGTGCACTATATTTGAATGATGAGGAATCGGTGGGACACATTTTCTTTTCATGCCCTTTGGTGCTTGAGATATGGAATATTTTTAGCCGCTACATCATTGATTCATCTTGGGTTCCCAGAGACTTCATGGAGGTTGCCCACACATGGGACAAGACATAAGGAAAATTTCAATCCTTTCCCTTCTTTCTCTTTTGGGAAATATGGCTTGCACGCAATAGGATTATTTTTTATGGTGGAATTTTTTCCACTACTCTTATACACTGTGCTATTTTGAAATGGATCATTCATAGAGAACCGGTTGTGGCTTCCATTGAGGATGGCTCTATTAGGTACAGGCATCACCCCATTACCTTTCTTGTGATTTTCTTTGATGGTGCCTGCCAAGAGGGGGTGATGGGTTGTGGGGCATGGATCAAGATATCAAAATCTAAATGAATTCATATTTGTTGGAATGGTGGCCGGGGTACAAACATTCTGGTGGAACTTTTGGCACTCTAGTGTGGTCTTCTTGCTGGATATAACCTTGGTATTAAGGAGGCCTGTATTTTTGGCGACTCTAAAATTATTATTAATGCTATGGTTGGGAGGGTTGCTCTTTCTTCTCCTGGTGCACAAGGATGGCTATAAAGGACTCAGCATATTTGGTCTAAAATGAATAAATCACCAATAACCCACATATATAGAGAAATGAATACTAGAGCTGATGGGTTATCCAAGAAGGGCCTTAGTTTGGTTTTTGGCATCATGCAAGTGAAACCATTCAGGAATGGCACATGTGTATGGGCCAACGATCTCCCTTAACTTTGGTAGCTAGGTTCGTGGCATGGTTTCTTCATTTGTGCAGTTTATTTATGCATTGAATTATAGGAACATGGCGGGTGGAGACGACTACAAGTGAGCCATTTTTGCCGATTATGTTTTTATCTCATTTCAATCCCAGTTCACTGGGTAAAGCAGCGGGGTTTTTTCTGCTTAGTAATTTGAATTATGCATATTTTTGCTGTCAATGCTATATAATGGACTGATATGGATTATTTATGGAAAGTGATTATGGTTATATGGACTGATAGCTAATGGGGATATGATTAATGGGTTGAATGTCGTTTTAATGATCTGTTATATTTTGCTATGATTGGAGACTATCTATTTGATCAACTCAATCTAAAGACATATCTGAATATGTATGGATTATGTACTATTTATACTATTAATAGACAATGTTTTTTTTCTTCTGAAAAAAAAAACTGTAGAATTTTAAATGACTATAGGATTTGAAATGGCCCCTGCTTTTTAACCGAGCTTATAAATAAAGATAATTATGACATATAAAAAATAATGAAAAAAATAAAAGAGAGATAAGTGAGTTCAAATTTTAAATCTCATATTAAATCAAGTATGTAAATACATTTCTATATAATAAACCTATTACTAATATTATTATCTATCAACTACTAATTATCTACTCACACTACCAACCATTTTGATCACTAGCCATTATCTACTCACACTACCAATCATTTTGAGCACTCACAATCCTAATAATCTGCTCCACTAATTTTTAACAACATAACGACATAGAATCACAAAATCTGCTTATTAATGTGAGCAATTACATGGCGGAATTTAAACATTATTCTCAACACTCCCCCTTAATGATTAATGAGGGCTTACTAACTGCTTCGGTGAAGATATCTCCTTGATCCTAAGTATTTATGTGCTTCAATTCAACATCATTCTTCTGCACCAAATCCCGAATGAAGTGATATTTCATGTCAAAATGCTTTGTGGTGGTGTGATGAACGATATTATTTCTAACTTGATCGCACTTACATTATCAAAATAACTTAGTGTAGGCTGAATTTGCTTCTCTCCAATTTTTTCCAAATTTTTTCTGAGCCAAAGAGCTTGTGTACCTATTGAGGTAATTGAAACATACTCAGCTTCTGTGGATGAGAGGGAAACAATGCTTTGTTTTTTTTAGCTCCACATAATCAAACCAAAACCAAAGGAGAAACAATTTCCAGCGATCATCCATAATACTTCCCGAATCTCAATCACTAAATCCAACAAAATTGAACTTTTCAGAAGAGTAGTAATGAATAACAAAATTTAAAGTATCTTTTAAATACCTTAAAATCCTTTTGGCTGCCTTTACATGTATTTCAGATGGATTTGTCATATACCTTGAAACAAGTGAAAATGAAATGTAATATTAGGTCTTGTGTGGGTTAGAAAAATCAAGCTCCCCACAATAATTTCGTAAGTTGTGTCATCAACTAAATCA
Organism: Pinus albicaulis; assembly: GCA_034641835.2. NCBI lineage: Eukaryota > Viridiplantae > Streptophyta > Pinopsida > Pinales > Pinaceae > Pinus > Pinus albicaulis. Next base: position 1,084,091,414 of record CM076578.1, read on the forward strand.
ACACCATCATCTCTACATAATACAATTCCATGAGCACTTGGAGTAGGGGATGGATTACAATCAAGCATATCAAATTTCTTCATCATATCATGTGCATACTTTTTCTCACAAATGAAAATCTCATCCTTACTTTGATAAACCTCCATTCCTAGAAAATATTTCATAGGACGTAGATCTTTCATCTCAAATTCATTCATCATAGAAACTTTGAACTCATCATTCATTTTAGAACTACTACCCATATACAATAGATAATCAACATACAAACTTATGATCAAAATATCAATACCTTCTAATTTGTAGTAAAAGGTAGGACCACTCTTACTTCTCTCAAAGCCATTTTCCTCAAAGTATCCATTAATCCTAGAATACCACACCCTTGTTGCTTGCTTGAGACCATACAAATCCTTCTTCAACTTGTAGACATTATTCTCTTTTCCTTACACTTAAAAACCTTGTGGCTGCCCCACATATACTTCCTCGTCTAAGTAGCCATTCAAGAAGGCACTTTTCACATCCATATGACGTATGATCCACCTTTTCTGAGATGCTAATGAAATCATAATTCTAATGGTCTCTTCTCTTGCTAGTGGTGCAAATGTCTCTTCTTAATCAATTCCATACTTATGTGTGAATCCTTTAGCAACTAATCTTTCCTTGTGTCTTTCAACACTGCCATAACTCTTAAATTTCTTCTTGTAGACCCATTTGGTGCCAATATTTTTCTTGTCATGTGGAAGCTCTGTCAATTCCCAAGTGTCACCCTTGTGAATGGAATCCATTTCTTCTTGCATGGATTGCACCCAAACCTCATCAGTACATGCATCTTCAAAAACGATGGTTCAAAATCAACCTTGGATAATAAAGCAAAATTCACTGTCTCACCTATTGGGTTTTCTTCATGTGCTTGATTTTCACTCTCATATATATATATATATATATATATATATATATATATATATATATCAGTCAATATACTTACCTTCCTTGTAGAACTTGGAGAAGAAGTTGGACTTGAACTTGATACTGAAGAAATTGATGAAGGGTTGCTTGGTGGAGTTAAACCACTAGATATAGAAGCATTAGTTGGCTCCTCAATATTAACAATTATATCATCATTCAAACTGGACGTTGTCTTATCAACATGGCCTTTTTGATGACCATAAGCTCCCCCTTCATCAAAAATTACATATCTTGAGACAATAATCTTGTTAGTGAGGGTACTATACAATTTATAAGCCTTGCTTGTCTCACTATACCCAATTAAAATACATAAATCACTCTTTGCATCTAACTTTTTTCTATTTTGATCAAGTACGTGCACATAAGCCAAAAAACCAAAAAAACTGAAATGATTAACATTAGGCCTTTTTCCATACCAAGCTTCATAAGGAGTCATTTTTCTAGTGCACTGGTGGGGCTACGTTTGAGGATGTACGATGTTGTAGCACTGCATCTCCCCAATACGAATTTCTCAATCCCTTAGTTTGTAACATTCACCTTTCCATTTCAACCACAGTACTATTCTTCCTTTCAACTACACCATTTTTCTAGGGTGTGTATGATGTAGTATGTTGCCTCATGATGCCATTCATATCACAATAACTCTGGAAAGATTTTAAGCATAATTCTCCTCCACGGCCAGTCCTCAAACATTTGATCTTGCACCCTTTCTCATTTTATACAAGTGCTTTTAACTTCTTGAATGTATCGAGGGCTTCACTTTTGGCCTTAAAAAATTATACCCAACAATTTCATGAGTAATCATCAATAAAAGTGATGAAATATGATGACTTGCCTAAACTAATAGTCTACATAGGACCACATATGTCTAAATGAACAAGCTGAAATTGGTGATGAGCCCTCCATGTATTTCCATTTAGGAACTTTTCCCTTGCATGCTTTCCTTTAAAACATCCTTCACAAACCTCCTTATGCTCCTCTACCTTGGGAAACCCAAACAATAATGCATGCGAGGTTAGAAACTTCAAACTGTGAAAATTTAAATGCCCACAGTTGAGATGCCATAGCCAACTTGAATCCTCATAAGCCATATTTGCAAGGTTGTTGTTATGTTCATCAAACCTCAAGGGAAACATCCTATTTCTTGTCATAGGCACAATAGTGATCACCCTATTTCCCTTATTCTTATAATAGATAGTACATGTCTTATTTTTAAATACTACTTTATCATTTTTCTCACATAGATACTCAACACTTAACAAAGTGTGATTCAATTGTGGAGTATAATAAATACCATTAATACTCTTTATACCTTCTTTTTTTTGGACCTCCATAGCTCCTTTGGTAGCAACCTCTAATGGTTTATCATCACCAAGCTAGACCTTGGATTTAAAACTTCCATACTTGGGTGAAAACAATTTCTCATTTTGTGTCATATGGTTAGAGCATCTAGAATCTATGCACCAAACATATTTACTAGTATTTTCACCTTTGCCATAAGATAAAAATAAGTGATCTGGAGGATACTCATTACTTTCTTGAGCATAGTTAGAAATTTTACCTTCTTTCAATCCGCATTCTCTTTTAAAGTGGCCATACATGTTACAATAATAACATTGAACATTTCTATTATCAAATATACCTCTACCTCTTCCTCTGGAGCTACCTCTTCCTCTTGAGCCACCTCAAACTCTACCTCTATAAAATTTTTGGCTTTGCCCTTTACCTCGACCTTGATTGGTTTTGGCACTACTGATGCTTGCATCTTCATTCTATGTAATTTGTAATTTAGAGGAAAAAGCTTTCTCTACACCTTCAAATGTGTCTTTCAATATTTCTTCATGAGACATGAGAGATCCAACCAATTGATCATAATTTAGTTGTGTCAAATCCTTGATTTATTATATGATTATGGAAACATGATTCAATCTATGTGTTAAATTAAATATCTCAATACCTTTTTTATTAAAAAATCATTACTTACAGTTTTCCCAAGTGTAGCCATTTTATTGACCAAATATTTGACTCTGACACAATGTTCGCTTATGCTTTCGGCTTCTTTCGTCTTCAAATTCTCTAACTCTCGCTTCAATGTTTGAAGCTTGACAACCTTCACTTGATCAATATCTTGGTAAGCTTCTTGTAGAATCTTCCGGGCATCTTTGGCAGTTGTTGCTCCTAATATTCTTGGAAATAATATCTTATGAAGAGCTATATGAATGTGAAACACAACTTGAGCATTCTTTTTCCTTGCTTCCTTTCTTGTTGTTCTTTCATTGGTTGTAAGGGGATTCCAATCAACTGGATCCTCATAATCCGATTCAACAATCTTCCACAAATATTTTCTAGTAGAAAAGGTGAGCATGTTAATTCACCACTAACCATAATCGTTCCCATCAAATTCTGGAATGGGCATGTTAGAATCGACATGTTTGGTGAAATTCCAACAATAAAACTGTAACCCAAAACACTTTTACCTTCTCTCATACCAATTGTAGAATCTGAAATGGCGCCTACTCTTTGAGCTAGGTGATAAACCAAGATAATTATGACATATAAAAAGAAATGAAAGAAAATAAAACACATATCAATGAGCTCAACGTGTAAATGTCATATGAAATTAGGTATGTAAATACATAGGTATATAATAAACATATTTCTAATATTATTATCTATCAACTACTAATTATCTACTCACACTACCAATCATTCTAAGCACTCGCCATCCTAATAATCCGCTGCACTAATTTTTAATAACATAACCACATAGAATAGAAAAATTTGTTGATTAATGTCAGCAATTACATGGAAATATTTAAGCATTATTCTCAACACCAATGAGACCCGGGTCTGTTAGCTAAGTGGTTTCAAGTGCATTTGTTTTTCTCCAACATGAAGACATGGGTCGGTTAGCTAAGTGTTGGAGTAGGACATCTCTATTTTGATTTTTGTTAAGGCCTTCTCCAAAGATCTGACATTGTATATCATCGAACGAGTAAGGTCACCACAAACATGAAGCAAGAATTAAAAAAAAAAAAATTACTGAAAGTTCAAAGGGTTGACAATTTTTTTTTGTCATTCTTTGGTCCACTATATATTCAATATTTTATATGTAACAAGTGGAATTAAAATAAAAGGATATTTTAATAGCACAATTACATTAATATAGTGTGATTGATATAACCTAAGGGGAGTATGTTCTATGAGGTTGATATAAGCTCATGGGCATATGCTCTTTAAATTGATAATTGAAAAATATAAAATGAATTTTAAAAATATAAATTAAACAATCACAATCATTATATTCACAGTTTATTTTAGCTTGATCAAGTAGAACCACTCTTTCAATATGCTTAGACACTTAGAATTGAAGAGCTTGATTTTCCTCAAACATGTGAATTCTCTTTGAGAATATTTCTGAATGCAATCTAGCAAATGCTTGCAAGTAGCCCATGGTATTTGTTGGGACTTCACATCGCACACATTGGTCTTGAACCAATGTTTGCAACCTCACGAGACTCTTAAGAGTGTGGAAGTGGATACCTAACCAATAATATCAATTTAATGTGTTTATCATTCGTTTCCATTTAAAATATTAATTCCTAGGCTTTATTTTTGTCTTTTAGGTTTTTAATATTTTTTCACCAATTTCTTGGGTTTATAATATTAGACCCTTGAGTTTATTAGTTTTTTTGGTTTATAATATTGATAATCCCTTGATATATTGGTAAAATATATATACTTATTATAAATAATAATAAAATACATGTATTATTTTAATTATAGTATATTTTGAATTATAATGATTAATATATTAAAAAAATTTAATATTATTTCATTATTAAATAATATATATATATATATATATATATATATATAGATTGTCGCAGAGTATTTAAAACAAAGAGGTGGGTACATGTAGTCTTTAAATTCAATCTTTTTTTTTTTTATTGTACTGTTGCCATGAAATGACATGCCATGTTCAGGCTGTGTTTTAGCTTTTCAAAAGGTTTCAGAGGGCACATAGAAGAAAATGTAAAGTAGCGCTTTAGCACTAGAGTTATTGCGACAAGAAATTTTCAGGCTTATTGAAGCTGCTGAGCATAAAGAAGCAAGGCTGAAGGCGGATCAAGGGCCAAAAGGGTCAATGAAACTTTCAAGGATGATTTTTATTAATATTTGTTTTTCTTATTATACATTTGGTTAAGGCTAGTTTTCATTATAGTTTGTTTTTTCAAAAGAAAAATATGATTTATATTATATAATAAAAGAGAGTATATATAACTAGATCTTGTTATATCCTATTCATCCAGAAAGAATTACAAAAAACAAAAGCTTCATCCTATACTTGTTCCAAAAAGAACAAAAGGAACAATGGATTTGCTTCAATAATCAGCAGATTTACATACACCATCTTAGATCCATATAACACCAAATTTATCATGCCCCTAGAGGGATCAATCCCTTTAGGTGCAAACCTTCTTTTTGGTATGTACAACTTGAGGAAAGGTTTGCACCTCAAATTATTTGATCCATCTCTGCCCATGATAGAGATGGATCTAAGACGGCAAATCACATTATGTTTTCTTTTCTTGGCATGACAATATCATTCTCTTCTTTATTTTGGTCCATGTTTCATTCTTTTAATGGTTTGTAATTGTGTGTTTGGATGATTTGAGTGGTTTGTGTGCTTATGTGTTTGAATTTGGATGGTAATGTTTCTGAATGTTACAATCGTTGTGTTATATTTTTATGTGTATGTAATTTTTTATTAGTAATTAGTTGGTGACGAATAAGGGAGACAATGCTCTCAATAGTTTGTAGGAAGTTTGATATTGCACATCTATTTAAATTAATTTTAGGTATCTCAACTTTTGACAACTAAGTAATTATAAATAATGTTCCTCCAAATTTTACAAAATATAACTTGAAGAGTATATTTAATAGTTTAATGCATCAAGATTACTCTTGAAATAGTATTTTTCTTTGTTTATGTTTGAAATAATTTATTTCCTTCAAAAATATGTTAATGATTTTTTTATCTATAGTTTATTTTGCAAGTCAAGAAATAATGTATTTTTGATTTTTTTTTAATGAGTGACCAGATTTGTAAAATATTTAGATAATTTGTTTCTCCAAACAATTATCACATCTCCTTCGAGAATAGTTTGATTTGTTTTAATGTTTATAAATATACATTTTCCTCTTATAACTATTTTAATACATTGTTATATGCAATCACTCTATTAGTATTTTTGAATAAATGTAATTTTGAATATATTTTGAATATATGTAATTGTTTGTTAGTAATTAGTTGGTGATGAAGAAGGGAGATGATCTTGTCAAGGATTAATTTTCACTTTTTAGGAGGGTGACTCTGCACATCTTTTTATTTATTAATAATGTCCCTCTACCTATTACTAAATATCGCTACAAGAAAAAAGGACATTGGTGAGGGTCATGCATGTGACGGACCTTTAAGGTCTATCACCAATGTCACAAATGGTGATGATCCTTTAAAAAGCGTTATTGTAAGTGCATATAGTGACTACCCTTTAATGTTTGTCACCAAAGCCATTTTCAGTGACAATTATGGTGAGGGTTGTTAAAGGCCCGTCACTTGTTCTCCCTTTGGTGACACTTCTAGTGACAATATTTTTTTGACCCTCACCAATGCTTTTTTTGGTTACTTTTGGTGATGGTCAAAAAATTTTCTTCATCATTGTCATTCCAATGAGTTTTTTGATGATGTTATGTGAATGTTACTATATTTTTTATTAAAAGATAACGACTTAAGACCATTGTTGTGGAGTCTTTTTCATTATGTGTCCAAGGCCATATAGTGGTTAGAGTCAGTCAATTTGTTAAAAACTAATTAGAGTATATCATTTCCCTCAAGTAATGAGAATATAGTTTTCCTATGAGTCAATATACGATTCATCTCTATTAGGTTTATTATCTAACAAATTCCCTTTAGATAAAGTTCCACTAGTGTGTGTAAAAACTATATTATTTAATATGTAATAAAGCTTTGTAAATTCTATTAATGAGAGATATCTAGCACTCGTCAACACTCTTGGAACATTTTAACATGCTTTGGCACTCACTAAAATTCCTTGGCACCTCGCATGTCTTAGAACATCTTTGTACCTAGAACATCTTGCCATGACTAGGACACTGAAGCACATGTTGGCAGGCCCTAGCATACCATAACACTCTCCTAGCATGTTGGCATGCCTTGTAGTCCCTAGCATGCCTTGGAAAAATTTGGAATCCATTAAAAAACATGAGAACTTGGCACACATTATAACTTTGAATGTATCAGAACCTATTATTAGTGTGCCTAGCCTGCCCCTTTTGAAAAATATAAGGTCCACACTTAATAACCCTCTTATGTGTTCATTTCCTTGCATTTTAGCTTGGTTCTTATTTTTTTTTCCTTGATACTCCTTGACACATATTGGCATACCCTCGCACCCTATACATCCTAGCATGCCTTACCATATTGCATGTCTTGGCACTATTTGGCACATGTTAACACACACTGGAACTCCCTAGCACACTCTTGCACTTCTTGATATGCCCTGATATTCCCTACCATGCCTTACTAGTGCTTAACATACCTTTTCACTCCCTCCTTGGCATGCTAGCTAGCACTCATTGACACTCCCTTGCACACCCTCATATTCATTCACTTCCATGAATTTTGACCTAGTCTTCCCTTGTGTTTCCCTAGTACTCCATAACACTCATCAACATGCATTAGCACACTTTTTCACACCTTATCACTCTTCGACATGTCCTTCCACTTCATAACATGTGTATCACTCCCTAACACACATTGGCACTTGGCACGTGTTGGTGCTTGGAAAGTATTAACATGTTTAGCATTCATTAAGATGCCTTGGTATGCTTTGGCATGGTTTAATATTAAAGTTATTTAAGATCAATTATTGGAAAGTATATGAGAAGTAACAGAGGATGATTTGGCACTTAAAATGCACTAACACTTGGAATTTGACATCTATTTCCACCTAGTGTTGGTGTGCCTAGCATGCCCCTCCTGGAAAAGGTAAGTTTATGACTTATCAACCCTTTTATGTGTTCATTTCCTTGTAGTTTAACTTGTTTCTCCTTTTTGTTTCATTGATAGTCCCTCACACGTATTTCCACATGCACCCTTGCACATTTTGGCATGCCTTAGCACTTGACACATCTTAGCATATTTGACATGCCTTCAAACTATATGGCACATGTTAGCATTCCCTAGCATGCCTTGGCACTCATGCCCTCACAACTATCCTTACATTTTTTCATGACTTGGGAGCCGAATCAAGTCCTTAGCTATTGCAGTTAATGTGACAGTGGTCTGCTTCAACTACAACAACTTGACCAATTGCACCTACTACAAGTATATTATGCCTTGTTAACCTAAGAATTTCCTATACCTCATCTTAGGCCACTCAAGTCCAAGCTAAAATTGTCCCACTTAAGAACTTACCAAGACGAGGATCACATCTAGCCATGGCCATAAAACAACTAAGAAACATAACTTACATAGGAAATATATGACATGTATGTCTAGTTCATATAAATAATAGAGAATTAACTGAGAGTTTGCATGAACAAAAAGATACAAAAAACACACAAGATATAAGTTGGCACAATCTGAGTGCCCCAAAACTTATACAAAACAATGTGCAATATGAAATTGTCTAAAATAGTTTGAAACATGAGAATAAGGCCAAAGTGTGCCACATTTCATATAAAAATAATAGGTAAAGTCAAAATAGTGTTATGCCAGCACAATGTCTCCATTTGTCTAAAACTAATTTGTCGATCCCCTTACCATAATTGTAGGATTTCCTCTTGCAAATATTATTTTGAATTTCTTCTAACACACTTCTTCCTTGGCACACTTGAATTCACTAAAAATCCCTAGTACACACTCGTATTTTTTCATTTCCCTGTATTTTGACCTAGTTCTCCCTAGTGATGCCCAATACTCCTTAAAACTCCTCAACATGCATTGAAATTTTTTGACATGTGTTAGCACACCTTTTCATTCCTTAGCACGCCCTAACCCTCCCTAGATATCATGCCCTCACAACTACCCTTACTTAATTTTCAACATGGGAACCCAACCAAATCCTCGCTTGACTACAAGATCTTGACCAGGTTACGATTACTACAACTAGACTATGTTGTTCAATTGTGTAGCTTTCAAGGTACTCCACAAACCTAGTGATATGGGTTTGTGTGATTTTGGTCTCAAAAGGCTTTGTTGGCAAAGAACCCAAGTGAAGCGGTTTTGGACCCAAGATGGGATTTAAAATATAAAAGAAAATTAAAAAGGAAAAATAATATTTCCTAAGGTCTAATTAGATCAATTACATAAGTTATAGAGGTTTCTTAAGATTCCTAGCTAGGAAAAGATATTTAAGGAGGCCTTAGTATGAAGATAATAACATAAAGTGAGGAGGAGATCAATTCATCAAGTAGGCTAGGAGAGATATTTTCCTAAAGTGGGTCAAGTTAGATGGTTGAGTAATAATTTCTAAATGGAGGCGATGACCATCCACCAAGAACAAGATTATCATGTGAGGGTTCATAAGAATGTCACATACCTTAATGGGTTCAAGATAGGAAATAGGATGGAATACTGATGATTCTCTTATGGCATATCAAGCTAAAGAGAGGTGGCCCATGAGAATTTGGGCATGTGATTTCAGTGGTATTTCTGTGTGAAGGCCACATCAAATTTTGAAATAGTAGAGAGGGTTGAGACCCTACCTTGTGGTGGTTAGTAGGCTGCAAGGTTTGTGATAAATACAAACACAAATGGAGGAGGGTATGCACTAGAATTTAGGGCCAGAACAAAGGTATTCACAAGTGTAATATTGAATGAGGTAACCATAGTTTCATGGTCATAGATATCTAAAGTTTAGATCAAGATTCAGCCAAATAAATGCCCACAATATATGGATCCATATGATCTAAGCTAAGTCTATTATGGAGGCAAGGGTTGTTTTTTTCATTATGGGTGGATATGGTTTGTTCTAAATAAAATAGAATAGAAGTATACTTCCCTAGTTAGGAAGGTTTCCTAGGATGTTCAATCCATAGGGTATGCCATTAATACAATGAAAAATATGCATAGAAGAAGAGGGGTCGTGACCCTTAGGGAGAGGTTTATGTATGCAATATATACCATAAATTTGGAATATGGTTTGCAGAAGTATGTGTGGAGATATAAAATCCAAAGGAAGGTGGAACCTAAGTAGACGATTGAGTAGAAGAAATGTGCCATATGAGGAATGGATTGACATGGAGAGGAGATGGTTTTGGTGGATTTTCCATAGAGTTTTGGACAAAGATCTAAAGTAGCCTATAAACAGTTAGTCAATGGACTATTAGTGGATGATTTTTGACCCTATTTTAGTCATCTACAAATTTTTATAAGGATGATAATAGGAGTAGTTCAGATTTTTCCATAGATTGGACAACAAAGAAATTGGTACATAAGAATAGTGATTTTTAGAGGACTCAAATCACTATTAGGTGGCAGATTTGAAGAGCCCTATATGAGGGTAGTGCTATGGGAACTATATCATTAAAATAATTGACTGTGGTTGGGAAAATTGATGGAAGTCCAATTACAGTTGGAGGGTTGTTAGTTGACTGTCAAAGAAGATCCCTAAGTCTAGTACTTGTGAAGGAAAACAATACTGGTAGAAGGGTAGGTGTATTGGGCCAAAGGACATGCATACTTTGAAGGACTAAAGTAGTAGTCAAGTGGGATATCCAACTAGCCCTAGTTAATTTTATTGTACAGGATTGGGCCAGGGAGAAGAAGGGAAACCTCCATATCCCTAGACTTGTCATCTTGGAGAAAGAGTATAGAAAAAGTGGGTAGACCAAAGATTTATTCACAAACGGAGTTGTGAACAATTGATCAAAAACCATAAGTGTTGTAGACCTTTAAGGAAAAAATAGGTATATAGAGGGAAAGTTTTTTGAGCTGAGTTCAGTAACCTAAAGGAGTTGAGCTCATTGATAGAGGAAGATTGAGGAGTTGCATAATGGGAGGAAAGATGACTTGCTAGATGTGTTCAGTGTAGAAATTTGAATAATAGATGAATTATTCACTGAGATTATCCTGATTACACACTATTTGAGCTTCATGCATAATACATAACCTCTTCTACCATTGATCATCAATTTGCGGAATTAGAAGCAGTCGCATGCGCACATTAAAACATAATCAAGCACACATATAACACATTATGTAATGGGGAAAGCTTACAGCTGAAAGCCCCCAACTATCTGTATATTATAATGATAGAGAACATGTAACAATACATAGCACAAAGCTCCTCACAAGCTCTCAGCACTATCTCACATGCTACACACTACACAAGCTCAGATATGAATAAGTCACAAGTTCAAATCTCCTCCACCTGTTAGCCTGCCTCTACTGCGCAATCCAAGATGAATAATGATGAGATCCAAGTTCGAATCCCACTGGCTTGTACTGCGCAATCCTCATTGGCAATCTCAATCAATGTGTGTGTAAATCTCATGCACAGCCATAGTCACAACTGATAGTAGACTCACCCTTTCACCCAACTCTAACACTGGTCTCCACTGAACTGTCCATGCATTGCAGTTAACTGATGTGTTCTTTAGTTGATTTATGAGTTAATAATTAGTGAATTAATTAATAATTAATTCACACCACTCATCACTAGTGTATTTTTCGGTTAGACTAAATACAACTAGTTCAACTAAGTTAAACCGAACACAACTCCACCAACTGTCTCATCAACTCCACCAAACTCTGCCACATGAGTTCTAACTGAAGCCAACCATGCAATAGCTCAAATAACCCTTAGGAAAAGCGTATTTCCTTCTCTCAGCTGCATGTGCCACATCCAAGCATCAAACTGAAGTGCTCCAAGAGGATAAGATAATGTTTATAGTCTAAATATTATTAAGGGTTAATAATATTTGACTGTTCTATTTTTAGCCCGGCAGTCTAAAAATAGAAACCGCCCAATGTCTAAAATAGAGGTCCATCTATTTTTACCAACTCAACCAATCATCCATAAATAGCATCCTGCAACTCATAGACCATGATCCATATGTCTAAAAATAGACATAGTCTAAAAATAGACTTTGCGCCAAAAATAGCCTGCGGGCCCACTTAGTGAAGGTGACTTCTTTTCACTAAGCTCCATCATCTTGTTGCATTATCAACACTCCCTCTCAACAAGATATGGATTATCTGCAACCCCTATCCTGCCTCTGTGGTATTCGAATTTTCTCCTGGTGAGCGCCTTCGTCAAGATATCAACATCCTGATCCTCCATGGGAATGTATGAAAGTAACATGATTCTCTGCTACACACAATCTCTGATATGATGGTACCTGATGTCGATGTGTTTGGATCTATCATGAAATACTGGATTAGCTGAGAGTTTAATGCAACTTTGGTTATCACAATAAATCACAGTAGGCTGCAAGTGTGACCCGAACAACCCGACCAGGATCTTCCTCATCCATATAGCCTCGCATGTAGCCAAAATCGCTGCCATATACTCGGCCTCTACTGAACTGAGTGCCATGGATCTCTGCTTCCTGCTGTACCAAGAAACTGTTATTGACCCGATACTGAAGATCCCTCCAGATGTGCTTTCTGTCCGTTGGGCTCCCTGCCCAATCTGCATCCGTGAAGCCACATAGCTTCACCTCATCCTCCTGTCTGTACCACAATCCATATCCTGATGTGCCTCTAAGATAACGCAATACATGCTTTCCTGCCTTCCAGAAGAGCTTGGTTGGCTTAACCATAGCTTGTGAAAGCTGGTTAACAGCATAGCATATATTGGGTCGTGTATTGACTAGATACATAAGCGACCCCACCAACTGTCGATAAACAGTGGCATCCACTACCTCCGCTGAAGTAGCATCCTCCTTCCTCCAACCTCCAGGAAGAGGAGTATCAACAGGCTTGCAGCCATGCATGTTGAACTTCTCTAGTATCTCCCGAGCATACTTACCCTGAGAAACAAACAGTCCATCACTGCGCTGCCAAATTTCCAATCCCAGGAAATAATGAAGGAGGCCCAAGTCCTTCATCTCAAACTCTATAGCAAGATCCTCCTTGCATGAAAGTATCAACAGCTCATCACCCGTCAAAATCAGATCATCTACATACAGTACAATGATCAGCAACTTCCCCTCCACCACAATCTGGTACAGGTTAGGATCCGCCTCACTCTTGGAGAATCCAAGTCCGGTGAAATAACTGTCTATTCGTGTGTACCAAGCACGAGGTGCTTGTTTCAACCCATACAGCGCTCTCTTGAGCCTGCACACATGCGACTCGCTGCTGAAGATCTCGAAACCTTCGGGCTGCTCTATGTACACCTCCTCCTCAATGACTCCGTTGAGGAACACAATCTTCACATCCATCTGATGAATGTGCCACCCCATCTGTGCTGAGAGAGCAAGAATCGTCCATATGGAAGAATACCTTGCGACAAGTGCAAAGGTCTCCTCATAATCAATCCCCTCTATCTGTGAGAAGCCTCGGGCAACAAATCTTGCCTTGTAATTCTCCACACTCTCGTCAGCTGCCTGCTTCACTTTGTAGATCCATCTTGAACCCACCACTGATTTCCCGTCTGGTCTTGGGACAATCTCCCATGCATTGTTTCTGACAATCGAATCATACTCTTCCACCATGGCATCTACCCATGCGGGGTCCTCCACAGCTTCCTCGAAAGAGGATGGCTCTGTCATGACACATTTGCTCAAAAGATCCATGTATCCAGTGTACCAGTCCGGTGACTGTCTCTATCTGTGCTATGCTGTAGGTGGTCCTACAACCTTCTCTGCATCTTGAGCCAGTCGCTCAGCTTCTGTAGTGTGCTTCCGCCCTCTGATGGTTGGCACTGCATGAGTGGTCTCTTCCACTCCATGAACCTCATCTTGTGGCTGATCCACATCCTGAGACTCATCCTTAGGAAATAATAGCTCCTCATCTACATGCAAGTGTGGCTCCCTCTCAAGCGAACACTTCATGGCTTTCTCCTCCTAAAATTTGATATCTCGTCGCACAACAGTCTTGCGACTGTCTGGAAAATACACACGATAGTTGTGGGGCGTATCAGTGTACCCCACAAATATTCCAGCCTCTGTGATCGGCTCCGACTTCTTCTGGCATCCTTCGTCACACTGAATGTACTTAATTGAACCAAAAATCCTCAAATGGGAAATATCGAGGCCTCTTACCGAGGAAAACGCCTCCTACGAGGTACTCATGCCAAGTATCTTGTGAGGACAACGGTTAAAATATCTTGTAGTATTGCATGCCTACGCACACAAGTGAAGGTAGGCACGATCATGTAACATCGCAGTCACCGGCACCCATTTTCATTGTTCTTCCGCTCACCCACCCCGATACTGTTGTGGGTTATGAGGTGCTATGAGCTCTCTTCGAATTCATCTTGTCTTGCCAAAAGTCCTTGAACCGCCGGGAGATGATTACCACCATTGTCGCTCCTAAGAGCCTTCACCTGCTTCCCTGATTCCTTCTCAACCAGCGCCTTGAACTCACAGAACTTTGAGTATGTCTCGCTCTTCTTCTGCATGAAGAAGATCCAACACTTCTGAGAATAATCATCAACAAAGATCACATAGTACCTATGTTATTCTGTTGAAGCTACTGAGAAAGGTCCACACACGTCTGTGTGAATTCTCTCAAGGATCGTCATGGCGCGACTATCCTTCTCATGAAAGGTGGCTTTCACAAGTTTTCCTAAGGTACATCCCTTGCACTGATTTGACTGCGCAAGAGTAGCCTTAGGAAGCCCAGTAGAAATCTGCTGCAGTATCTTCAAAGCTTCATGGTGAAGGTGGCCCAATCTTCGGTGCCACAGCTCGCCATAATCCCGGCTCACCACTCCTTCTGCCTTGCAAGCCATTTCTGCGCAGCCATCTACTTGCAATTGATAAAGGTTCTTGACTCGAACCCCTATCTTCCAGGTTTCTCTAGTTGTCTTACTGCGCAGGAAAGCCTTTCCCTTGCTGAAGACAACATCATATCCCTTGTCTTCTAACATCGCCACAGAGATGAGATTCTTCTTCAATCCTGGAACATGCATCACTTCCTTCAATACGAAGGGTTTACCAGACTCCCTCTCAAAGGAAATGGTACTGATACCGGTCGCACTATATCTACCATCATCTCCTATCTCGATATGCACTCCAAGATCTTTCTCATCCAGATCAGAAAACAAATCTCGATCTCCTGTCATGTGAAAAGACGCACCACTGTCCAAGAAACACACTGATCCCATCACACTTGAGACCAAGCATGCAATCAACAAAAAATCTAGCTCAAACTGCGAGGCTAAGGCCTCTCCCGCTGCAGATCCAGCAGCCTTCTTATTTTTCTTCTTCTACGGAAAATTTGTGGCATAATGTCCGTGTTGGTGACAGTGAAAGCACTTCACCTTGGACATGTCCTGCTTCTTGCCTTTCACACCAGAATGAGAAGCTTTCTTGCTCTTCCCCTTCTTTGCTTTGGTAGCCAAAGCGAAATTTTCTTCATTAGATTCCTTTGATGAAGATCCATCCCTGGTACTCCGCCTTATCTCCTCTTGCACAAGATCTGACCAAAGTCGCTCCCATCCTGGAAATTTCTCCCGACCATTGACAGAGTCCTGATAGGAATGCCAAATATTCGAAAGACCAAGGAGAGCCAAGCTAACCAATTCCTCATCATCTACAGTCACCCCCACACTTCCCAGCTCATCCCTACATAGGGTGAACTTCGTGAGGTACTTGGGCATACTGTCACCTTCCTCCATCTTTATGTTTCTAAGTTTTTCCTTGAGTGCCAACTTCCTCTGGTCGCTCTTGCTTTGGAATAAATCTGTCAACGCTTTCCACATCAAGTACGGAGAAGATTTTCCATGCAGGCTGGATACAATGTGATCCTTCACGCCCTCCAACAAAATCCTTCGACACTTTGCTGTCTTCTTTTGCCAAGCCTCAACTTGAGAAGCATCAGTAGGCTTTGGGACTTCAGCATCTATGAACTCCTTCAACTCGTTGTCATCTAACACCGCCTCCATATTGTCCTTCCATGCAATATAATTCGAGCTACCTTCAAGGGCATACTCCAATCGCAATCTGTTGAAAGACATTTTGACTTCGACACCAAGAAAACACTGCTGAAAATTCGAATTCCACCAGCTCAAAACTCAACCGCTTCTGATCTTGTGAGAACAAAGTATTTCTAGCACAGAGATCGACTGTAGGGGAATTTACTGGATATATCACCTTTCAAAGAAAGGATGGATCCAGAGGCTACCTGGCCCTCTTACAGACTCTGTCTACCGAAATACAATGTAATCACTGTAATAGATCCGATGATCAATTTTCTCTTCGATACCATATAGAAATTTGAATAATAGATGAATTATTCACTGAGATTATCTTGATTACACACTATTTGAGCTTCATGCATAATACATAACTTCTTCTACCTTTGATCATCAATTTGCGGAATTAGAAGCAATCACATGCGCACATTAAAACATAATCAAGCACACATATAACACAGTATGTAATGGGGAAAGCTTACAGCTGAAAACCCCCAACTATTTGTATATTATAATGATAGAGAACATGTAACAATACATAGCACAAAGCTCCTCACAAGCTCTTAGCACTATCTCACATGCTACACACTAACTAGCTCAGATATAGAACAAGTCACAAGTTCAAATCTCCTCCACAAGTTAGCCTGCCTCTACTGCGCAATCCAAGATGAATAATGATGAGATCCAAGTTCGAATCCCACTGGCTTGTACTATGAAATTCTCATTTGAAATCTCAATCAATGTGTGTGCAAATCTCATGCACAGCTATAGTCACAACTGATAGTAGACTCACCCTTTCACCCACCTCTAACACTGGTCTTCACTGAACTGTCCATGCACATGAGTTAACTGATGTATTATTTAGTTGATTTATGAGTTAATAATTAGTGAATTAATTAATAATTAATTCACACCACTCATCACTAGTGTATTTATCAGTTAGACTAAATACAACTAGTTCAACTAAGTTAAACCGAACTCAACTCCATCAACTGTCTCATCAACTCCACCAAACTCTGCCACATGATTTCTAACTGATGTCAACCATGCAATAGCCCAAATAAACCTTAGGAATAGCGTAATTCCTTATGTCAGCTGCATGTACCACATCCGTAGCTCGAACTGAAGTGCTCCAAGAGGATAAGATAATGTTTATAGTCCAAATATTATTAAGAGCTAATAATATTTGACTGATCTATTTTTAGACTGGCAGTCTAAAAATAGACTTCTCCCATTATGTCTAAAAATAGAGGTCCATATATTTTTACCAACTTGACCAATCATCCATAAATAACATCCTGCAACTCATAGACCATGATCCATATGTCTAAAAATAGATATAGTCTAAAAATAGACTTTGCGCCAAAAATAGCCTGCGGGCCCACTTAGTGAAGGCGACTTCTTTTCACTAAGCTCCATCATCTTGTTGCATTCTCAACATTCAGGACATGTGGACTGAAAGGGCTATGTATGGCGACCATGAAAAAGTGGGTCAAGAGTTGTCTTGTTCAAGGTAGATTGGTTTTCGAAGGACTAACACCAAGCCCTAGTTGTATTCCTTGTATAAATGTGATTGTAAAGGGATGTGATCCCTGGGATGAGAGATATATCCTATTCTATTATAGTTTTTAATTTAATAAAGAACAATTTGAAAAAGTTAAAAATTGTCATGTGCACTAGTTGATTCCTTGATGTGTGTAGATTTTGTTGTGAAAAGTAGATGTGTTGTGGCACTTGAGTGTGTTTGCATCAATGTTTCTAAGACTAAACCCAAATTCTCATGTGTCGTGTAAATATAACATATGCCTTGTTCACCTATGAACTACTTATAACTCATCTTAGGCTACTCATTTTCAATCTCAACTCATCCCACTTAACAAGTAACCAAGACAAGGCTCATAACATCCAACTGTGGTATTAAAACAATTAAGGAACACAATTTACATCTTGACATGCCATAACACTTGGCATGTCTTAAATGACTTTGCACTATGTGGCATGTGTTAGCATCCCCTACATTCCTTGGCATTCTTCTACACTCCGTAACACACCCTAGCACTTCTTGACATGCCTTGGTAGTTTATCATACCTGGCATTGCCTAGCATATAACCTTGTAACTCCTCCTTAGCACACAAAGAATTCACTGACACTCCCTGTCATACACTCTTATTCGTTCATTTCCATGCATTTTGTTCTAGTGCTTCCTTGTGTTTCCCTGACACCCCCTAACACTCCCTAACACTCCCTAGCATGCATTGGCACACCCTAACACCTGGCACATCTTGGCATGTTGCCCTATAACTCTAACATTACTTGGTACTACCTAGCATACCTTGTCACTCTCTCCTTAGCACACCTACAACTCATTGAGACTCCTAGTCACAGAGTCTTATTTATTCATTTCCATGCATTTTTACCTAGTGCTCCCTTGTGTTTCCATAGAATTCCTTAACACTTCTTGGCACTTGTTGGTACACCCTAACACCTAGGTCATATTGGCATGTCGTCTTGGCCTCTAACACGCCTTAACACTTCCTAGCATACCTTGTCACTCTCTCCTTAGTACACCTAAAAGTCACTGACACTCCAGTTAAAAAATCTTATTTGTTCATTTCCATGCATTTTGATGTGTTTCTCCCTTTGATTTCCCTAGCACTCCTAGTTAAGACTTCATTGCACGTGTTGGAACATCCTGGCTGCATGCCACCCTAACACTCTAGCATTCCTTAACACTGCCAAACATGCCTTTTCATTCCTTCTTAGCACACTTGGAACTCGTTGACACCCCATTTCACACACTCTTATTCATTCATTTCCATGAATTATGACATAGTTCTCCCTTTTGTTTCTCTAGCACTCCCTGACACTTCTTGGCATACATTGGAACACCCTTGAACTTAGAACATCTTATCATTATTTCCTATAACTTTATCATACCTTGACACTATGTATCATACCTTGTCAGCTCCTCCTTAGTAGACCTAGAACTTTCTAACACTCCCTATCACACACTCTTATTCATTCATTTCCATGCAATTGAAGCTAATCATCCCTTTTGTTTCCCTGGTACTCCCTAGCATGCATTGGTTCCACACCCTAGCACCTTGCACATCTTGGAAAACCAAACATGCCTTGGAAATTTATAGCATGTGTTAATACTTCTTGTGAGTCCCTGCACACCTTGGCACTCCCTAGTTATCATGCCCTCATAGATAGCCTTACTTTTTTTGCAACTTGGGAACCCAACCAAGTCATTAAAAAAATAGTGTTTCATCTATCCCCTTATGAAAATCGATTTTCCTCCTGCAAGTCCTATTATGAAATTCTACTAAGATGCTTTACCCATGGGACACCTTAAATTCACTGACACTACCTAGCATAAAATTATTTTTTCGTTTCCATGCACTTTGAACTAGTTCTCCCTTGTGATGCCTTGACACTCCACAACACTCCTTGGCATGAATTCACACTATTTGGCATGTGTTAGCACACCTTTTAATTCATTAGAAAGCCCTAACACTCCTTAAATATCATGTCCTCATAACTACCCTTATTTGTTTTTAGACCTGGGAACCCAACCAAGTCTGCCTCAACTACAACAACTTAACCAAGTTTCATTTACTACAACTAAACTATTCCTTGTTCACCTAAGAATGACTTATAACTCATCCTAGGATACTCATGTCCAATATTAACTCATCCCACTTAAACATTTACCAAGTCAAGGCTCACATCTAACTATAGCCATAAAACAACTACGCAACATAGTTTACATCTTGACATGCCATAACACTTGGAATGTCTAACAATCCCTTGGTACTATGTGGCACATGTTAGCATCCCCTGTATTCCTTGACATGATTTGGACCTCCCTAACACACCCTACCATTCCCTGACATGCCCTAGAACTTTAGCATGCCTTGGCATTGCCTAGCATATAACCTTGTCACTCCCTCCTTATCACACTTTGAACTCACTGACACTCCATATCACACACTCTTATCTGTTCATTTCCATGAATTTTGAACTAGTTCCCCCTTGTGTTTCCGTGGCACTCCCTAACACTCCCTCACACAAATTGGAACACCTTGGCGCTTTCCATATCTTGGAATGATGCCCTAACACTCTAGAATTCCTTGGAACTACCTAAAATACATTGTCACTCCCTCCTTAGCACACCTAAAACTCACTAAAAATACCTATCACACACTCTTATTCACTCATTTCCATGCATTTGAAACTAGTTCTCCCTTGTTTTTCCCTCACACTCTATAACACTACATGACATGCATTGACACACCCGAGCACCTGACACATATTGGCATGTTTCTTTGGCCTCTAGCATGTCTTAGCACTTCCTAGCATACCTTCACATTCCCTCCTTAGCACACATAGAACTCACTGACACTTCTTGTCACAAACTTTTATTCATTCATTTCCATTCATGAATTTGACCTAGTTCTCCCTTGTGTTTCTGTGACACTCCCTAACACTTCCTCCCACATGTTGGAACACACTGGCACCTATAACATCTTGGTCGCATGTTGCATTGTCACTCTAGCATGCCTTAGGACTACATATCATACCATGTCACTCCATCCTTAGCACACCTAGATCTCATTGAAACTCCCTGTAACACACTCTTATTCATTAATTTCCATGCATTTTGACCTAGTGTTCCCTTTATTTTCCCTAGCACTCAGTAGCACTCCTTAGTATATATTGACAACCTTGGAACTTAGTACATCTTGGCATGTTTCCCTAACACTCTAGCATGCCTTTGAATTGCCTAACATACCTTTTCACTCCCTCCTTAACTCAGCTGGAACTCTCTAACACTCCCTCTCACACACTCTTATTCATTCATTTCCATGCAATTGAAACTATTGCTCCCTTATGTTTCCCTGGCACTCCTTAACACTCCCTAGCATGTATTGGTGCCACACCCTAGTGCCTAACACATTTTCACATGACTTAGCACTTGGGATGTCTTGTCATGCATAACACGCCTTAGAATTGTCTAGGATGTTTTAGCAATTCTTGACATTTCCAAGCACACCTTGGCACTCCCTAGTTGTCATTCCCTTATATATAGCTTACCTTTTTTGCGACTTGGGAACTCAACCAAGTCATTGAAAAAATAATGTTGTGCCTAGCCCAAAGTATCCCTTTGACTGAAATTTCTTTGTCCATCCCCTTATTTAAATTGTATGCTTGCCTCCTGCAAGTCCTATTCTAAAATTTTCCTAACACACTTTATCCTTGGGACACCTAGAATTCACTAACACTCCCTCACACACACTCTTATTTGTTCATTTAATGCATTTTGACCTAGTTCTCCCTTGTGATTCCCTGATACTCCCCAACACTCCTCAACAGGCATTGACACTATTTGGAATTTTTTAGCATGCATTTTCATTACTTGGCACACCCTGGAGCTTCGTAGCTATCATGCTTGCATAACTACATTTAATTTTTTGGAACTTGGGAACCCAAAAAAATCCTTCCACTACCACAACTTGACCAAGTTACAGTTAATACAACTATACTATTCCTTATTCACTTAATAAATTCCTATAACTTATCTTAAGCTACTCATTTTGAATCTCAAATCATAAAAATTAACACATTACAAAGACAAGGCTTACATCCAACCGTGGTAGTAAAACAAATAAGCAACATAGTTTACATATTGGCATGCCATAACACTTGGCACATCTAAAAATACCTTGGCACTATGCGGCACATCTTAGCATCTCCTGCATTCCTTGACATGCTTTGGCACTCCCTTGCACATCTTAGCACTCCCTGACACCTAACACACTTATAACTCACTGACACTCTCTGTCACACTCTTATTCATTGATTTCCATGGATTTGAAACTGGTGCTCGCTTGTGTTTCCCTGGTACTTGACCCTAACATAGCCTAGAAAGCGTTGGCGGCACACCCCAATGCTTGGAACATCTTCGAATTCCTTAGCACTTGGAGTGTATTAACATGCCAAACATGCCTTGGAACTATCTATCACGTGTTAGTACTTCTTGACATTCCATGCAACACCTTGACACTCCCTAGTTGTCATGCCCTCATAGATAGACTTACTTTTTTTGCGACTCGGGAACCTAACCAAGTCATTGGCAAAAAAATGTTGTTCCCAACCCAAAGTATCCCTTTCTCTAAAATTTCTATGTACATGCCTTATCACAAGCATATACTTTCCTCCTGCAAGTTCTATTCTGAACTTCTCCAAAAACATTTCGTCCTTGGGGCACCTAAAATTCATTCACAGTCCTTGGCACACACTCTTATTCGTTTATTTCCAAGCATTTTTACCTATTTCTCCCTTATGTTCCCCTGGAACTCCCTAACACACCTCAACATGCATTTGAATTTTCCACCATGTGTCAACACACCTTTTCATTCCTTGCCATGCCCTGACACTCCTTAGCTATCATGCCCTCAGAACTACCCTTACCTTTTATTAGACTTGGGACCCCAACCAAGTCCTGCCTCAACTACAAAAACTTGACCAAGTTATAGTTACTGCAACTATACTATGCCTTGTTCACCTAAGAACTTCATATAAATCGTCTTATGCTACTCATGTTGAATCCCAACTCATCCCAATCAACAAGTTACTAAGTTAAGGCTCACATCCAACCATGGCCATAAAACAAATAAGCACCATAGTTTATATCTTGACATGCCATAGCACCTGGCATGTCTAAAAATCCCTTGGCACTATGTGGCACATGGTAACATCCCCTACTTTCTCTGGCATTCTTTGACAATCCCTAGCACACCCTAGCACTCCCTGACATGCCCTAGTACTCTAGCATGCTTTGGCACTGCTTAGCATATAACCTTGTGAGTCCCTCTCAAACACACTTGGAACTCATTGAAACTCCCTATCACATAGTCTCATACATTCATTTCCATGCATTTTTAACTATTTATCTCTTGTGTTTCCATGTCACTCCCTAACACTCCCTGGCACACATTGACACACCCTGGAACCTGGCACATCTTGGCATGTTTCCCTATCATTATAGCATTACTTGACACTACCTAGCATAACTTATCACTCCCTCCTTAACACACCCATAACTGACTAACGCTCCTTGTCACACACTCTTATTCATTCATTTCCATACATTTGAAACCAACTCTCCCTTGTGTTTCCCTAGCACTCCATAACACTCTCTGGCATGCATTAGCGCACCCTAGCACAAAGCACATCTTGGCATATTTCTCTAACCTCTATCATGTCTTAACATTGCTTAACATACCTTGTCACTCCCTCCTTAGGACACTTGGAACTCACTGACACTTCCTATCACAAAATTTTATTAATTCATTTGCATGCATTAATTTGACCTAGTTTTCCCTTATGCTTCCTTGACACACCCTAGCACTTCCTAGAACATGTTGGCACACCTTGGCACCTTCCACATCTTGGTCATGTTGTACATATTTACCCCTGCCTATGAATTTTGGTCTACTGCCTCATTCAAATCCATTTCAAAGCTCCACCATGGCCTAAAACCTCACGCTCCTGTTTGATATTACTGTTTCCGCCCGAAAATCCACTCTACAAAGGTTTAAAACCCATAGCTTAAATTTATCGGGCCCAGTCCTAAGACCTTAGCCCCCTGTGCTTTGGCTATCACATGACCCGAACCCGAAAACCATAGGCCAAAGGGAGGGAGCTAGTTATTTTATGATTCGGGCACAATTGTGGTCATTCGATCGAATTAAATCAATGGAGCGGCAGTTGTGTTGTGTGGTGGTCCTTGCCCATGAAAACCAGCGGTAAACCCCGCACCGCTTACCCCAGGCTGGCAGTATTACCCATCGGACCGGCGATTCCATAGATCATATGCTGCGTGTCCTCAGTACGGGCAGGAAACCACTTTTCCCCCACGTGTTAACCTTCAGTCAATGGATACACAGTGGAATCATCATCTGCCATCCGATCTTGTAGGCCCGATCCAATGGCTATAAATCTCCGGGTCTGCACGAGCTTTAACACATGGTTCCTCGGGTCCCTAGCCCACCTTTTGATAGCCCCCTGACTCGTTTTGACCGTTGATCTCATTTTGGTTGAGTGGCTCATACCATCCGTCTGACCACCCTACGACCAAGTCCTCCGCCACGTCGCCTTTCCACCTGTTCCCCCGTACGTCCACGTGTTTTAATCCCGCACGTCTAAGATATTTCCCCCGTCATATATATATATATATATATATATATATATATATATATATAGATATATATATAGGCGTGTGTTTTCATTCATACCCATCGTTCTTATTCATTCCTTATGTTCAAACTGCTTCACGTGGAGAAGTCGCACTCCCTCTGTTTAATCGAAGTCTCCATTGTCATTCCTCCACCACCCTTCGTATTCCTGTCATCTGTTTGTATCCACAATGTCATTATCATCACCTCCATGCTCCTTGCCTCCAAGTTTTGTTTCTCTAATGTTTTGTGGGTTTTGCAGGTTTTAAGACAATAATGAAGCCTCATAATTTATCGCCTCCATTGCAGAAGTTAAAAAGCATGTTAAAGGACGACATTCTGCTGGTGAAATTTGAAGAAGAAGCCAAGGGTAGGTGTGAGAAATGAACACCATTAAAGAAGACAAAGATATAAATCTACAGAACCCTTCAGAGAAAATCAAGGGAGGCTTCGCCCTGCATTAAAGGTCCAAGATTTAAATTCAGAGCTAAAGGTCAAGAGTATGGTACAGAATTGCAGACTATCTCAGGATTCTTACGGCAGCAAATTTTACTCTCAGCAAAAGGCAGAACACTGTATATATTTTATTATTTGTGTCATTTTTATAAGGAGATTTTCATCTCCCAGCATTTATTTCTATAGACAGATTGTAAAGTACAGTCATTTATAGTTGGTCATCCATAGAGAGGGCGCGAATGTTTTCCTCCATTTTATTCAAATTGAGTCATTAAATGTGTTTCATCTACCTCCTTCTCTAGAATTCTCTATCTTTTCTATAAAGGCCCAAAAAGAAGACATTGTAGGGGTTCCAGATTTCTATCAGCAAACTGTGCAGTGAGAAGGCTTTTGTATATATCTTGTAATATTTTTGTATGAAGGTTTAGAGCCCGTAGGGTCTCAGTGAAGAGGAGTTATAACTGTATTGAGGATTCTGGTCTTTGGTATCTTGCAGTATGTAATTTTCTCTTATGTGTTAATACAATATCTCATTTCATGCTATTTATCTTCTTGTATCATGTTCTAGAATGCGAGTGGCTCACTAGTTTGCAGTAAGGATTCATCCTAGTTGATGCCCTTTCTGGAATTAGTCAAGCGCTTTAAATAGGCCTAGTCATGATAAACTGTTCCATGATCATCTCTTCCATATTTTCTGCTATATTAGTTACTTGAGGAGGGTGCTTTTAAAATGCCATTGTCATATAAGGATTCATAAATTAATATGCCCTTATGTGGTTCTGTTGTGTATCTGGGTATCAGTTTCATGTTAACTAATATCTTCTTTATGTTTCCTCACTGCACTCACTTCCTGATATTTGATTTCTGTGATATATTATTTGAACTGGCCCTCTTTACAGTAAGTTGTCTCTTAACCGTCTGATGCCTTTGTATTGGAGTTTTACATGATGTCCCTACACTATTCTTATCTTTGTATCAGCTTCTGAGAGAGATTGATCCCATTCAAAACTAATTTCCTTGTTCAAACAAGAGATAGTAAGTGAACTCTTGGACTAACAATCCAAACTATATGAAGAGCTCCTTGCTATATTAAGATGTCCTAGGCACTGGTCTATAGCAACTCTAGGCTGTCTCTAGGGGGTGACAAAATTGTCCACAACATCTTTCTGGCGCCGTTGCTGGGGAACGAATTCAAGAATATCAGTTCCCCTAGGCCTCGACAATTTGTTTTCACTCTCTAATCAGGTGAGCATGGAGAGTTGAAGAGTTGCGTATCTCTCACCTTGGCGACTCCACTGTTCCTTATTTGATAAATTTTATTGGTAGTACTGGCTTCTCGAAAGCCACATTTGAGGTCAGATACATCGCAGTCGAAAACACCTTACGTGTCTGACCCAAAGAAGATCATTCATAAAAGAGTTTGGAAGGAGAGGAAGTCAGTTCGTGCTGAAAACCTTGAATATTCCATTGAAGATTATCCACCCTCTTCTTCTCAAGAAAGCAGTATAGAAAATCCCAAGTTTTACTCAGAAAATCCACGTAGAGGAAGTGTCCGGATTGAAGAAGATTCTCATCCTATTCCCGAGGTTGAGGAAATTAAAGAAGTCACAGAAGTAGCTGCTATTAACCGTGAATTATTCCCAGCTACGCCTCAGTCCTCCATATCATATATTCCCATTGTCATTCATACTCCACTTCCTCCTACTCCTCTCCCTTCATTTGTATATCAGACTGTTGTACAACCCCCACCTCCCCCAATGGCTAATGTTCCTGCTTTTCTATTGAACAAATACGCTCCACTGGCCTTGCCCCAAGTGATAAATGATATGCCATAGGATTATCTAATGATTCTACCAAGACTTAATGGTGAAAATGAAGTTGATGCTTAGAAACATCTCGAGACTTTCTGCTCTTTTGCAGAGAACTTAAATGTTGAACACTTGGATGTGGTCTAGAGATTATTTGTGCAGTCTTTGGAAGGGGAAGCCAGAAAATGGTTCAAGACATTGGGGAACTGTTCAATAACCACCTGGGATATTATGGAGAATAATTTTCTTAGGAAGTGGGGAGAAAAGAAAGATCATGGTCAATGTCTTACTGAGTTTAATACTATGAAGAAGAAACAGAGTGAAGGGGTATCAGAGTTCATTAAAAGATTCAATAAGTTATATCTGAGCCTGCCTCCTGAGATGAAGCCCCATGAAGCTGCTGCCAAGATAATTTTTATAGCAGCCTTTGATTTTGACTTTGGATTCTCGTTGAGAGAAAGAAAACCTGCCACTTTAGATGATGCACAGTCAGATGCTCTGGAATTGGAAGCAAGCTTTGCCTCCACTGGGAAACTGAAGGGAAAAATTGAACAAGATACTAGGAGGAGAGGAAAAGAAGAGGTTTCCACCTCTAATCAGGAAAAAGATTAAGATAAAATGGATGAAATAAGAAAAATGATAAAGAAGATGTTCAAGCTTGAATTGGAATCTAAAAATGCAGCTCCCAAGAACTATTACAATGCTCCAAATAGAGGATACAATCCTCAGTATAGAAGGCCACCATTGCAGATATTGCCGAGAGAAACAAAGGAACAACAAGACCAGGTACCTCATCCCTTGTACCTGGAAGGACCAGCAGATGACTCCACTGGAGATGCAGCTTATGGATTAGAAGATTCAAATCTGGCTTTTTCAAATACTGATGATATGGATTGCCCATTGCAAGATGAGGACGAAGAAGCAGAGATTGATCATTATTGTAAGCAATTTGCTGATTTCATGCAAGCACAATTCAATGTCAAATATGATCTCAGATCTTCAACGAAGAGGACCAGAACTCAAGATGAAGAAGAGGAGCCACCCCAGAGAGAAGCATCTGCTCAAAAGGAATCAACAACAAAGAGAAACATAGAAAAAGGTAAGAATCCTCTAAATACTCCCTTGCAGTCCAATGATCAGATTCCTTCTTCTTCGAAAATAGTCAGTCCTCCTAACGCTGAGCCAGTGTCAAAATAAATTAAATCTCCAACTGAAAATAAGGAGTCAAAAGAAGTTGTGATAGAAAAGCCCCCATCTGCTTTCAATTTGCAAAAAGAACTTGAGAATATTAAGATTCCTGTCCCCCTGACTGAGTTATTAAAACAGCCTGTATATCAGTCTCAAGTCACTTCCTTTATACTTCCTCCTGAATTACCAATTGCACCTGATAGTCTAAACCTTCAAGAAGAAAGACCCATGGTAGTCTTTGGCCTGCATGTCGAGGAGATAGACCCTTCTACTCCTCCTTTTTATGTGTCTCTAGTTATACATGACCTGCTGTTGCACAATTGTATGTTAGATTCTGGGGCTTCCCATAATCTTATGCCTCTGTCTGTCATGGAACAACTAGGACTGAAAATTACAAGACCATACAAATATTTATATTCATTTGATTCTAAAAGAGTTAAATTCCTGGGAATGATTAAAGATTTAGTGGTCAATTTGGCCCAAATTCCATCAAAGAGTGTGGTCATGGACATTGTGGTTGCTGATATCCCAGCCCGCTTTGGCATGCTGCTGTCAAGGTCCTGGGGTACCAAGATTTGGGGGTCAATTAAATTGGATTTAACATATGCCACTGTACCAGTCTTTGGAGGTCAGGAAAGGAGGTTGTACCGAGAGACTAGATTTGTTAAAATGGTAACTAAGGCTGACTGCTCAGATAATTCCCTAGTTTATAACAAAGAGGGAGATTTCTCATGTTTGATGTTAGAGGAAAATCAAAATTGTGCTCATGAGCCCCTTTTTGGTCAAATCCAAGCTGAGCAGCCTAAAGAAGATCAGGAATTAGAAATTTGGACTTTGCATTTTGATGGAGAAAATTCAAGAGAAGGCAATGGAGCTGGGGTGTTATTAATTTCTCCTGCAGGAAAATGGGTGCCACTGTCTTTTAAATTAGAGTATGAGGCTACAAAAAATGTAGCTGAATATGAAGCACTATTATTGGGGATACAGACAACCAGAAACATGGGCATCCAATGTTTAAAAGTCTTGGGAGACTCTGAGCTGGTGGTAAGGCAGATCAAAAATCAATGCCAAAATAAGCATCCACGGCTGAGAGCATATAGAAATGAAGTATGGGACATGATAGAAAATTTCTTCTCAGCATTTAACATACAGTTCATGCCCAGGGAGCAAAACAGAATAGCAGATTCTCTTGCTGTTGTTGCCAGTACATTTCGACCTCCCCAAAATCCACTCTTAAGATACGAAGTGGAGGTATGCTATAGACCATCTATTCCAGATAATATAAAGCACTGGTAGGTTTTTGAAGATGATGAACAGATGAAGAGATTCATGGAGACAGTGGGAGAATTCTCCAATATGGAGATTGATGATAATGAGGAGGAAGAAGTTAGAAATACTACAGGAAACAAATGGGAAGAAAGAATAGCAGGGAATAAAGTGCTGCACCTGAAAGGAAATGTTATACCTAGAGGTCTGGTGCCTCTAGAAAGGTTATTTAACAAAGATGATATTCCTTTGCAGCCAAACAAAGTGATAGAAGAAGATCAAGTGGGAGATTTGAATCTGGGTACTTATGCTGATCCCAAAATTGTCAAATTATCTAAAAGAGTCCCAGAAGAATATAAAGAAAGATATTTGAAGTTGTTTCAATCCTATAAAGATGTATTTGCTTGGTCCTATCAGGACCTAAAAACCTTTGATGTTAATATAATGCAGCATAAAATTCCATTGAGGGAAGATGCAAAGCCATATAAACAGAAACTCAGACAGATAAATCCTCTGCTGCTTCCCTCTATTGAAAAAGAAGTCAAGAAGCTACTGAAAGCCAAAATAATTGTGCCATTAAGGTACTCAGAATGGGTAGCAAACCTTGTTCCTGTTCGAAATAAAAACGGAGAAATAAGGCTCTGTGTGGATTTCAGGAATTTAAATAGAGCATCATTGAAAGATAATTATCCACTGCCTAAGATGCACCACATCCTGCAGAAAGTAGTGGGAGCATCCAGAATGTCAATGATGGATGGATTTTCTGGTTATAATTAGGTAGCAGTATTTCCAGAAGACCAGAAGAAAACTGCATTTACTACACCATGGGGAACATTTATGTATGCCAGGATGCCATTTGGATTAATTAATGCAGGAGCTACTTTTCAGAGGGCAATGGACATAGCCTTTGTTGGAGAATAGGACAAGTTTCTGGTGGTATATCTTGATGATATCACAGTGTTTTCAAAGAATGATGATGAGCATATTGAACATTTAAGAAGAACTTTTGAAAAATGCAGAAGGTACGGCCTTTCCCTCAATCCTCAAAAATCTTTGTTTGCATTAGATGAGGGAAAAATCTTAGGGCACATTGTAACTAAAGATGGTGTGAGAATAGACCCTAAGAGAGTTGAAGTAATAAACAATATTCCTTTACCAAGGAATAAGAAAGAAGTACAGGTGTTCTTAGGCCGAATTAATTTTTTGAGAAGATTTATTCCTAACTATGCTGAAATAGTTAGGCATATAACTGATATGTTGAAAAAAGAAAATGAAGTAAAATGGTCCCAAGAGTCTAGAGATGCATTCACAAGGATAAAACAGGCATTTTCTGAAGCTCCTGTGCTATCTGGACCAGATTACAACAAGCCATTTATGATCTTTTCATTTGCTTCATCTCATACAATTGCTGGAGTATTATTG
Source organism: Pinus albicaulis (assembly GCA_034641835.2). NCBI lineage: Eukaryota > Viridiplantae > Streptophyta > Pinopsida > Pinales > Pinaceae > Pinus > Pinus albicaulis. Next base: position 1,084,121,937 of record CM076578.1, read on the forward strand.
CAGAAAAATGAAGAGGGATACGAGCAACCTATAGCTTTCTTCAGTCAAGTGCTTTATGATGCTGAATTGAAATATAATATATTGGAGAAGCAGGCATATGCCCTGGTAAAGTCCCTTAAAGCTTTTAGAGTGTATTTTTTGCAATCTCACGTTACTGCATATGTTCCCACAACAGCTGTCAAAGACATTCTTGTTCAGGGGGACAGTGAAGGTAGAAGAGGGAGATGGATTGCAAAAATTTAGGAGTATGATTTGGACATAAAGCCTACTAAGTTGATTAAAGGACAGGGACTTGCTAAGATGTTATCTGAATCAAATCATCAAGCCTTTGGCATTAATTTATCCATGATAGCAACTGAAGAATCTGAAAAAGAAGAAGAGCAACAAGGACTGGAGATGGCCACTCAAAAGATACATGTGAAATATCTAACTAGTCCTTGGTACAAAGAAATTGTTGAATATCTTTTAGCACTCAGCTGTCCTCCGATTTGTGATAAGGTAAAATACAGAGCCATAAGAATGAAATCTCAGAAATACATAATTGTCAATAGACAACTATATTGGAGAGACCCTTCAGGTATATTATTGTTATGCCTCACAGAAAATGAAGTAGAGAATATATTGACAAAATTTCATGAGGGAATATGTGGAGGACATTACAGCTGGAGGGCTACAGCTCATAAAATCCTGAAGGCTGGTTTTTACTGGCCAAAATTGTATACAGACACTTTTGCTTGGGTCAGAGCATGTGACAAATGCCAAAGATTTGCAGAAAGACAGAAATTAGCAGCTTTGCCCTTGATTCCTATTCATGTAAATGAACCATTTCAGAAATGGGGATTAGATTTATAGGCAAAATACATCCCCCATCAAGTGGCCAATATAAATGGATACTAACAGCCACAGATTACTTCACGAAATGGGTGGAAGCCATACCTACAAGAAATTCTACAGATGCTGTGATAATGAAGTTTATGGAGGAAAATATCATATCTAGGTTTGGCTGTCCTACTAGAATTGTAACTGATAACACACAGGCTTTCAAGTCTGCCAGATTTGTGAATTTCTGCCAAAGGTATAACATCATCCTCACTCACTCCACAGCATACTATCCATAGGGAAATGGTTTAGCAGAGTCTTCCAATAAAATCCTGGTGAGAGCCTTGAAGAAGACAATAAGTGAAAATCAGAAGAACTGGGACTCTCAATTAAAGTTTTCCCTATGGGCGAATAGAATAACCAGCAAAAGAGCAACGGGGAAATCACCCTATGAGCTGGCATATTGTCGAGCTGCTGTGTTTCCTGTGCAATTGGCATTGCCAGTGGCACGTTTTATGCAGGAAAATCAGGAAGAACCAGAAGACATGATCAGGAGGATTAATCAGCTGGTAGAATTGGAGGAAACACGGAACCAGGTAGATCAGAAATTGATAGAATACCAGGAGAAAATGAAGAATGTATTTGATCAACATGCAAAGGATAGAAAGTTTCAAGTTGGTGACCTGGTTCTCAGATGGGATGTTCGCAGAGCAGAGAAGGGAAAACATGCTAAGTTTGATTCGCTGTGGTTTGGTCCATTCAAAATCGTGAGTCAAGGGCGAAATAATACTTTCATGTTAGAAAAACTACAGGGTGATTTGTTGGATGCTCCTGTGAATGGCCAATTCCTCAAGCCATACTTTCAATTCAGACTCAGGTTGGGAATGCCTGATTGTATTATATTGTATATAAGTTGTTTGAGTTTTTATTTTCATAAAGAGAGAGTGCTGGCAATTACCTGAGGCAGAAGCGTAGTGGAATGGAAAAACAAAATGAAATATTCAGTGGTCTGCGTGTTCTCGACATGCCCGAGGATGAACATACCATCCCCAGATGGAGCTGATGTTGTACATATTTACCCCTGCCTATGAATTTTGGTTCGCTGCCTCATTCAAATCCATTTCAAAGCTCCACCATGGCCTAAAACCTCACGCTCCTGTTTGATATTACTGTTTCCGCCCGAAAATCCGCTCTACAACGGTTTAAAACCCATAATTTAAATTTATCGGGCCCAGTTCTAAGACCTTAGCCCCCTGCGCTTTGGCTATCACATGCCCCGAACCCGAAAACCATAGGCCAAAGGAAGGGAGCTAGTTATTTTATTATTCGGGCGCAATTGTGGCCGTTCGATCGAATTAAATCAACGGAGCGACAGTCGTGTTGTGTGGTGGTCCCCGCCCATGAAAACCAGCGGTAAACCCCGCACTGCTTACCCCAGGCTGGCAGTATTACCCATCGGACCGGCGATTCCATAGATCATATGCCGTGTGTCCTTAGTACAGGCAGGAAACCACTTTTCCCCCACGCGTTAACCTTCAGTCAATGGATACGCAACGGAATCATAATCTGTCGTCCGATCTTGTAGGCCTGATCCAATGGCTATAAATCTCCGGGTCTGCACGAGCTTTAACCCATGGTTCCTCGGGTCCCTGGCCCACCTTTTGATAGCCCCCCGACTCGTTTTGACCGTTGATCTCATTTTGGTTGAGTGGCTCATACCATCCGTCTGACCACCCCACGACCAAGTCCTCTGCCACGTCGCCTTTCCACTTGTTCCCCCGTACGTCCACGTGTTTTACTCCCGCACGTCTAAGATATTTCCCCCGTCATATATATATATATATATATATATATATATATATATATATATATATATAGGCGTGTGTTTTCATTCATACCCATCGTTCTTATTCATTCCTTATGTTCAAACTGCTTCACGTGGAGAAGTCGCACTCCGTCTGTTTAATCGAAGTCTCCATTGTCATTCCTCCGCCACCCTTCGTATTCCTATCATCTGTTCGTATCCACGACGTCATTATCATCACCTCCATGCTCCTCACCTCTGAGTTTTGTTTCTCTAATGTTTTGTGGGTTTTGCAGGTTTTAAGATGATAATGAAGCCTCATGATTTATCGCCTCCATTGCAGAAGTTAAAAAGCATGTTAAAGGACGACATTCTGCTGGTGAAATTTAAAGAAGAAGCTGAGGGTAGGTGTGAGAAATGACCACCATTAAAGAAGACAAAGATATAAATCTACAGAACCCTCCAGAGAAAATCAAGGGAGGCTTCGCCCTGCATTAAAGGTCCAAGATTTAAATTCAGAGCTAAAGGTCGAGAGTACAGTACAGAATTGCAGACTATCTCAGGGTTCTTACGGCAGCAGATTTTACTCTTAGCAAAAGGCAGAACACTGTATATATTTTATTATTTGTGTAATGTTTATAAGGAGATTTTCATCTCCTAGCATATATTTCTATAGACAGATTGTAAAGTACAGTCATTTATAGTTGGTCATCCATAGAGAGGGCGCGAATGTTTTCCGCCATTTTATTCAAATTGAGTCATTAAATGTGTTTCATCTACCTCCTTCTCTAGAATTCTCTATCTTTTCTATAAAGGCCCAAAAAGAAGACATTGTAGGGGTTCCAGATTTCTATCAGCAAACTGTGCAGTGAGAAGGCTTTTGTATATATCTTGTAATATTTTTGTATGAAGGTTCAGAGCCCGTAGGGTCTCAATGAGGAGGAGTTATAACTGTATTGAGGATTCTGGTCTTTGGTATCTCGCAGTATGTAATTTTCTCTTATGTGTTAATACAATATCTCATTTCATGCTATTTATCTTCTTGTATCATGTTCTAGAATGCGAGTGGCTCACTAGTTTGCAGTAAGGATTCATCCTTCTTGGTGCCCTTTCTGGAATTAGTCAAGCGCTTTAAATAGGCCTAGTCATGATATACTGTTCCATGTTCATCTCTTCCATATTTTCTGCTATATTAGTTACTTGAGGAGGGTGCTTTTAAAATTCCATTGTCATATAAGGATTCATAAATTAATATGCCCTTATGTGGTTTTGTTGTGTATCTGGGTATCAGTCTCATGTTAACTAATATCTTCTTTATGTTTCCTCACTACACTCACTTCTTGATATTTGATTTCTGTGATATATTATTTGAACTGGCCCTCTTTACAGTAAGCTGTCTCTTAACTTTCTGATGCCTTTGTATTGGAGTTTTACATGATGTCCCTACACTATTCTTATCTTTGTATCAGCTTCTGAGAGAGATTGGTCCCATTCAAAACTAGTTTCCTTGTTCAAACAAGAGATAGTAAGTGAACTCTTGGACTGAAAATCCAAACTATATGAAGAGCTCCTTGCTATATTAAGATGTCCTAGGCACTGGTCTATAGCAACTCTAGGCTGTCTCTAGGGGGTGACAAAATTGTCCACAACAGGTCACATGTCACCTTCGAACTCTAGCATGAATTAGAGATGCCTACAATACCATGTCACTCCCTCCTTAGCACACCTGGAACTCTTTGACACTCCCTATCACACACACTTATTTATTCATTTCCATGCATTTTAACCTAGTTCTCTCTTGTGTTTCCCTTGCACTCTCTAACAGTTCCTAGAACATGTTGTCACACCTTGGAACATGGCATATCTTGGATGCATGCCACCATGAAACTCTAGCATGACTTAGCACTACCTTTCATACCATGTCACTCCCTCCTTAGCACACTTTGAACTCACAGACACTCATTTTCACACACTCTTATTCATTCATTTCCATGCATTTGGACCTAGTGCTCCCTTGTGTTTCCATGGAAATCCTCACACTCCTTAGCACACATAGGCACACCTTGGCACTTGGACCATCTTGGTATGCTTCCCTAGCACTCTAGCATGCCTTGAAACTACCTAGCATACCCTTTCACTCCCTCCTTAGGACACCTAGAACTAGTTGACACTTTATTTCCATGAATTTAAAACTAGTGCTCCCTTATGTATCCCTTGCATGTATTTGCACCATAGCTTGAAACTTGGCACATCTTGGCATGCCTTAGCACCTGCAATGCATATGATGCATTGGAGTTGTCTAGCATGTGTTAGTAATTACCGACATTCCCTGACACACCTTAGTACTCCCTATCTATCATGCCCTCATATATAGCCTTAATTTTTTTGCGACTTGGGAACCCAACCAAGTCATTAGGAAAAATAATGTTGTGCCCAACCCAAAGTCTCCCTTTGTATGAAATTTCTTTTTCTAGACCCTTATTGTAACCATAGGCTTGGCTCCTACAAGTATTATTCATGCATTATCCTAACACACTTTATCCTTGAGACACCTGGAATTCCTTGACACTCCTTAGCACACACTCTTATTCGTTCATTCCCATGCATTTTGATCTAGTTCTCCTTGATGATCTTATGGAACTCCATAACAATCGTCAAAATGCATTGACACTTTCCGACATGTGTTAGCACACCTTTTCATTCCTTGGCACACCCTGGTACTCCTTAGCTATCATGCCCTCACAACTACCCTTATTGTTTTTGGGGCTTGGGAACCCAACCAACTCTTGCCTCGAATACAACATCTTGACCAATTTATGGCTACTACAATTATATTTTGCCTTTTTCACCTAAGAACTGACTATAACTCATCTTAGGTTACTGTGAATATATTCTTGGACCATTACAATGTTTTATAGTAATATACTTCCCTTTACGAAACCCCCTATTCTCTTCTAGGATAATTTTTCTTGAGTGAACTTTCAAATAGTTGCTAATGATTTTTGTCAAGACCTTATATGAAATATTGCATAATGACACTAAATGGAACATATAAAAACCAACGAGATCCATTTATTTCGATAATAGTGAAATAAAGGATCTGTTTATCACCTGATCTGTAGATGCCCCATTTATTATGAGATTCAAGGGATGTTATATTGTATTTATCAATGTTTGGATGGGTTGTTGTCTACATTATTTCAATACATATCTAGCTCTTTTATGAGGGAGGTATTTCGATTTATTTATTAGATAGTTGGGAGAAGAGTTGCATGGGTGGAGAAAAAGAAATGAGAAAGAGTGTCCAAACTTCAAAAATAATTTTCATTTTTAAATTTATGACCATTCCACTCTTTCCATCTTTTTGGCTACTATGAATGTATTCTTGGACCATCACAATGTTTTATAGCATTATACTTCCCTTTAGAAAATCCCATTTTTTCTTATGGGATAATTCTTCTTGAGTGGAATTTTAAGTGGTGGCTTTCCTTTCCTTTGTGGCCATTCCACTTTGCTAGGAAAACCAACCATGCCTTATTTGTTGATTTGGAGTTCCTTTCCTCAATGTAGTGGAATGATCCCCCGACACCCTTTTTTCTAAGAATGTGACTGCTATATATATTCCCCTTTGCCCGGAATTCATGTACTTAAACACATTACATATTTTCCTTTTTCTACTGTGTGCTCAAAGATTGAATTTCCCCCTCTCTGTGATTGTTTCATGAATTTTATGCATTTACATGTTGAATTCTCACTAGAATTTGTTGAGAAGTCAAAAAGAAAATTTTTGTCTAATTTATTTTTCCCTTAAATAAATTAGACAATAAATTGTAATATTATCTCATAACAACTTGTAATAGTTAACTAAGTGAGATAGACTTAGTTAGCTCAAGAATTTCTAGTTGAGGGTCAATGGTGGGGCATGTAGAGTGATTCTATTATTTTGGGGGTCTAGTTGCAGTTAATGCACTAGTGTAGTGTGAGTTTAATCAATTAACTCAAAATAATTGAGTTAAAATCATTTTAACTTGTTCTAACTCAGTGATGAGCTAGTGAGAGGTCAAGTGAATTAAATTTTATTTAATTCACAAGTACTGATCTACCAAGTAACAGATGATTTTATATTATTAGTTGTATTCATGTAAAATTTGATGAAGACCCTGTTGAGACAAAGGTTAAAGGGAAGTAAACTATCAGTTGTATTATTAGCGAACAACCCAGGTGCAGATATAAAGCCACAAGATGCCCATGAAGGATTGCGTAGTTAAGGAGGGTTGGAATTCCTATTTAATAGGAATTATTTTGCCTAGGGATTGTGTGAGCAAGGAAGGTTGGAATTCCTCTTTAATAGGAATTATTTTTCCTAGGGATTGCGTGAGCAAGGAAGGCTGAAGGTGGGCTGAAAATTGGCTCTGTGTTCGTCCAATTGTGCCTAGATCCATGTGAGATGATTGGTAGAGTGTATGAGGTTCTTGAGAGCACACATGCATTTTATTGTTTCATGGTTCTTGGCTGATTATACAATAGAGATAGTGTGGTTTTTAGTAGTTCCTTTCCCCAGGAAAATATTGTGTTGTGTGATTGATTTAATTCTCTCTTATTTTCATGTCATTGAGAAATCATGATTTATATTCCGCAAATATTGTAGAAGGATTCAATATCTTTTTTTAGTACATTGCATGATCAGATTGAATCCATTGGTGTAATTTCTATAGACTTTCCTTTTACTTTGATCTCCAATCCATGACCTTTCTTTTTGTTTTACTATGATGACTTTTGGGGTCCTTCATTTAGCTTTTTGACCCTCCACCATGGCCTTCTTTAAACTAAAAAAAACATCATCGGCGCTTTAATCAATGGCATACTTAGCCACTTCTCCTTTGAAAAACATGCATGTTCAACAATGATGGAGCTCACAACTTTTAATTAGACTACCTAACTTGATTTTCCATTTTGCATTATATCTCATATTTCTCTTCAATTTCTCGACAATAAGCCACCTACTTGTTGTTCAGCAATATCCATGAGAAATGAACTCTTTGCTCATTGGGATAATCGATTTATACCACTCATTGTCATATTTTTCTTAGTTCTTGTCTTCCCTTGCTTGGGAACCTAATATTCTACGTACTCAACAACCCATGCTTCCTCACCCACTAAGCACACACTTTGTGTACTAGTGAGTAAGGTGAATAACACATAAATTTTTCTTCATGCCTTATACTTACCACTTTCCTCTATTTTTCTTCCAACACTTTCCTCCATTTTTTTATTTTTATTTTTACAAGGAAAATGAAATTTGAATTTAGGCATATAAAATCATTTGAAAATCCTACAGTGACTTTGATCTGGTAAACTATATGTTAGATCTAGTCAAGGGACAACATATATGGGGCTCTCTGATTGTGTGTGTGTGATGGGAGTCTTGTTTATTCTTTAGATAATATCTTGTTTTATTCTCTGGGGCATTTTCTTCGGCCACTTATTCTAATGTTTCAAAGGAACAAATGGGAAATCTTTTGGTGGTGCACTCTTCTGATTGACAAGACATGGTTCTGGAGATCACATCCATGTGAGTGATTTAAGGAGGTCTTCTTTCAATGGAAGAAAAGGTAACTGAGGTGGGATATCGGGGGTCATTAAGGTACACCTAAATGTGATTGGTAGAGTCATTAATTCTAGTACCACGAGCTAGGCAGATGGATACCATTTTGTTTCTCTAAACTTGTGAAGGTTTTTTTGCAGAATCCACTACATGAGGGTTTGTCTTTGCAAGGATATAATTTTATTACATTTAATGTGTATTAAATCCCTAGTTTTTAATGTGTGGTTGCAGGGGCTATATGGGATAAGAATTATGGGAATTTTGAGGTCTAAAATGGGCCTCCTAAGGAAATTACAAAAATAATAGTGGAAAAAATCAAATAAGATTTGATGACATCATCAAAATTTAGAGGGATAAAAGAAAAAACTACTTTTCAACTTATCTCCCAAAGTTTTTACTCAAATTTTAGGTGGGAGTACTCATTGGATGCAAAATTTAATTCATCATCCAAGGAGTACCCATGTTGCATACTTTCGATAGACCCCACTACATGAAAATTGAGAAATACATGAAAAATGTGATTGCAATCATGTTTTTTCATGTAGTAGGGTCCATAAAAATTATGCAACATGGGTACTCCTTGGATGAGGAATAAAATTATTCATCCAATGAGTACTCCTGCTCGAAATTTGAGTAAAAACTTTGGGAGATAAGTTGAAAATACGAGCTGAAAAAGTAGTTTTATTATTTTATTATTTTTTAATATTTTTACCCTTTTACTTAAAAAATGGTGAATCGTTCCCCATGGTTGACATTATCATCTTGAATCTTATTGGTTCTTATAAAGTTTATTTTGGTTGTACATTTTTCTTAGGAGGCCCATTTTAGACCTCAAAATTCCTTTAATGAATATTTTGATGAGTAATATTATTTGTCATCTAGTATAGCCCTTAGGGTGATTTCCTATAGTGGTGGTGTCTAGGTGCTTGGATGCTCAAGTTGTTGGGGATGGTGGAATTCAAGGTGGAGGAATTGTAGTGGATATTTGCACTCTTCCAAATCCTTGATAGTGTAACTCAAAGAGTTTTGTCTGTAGTAGCTTTCTCCCACTCGTGACCTTAGTTGGAACTTTTGGTGGTGGGATTGGGCTCAAGGAACCAGGTGCAAAGGAACCTGTGAAATGCCTCGATGGACATTCATTGTAACTCTTTCCCTTCACACACTCAGTTGAGAGCACCTTCATCCTCATGTTTAGATCAATATATCAATCAAATTAAATCTGGAGGCATAATTCCTACTCCCACGTCTGGCGCTTCTATGAGTCACAATTAAGAAATGAATTTAGAGACGTTTCAAACTAGTTTCTAGGGGGAGGGTTTGTTACCTTAACCTCTACTGTGCTTCCGAACCTTGATTCCTTCCAATCCTATTGGGTGGAAAATTCCTCTATGTGAACTTGTCCTTCTGATGGCTAGTAATTGAAATAGTTCAAGGGTGGCCTATCAGTTATCTACAAACATGGCCTTGAATTGGATTGCAATATTATAATAGTAAAAAAAATAACCACTTCCTCCTATGGAATGAAAAACTACCTGATCTATAGCATAAACCTTTTCCTTCAATGCAAACATAAATCAAATGAACCAAATTTAGTTCAGGCATGGATTAGCCCAAACCCTTATATGCATTTGAGGTAAGCTTAAATATGTAGCTCAGGTTAGATCCATACACTCTAATGCAAATTTTCTCACATACATATGTCAAAATTATCCAAATTTAGGTGCCTCAATGGCTAGGGTATTTCCCATATACCACTTATACACCTACAACAAAGGTGTGTTGAGCTGCCTCAGTTCACATTTTGCTTCCATACATCACTTACATTAAAAGATGTTGGAGGAGATACTCAGACCTAATGCCACCAACAATTATGTGCCATACTTTGTTGCTGCCAATAATTTTGTGCCATAATATATTTTCTTGTCTTCACTTCTTCACGTTTTCTCTGAATTCTTCTAATTGTCCCTTAAAATAACAAAGAAATTGTTTCGAAAAGTGTCGATGAAGAGAAGTGTGGAGAACTACAGAAACCATCCACTGAACCTTCTAAATATCTCTTCAATGATGAATTATACATCCATACTTGGCCATTTACTGACATTAGTTCTGTTTGCCATATGGAGAGAGGCATAGAAATATCTCTAAGTTCATGAAGACATGTCCCTATTTGACTCTGTGGGATCAGTTTTTTTTTTTTTTCCCGTAGGTGAAAGATGGCACAAGAAAACCATTCAATTTTTCTTGTTCAACATAACATAAGAGTGTGATCGGGTGACCCTTGTTGAAGGTGGTCGAGCTGCTGATTGCTGATGGTGACCGCTAGTATCCACTAGTCGCAAAGGTGTAGATTTATCAGGAGTCGAATTGGGTATATTGCAACCCTTATCTAAAGCCTCAGTGCCTATCATGGCCAAAGTTGGAATCATGTCCTTGGATTCATTATTATGCAATGGGAATTCATAATATAGGTGACCTACCTTATGAAAACATCTGAAACGAAAAGGAACTCCCTCATAATTGAGGATCTGTAGCTTGGTGTGTCCCTGGTATTGAAGATTCATGCTTTCAACAAGCCCGTCCTTAGTATCATGATGAATGAGTATACGAGAAATAGCCATATTCGCTGACTCCGTATAGGATCTTACATGATCAAGATATATGCCCAAGTCATCTCTAATGGTGCAGAATACATTCTTATTGTTGAAAATGCAACAAGATGATGGAGCTTAGTGAAAAGAAGTCGCCTTCACTAAGTGGGCCCGCAGGCTATTTTTGGCACAAAGTCTATTTTTAGACTATGTCTATTTTTAGACATATGGATCATGGTCTATGAGTTGTAGGATGCTATTTATGGATGATTGGTCGAGTTGGTAAAAATAGATGGACCTCTATTTTTAGACATTGGGCGGAATCTATTTTTAGACTGCCGGGCTAAAAATAGAACAGTCAAATATTATTAACCCTTAATAATATTTAGACTATAAACATTATCTTATCCTCTTGGAGCACTTCAGCTTGATGCTTGGATGTGGCACATGCAGCTGACAGAAGGAAATACGCTGTTCCTAAGGGTTAGTTGAGCTATTGCATGGTTGACTTCAGTTAGAACTCATGTGGCAGAGTTTGGTGGAGTTGATGAGACAGTTGGTGGAGTTGTGTTCGGCTTAACTTAGTTGAACTAGTTGTATTTAGTCTAACTGATAAATACACTAGTGATGAGTGGTGTGAATTAATTATTAATTAATTCACTAATTATTAACTCATAAATCAACTAAAGAATACATCAGTTAACTGCAATGCATGGACAGTTCAGTGGAGACCAGTGTTAGAGGTGGGTGAAAGGGTGAGTCTACTATCAGTTGTGACTATAACTGTGCATGAGATTTGCACACACATTGATTGAGATTGCCAATGAGGATTGCGCAGTACAAGCCAGTGGGATTCGAACTTGGATCTCATCATTATTCAACTTGGATTGCGCAGTAGAGGCAGGCAGACTTGTGGAGGAGATTTGAACCTGTGACTTGTTCAGATCTGAGCTAGTTTGTGTGTAACTATTAGAGATAGTACTGAGTACTTGTGAGGAGTATTGTACTATGATTGTTACATGTTCTCTATCATTATAATATACAGATAGTTGGGGGTTTTCAGCTGTAAGCTTTTCCCATTACATACTGTGTTATATGTGTGCTTGATTATGATTTAATGTGCGCATGCGACTGCTTCTATTTCCGCAAATTAATGATCAATTGTAGAAGAGGTTATGTATTATGCATGAAGCTTAAATAATGTGTAATCAGGATAATCTCGGTGAATAATTCAGCTATTGTTCAAATTTCTACATGGTATCAGAGCGAAATTGATCATCTGATCTATTACGGTGATTACATTTTTATTTCTATAGGCAGAGTCTGTACGAGGGCCAGGTAGCCTACGGATCCATTCTTTCTTTGAAAGGTGATATATCCGGTAAATTCCCCTACAGTCGATCTCTGTATTAGAAATAATTTTTCCTCAAGTTTAGATCAGAAGCGGTCGAGTTTTGAGCTGGTGGAATTCGAATTTGCAGCAGTGTTTTCTTAGTGTCGAAAGTCGAAATGTCTTTCAACGGATTGCGATTGGAGTATGCCCTTGAGGGAGGCTCGAATTATGTTGCATGGAAGGACAGGATGGAGGTGGTGTTAGATGAAAATGGGCTGAAGGAATTCATAGATGCTGAAGTCCCAAAGCCTACTGATGCTGCTCAAGTTGAGGCTTGGTAAAAGAAGACAGCAAAATGTCGAAGGATTCTGTTGGAGGGCGTGAAGGATCACATTGTATCCAGCCTGCATGGAAAAAATTCTCCATACTTGATGTGGAAAGTGTTCGACAGATTTATTCCAAAGCAAGAGCAACCAGAGGAAGTTGGCGCTCAAGGATAAACTCGAAAAAATAAAGATGGAGAAAGGCGACAGTATACCCAAGTACCTCACGAATTTCACCCAATGTAGGGATGAGCTGGGAAGTGTGGGGCTGACTGTAGATGAGGAGGACTTGGTGGACTTGGCTCTCCTTGGTCTTTCGAAGAGTTGGAATTCCTATCAGGAATCTGTCAATGGTCGGGAGAAATCGCTAGGATGGGAGCGACTTTGGTCGGATCTCATGCAAGAGGAGATAAGGCGGAGTACGAGGGACAGACCTTCATCAAAGGCATCTGATGAAGAAAATTGCACTTTGGCTGCCAAAAAAAAGAAGGAGAAGAGAAATAAAGCTTCTCATTCCGGTGCGAAAGGCAAGAAGCAGGACATGTCCAAGGTGAAGTGCTTTCACTGTCACCAGCACGGACATTATGCCACAAATTGTCCGCAAAAGAAGAAAAATAAGCATGCTGCTGGATCTGCAGCGGGAGAGGCCTTAGCCTCGCAGTTTGAGATGGATTTTTCACTGATCGCATGCTTGGTCTCAAGTGTGATGGGATCAGTATGGTTCTTGGACAGTGGTGCGTCTTTTCACATGGCAAGAGATCGAGATTTGTTTTCTGATCTGGATGAGAAAGATCTTGGAGTGCACATCGAGATGGGCGATGATAGTAGATACAATGCGACCGGTATCGGTACCATTTCCTTTGAGAGGGAGTCTGGTAAACCCTTCGTATTGAAGGAAGTGATGCATGTCCCAGGATTGAAGAAGAATCTTATCTCTGTGGCGATGTTATAAGACAAGGGATATGATGTTGTCTTCAGCGAGGGAAAGGCTTTCCTGCGCAGTAAGACAACTGGAGAAACCTGAAAGATAGGGGTTCGAGTCAAGAAACTTTATCAATTGCAAGTAGATGGTTGTGCATCAATGGCATGCAAGGCAGAAGGAGTGGTGAGCTGGGATGATGGCAAGCTGTGGCACCGGAGATTGGGCCACCTTCACCATGGAGCTTTGAAGATACTGCAGCAGATTTCTACTGGGCTTCCTAAGGGCACTCTTGCGCAGTCAGATCAGTGCAAGGGGTGTACCTTGGGAAAATTTATGAAAGCCACCTTTCACGAGAAGGATAGTCGCGCCACGACGATCCTTGAGAGAATTCACACAGACGTGTGTGGACCTTTCTCAGTAGCTTCGACAGAAAAGCACAGGTACTATGTGATCTTTGTTGATGATTATTCTCGGAAGTGCTGGATCTTCTTCATGCAGAAGAAGAGCGAGACATACTCAAAGTTCTATGAGTTCAAGGTGCTAGTGGAGAAGGAATCGGCGAAGCATGTGAAGGCTCTTAGGAGCAACAATGGTGGTGAATTCATCTCTGGCAAATTCAAGGACTTTTGCAGCACAGAAGGGATTCAAAGAGAGCTCATAGCACCTCATAACCCACAGCAGAATGGAGTTGCTGAGTGGAAGAACAGAATGATCGTGGGTACTGCACGAGCAATGTTGCATGATCAAGGCCTACCCATTCACTTGTGGGAAGAGGCATGCAATACTGCAGTATATGTGCAGAACCATTGTCCTCACAAGATACTTGGCATGAGTACACCTGAGGAGGCGTTTTCTGGTAAGAGGCCTGATATTTCCCATTTGAGGATTTTTGGTTCACCTGTCTACATTCATGTGACGAAGGATGCCAGGAAGAAGCTGGAGCCGACCGCAGAGGTTGGGATATTTGTGGGGTACACTGATACACCCCACAACTATCATGTGTATTTTCCAGACAGTCGCAAGACTATTGTGCGACGGGATATCAAATTTCAGGAGGAGAAAGCCATGAAGTGTTCGCTTGAGAGGGAGCCACACTTGCATGCAGATGAGGAGCTATTAGTTCCTAAGGATGAGCTTCAGGATGTGGATCAGCCATAAGAGGAAGTTCATGGAGTGGAAGAGACCACTCATGCAGTGCCAACCATGAGAGGGCAGAAGCGCACTACAGAAGCTGAGCGACTGGCTCAAGATGCAGAGAAGGTTGTAGGACCACCTACAGCATAGCACAGACAAAGTCAGTCACCGGACTGGTACACTGGATACATGGCTCTTGTGAGAAAATTTTTCTTGATAGAGCCATCCTCTTTCAAGGAAGCTGTGGAGGACCCTGCATGGGTAGATGCCATGGTGGAAGAGTATGATTCGATTATTAGAAACAGTGCATGGGAGATTATCCCGAGACCGGAGGGGATATCAGTGGTGGGTTCAAGATGGATCTACAAAGTGAAGTAGGTGGCTGATGGGAGTGTGGAGAAGTACAAGGCAAGATTTGTTGCCTGAGGCTTCTCACAGATAGAGGGGACCAATTATGAGGAGACCTTTGCACCTGTCACAAGGTATTCTTCCATACGGACGATCCTAGCTCTCTCAGCGCAGATGGGATGGCACATTCATCAGATGGATGTGAAGACTGCGTTCCTCAATGGAGTCATTGAGGAGGAGATGTACATAGAGCAGCTCGAAGGTTTCGAGATCTTCAGCAGTGAGTCGCATGTGTGTAGGCTCAAGAGAGCGCTGTATGGGTTGAAACAAGCACCTCGTGCTTGGTACACACGGATAGACAGTTATTTCACCGGACTTGGATTCTCCAAGAGTGAGGTGGATCCTAACCTATACCAGATTGTGGTGGAGGGTAAGTTGCTGATCATTGTAATTTATGTAGATGATTTGATTTTGACAGGTGATGAGCTGTTGATACTCTCATGCAAGGAGGATCTTGCAAAAGAGTTTGAGATGAAGGACTTGGGCCTCCTTCATTATTTCCCGGGATTGGAAATTTGGCAGCGCAGTGGTGGACTTTTTGTTTCTCAGGGTAAGTATGCTCGGGAGATACTGGAGAAGTTCAACATGCATGGCTGCAAGCCTGTTGATACTCCTCTTCCTGGTGGTTGGAGGAAGGAGGATGCTACTTTAGCGGAGGTAGTGGATGCCATTGTTTATCGACAGTTGGTGGGGTCGCTTATGTATCTGGTCAATACACGACCCGATATATGCTATGCTGTTAACCAGCTTTCACAAGCTATGGTTAACCCTACCAAGCTCTTCTGGAAGGCAGGCAAGCATGTATTGCGTTATCTTAGAGGCATATCAGGATATGGATTGTGGTACAGACAGGAGGATGAGGTGAAGCTATGTGGCTTCACGGATTCAGATTGGGCAGGGAGCCCAACGGACAGAAAGAGCACATCTTGAGGGATCTTCAGTATCAGTTCGATAATAGTTTCTTGGTATAGCAAGAAGCAGAGATCCGTGGCACTCAGTTCAGCAAAGGCCGAGTATATGGCAGCAAGCTTGGCTGCATGCGAGGCTATATGGATGAGGAAGATCCTAGTCGGGTTGTTCGGGTCACACTTGGAGCCTACTGTGATTTATTGTGATAACCAGAGTTGCATTAAACTCTCGGCTAATCCAGTATTTCATGATAGATCCAAACACATCGACATCAGGTACCATCATATCAGAGATTGTGTGCAGCGGAGAATCATGTTACTTTCATACATTCCCATGGAGGATCAGGATGTTGATATCTTGACGAAGGCACTCACTAGGAGAAAATTCGAATACCACAGAGGCAAGATAGGGGTTGCAGATAATCGAATATCAGTCGAATATTATTAGCCCTTAATAATATTTAGACTATAAAAATCATCTTATCCTCTTGGAGCACTTCAATTTGATGCTTGGATGTGGCACATGTAGCTGACAGAAGGAAATACACTTTTCCTAGGGTTTGGTTGAGTTATTTCATGGTTGACTTCAGTTAGAACTCATGTGGCCGAGTTTGGTGGAGTTGATGAGACAGTTGGTGGAGTTGTGTTCGGTTTAACTTAGTTGAACTAGTTGTATTTAGTCTAACTAAAAAATACACTAGTGATGAGTGGTGTGAATTAATTATTAATTAATTCACTAATTATTAACTCATAAATCAACTAAAGAATACATCAGTTAACTGCAATGCATGGACAGTTCAGTGGAGACCAGTGTTAGAGGTGGGTGAAAGGGTGAGTCTACTATCAGTTGTGACTATAGATGTGCATGAGATTTGCACACACATTGATTGAGATTGCCAATGAGAATTGCGCAGTACAAGCCAGTGGGATTCGAACTTGGATCTCATCATTATTCATCTTGGATTGCGCAGTAGAGGCAGGCAGACTTGTGGAGGAGATTTGAACCTGTGACTTGTTCAGATCTGAGCTAGTTTGTGTGTAACTATTGGAGATAGTGCTGAGAGTTGTGAGGAGCTTTGTGCTATGTATTGTTACATGTTCTCTATCATTATAATATACAGATAGTTGGGGGTTTTCAGCTATTAGCTTTCCCCATTACATACTGTGTTATATGTGTGCTTGATTATGTTTTAATGTGCGCATGCGACTACTTCTATTTCCGCAAATTGATGATCAATTGTAGAAGAGGTTGTGTATTATGCATGAAGCTTAAATAGTGTGTAATCAGAATAATCTCGGTGAATAATTCAGCTATTGTTCAAATTTCTACACTCGGACTAGAAATGAAGTGGCAATCCCAAAATTCTTACCCATATAGGGTCGGTGCCCAAGTTTTCTTTGTCAGGGTCATGAAGAGGCGCCCATTGATTCAGGAGAATAGGGGACATTTCGATATGCCATAACTTGTACATTACGTAGGTAGCCTAGTCTGGATGCAAGAATATTAGGGAAAACCAACTAGTGGTCATTTTCATGGCCGAGGGAAGTTGTTCAAGGGCGTTACCCCAAATCTCCATAACCCAACGTCGAAGCCTTGTCGATGAGTAGTTCTGACCCCTAACTCAGCCCACCAGGACCGAGTTTGCAGTGTTTGCAACCTGCCCCATAGAATTTCCTTCACCAAATATTAGAAGCCGACCTCGCTCCCTAACCTTTGTGCACTTATAATTTTTCCGTGGTTTCTTGAGTATATAATCCTTTGATTTTTCTACCTCAGAGGTTTGGGCATCTTCCGAATCTGAAACCCTAGTATCTTACTGGGAGAGGGAGATGTGCCAGATGCCTTCAAAACAACCTGAAGATCTCCCAGGTTGAGGGTTTTTTTGTTCCAAATCTGGTGGGTTCAAAACCCCTATGTTCATGGTCACTAAGGGATTATATTCATGGGTACCTCCTTCCAATCTAATGTCCTCTTCAGAGAATACTTCCTTTACACCCGAACCTAATACCAAATTTTGTTCCAGTGCCGATGTTTGTATTTCAAATGGGGACAGGATGGATAATGTGGGGTGCGATGAGTATTCAGGCAGGAAGATCTCCCAGGTTGAGGGTTTTTTTTGAGCTAACCCTAGCCGAGTAAAATTAACCTCTCCTTCTACCATAGCAATAGGTTGTGTGCCTACCTGGATCTTCGATGGAATGGTGGCATCCGAAGAAAGAAAAACATAGTGCTAAGGTGGATCCAAGATCCAAATAGACTTGGGGTCAAGGGTTTCATCTGAATAGTCTACCAGCTCTTCCTCCATCATGGGTGATAAAGCAGGGTTAACTTCGATGTAATGATTGTTGGTGCAAGAATAATAAACTCTATTGTCGTGGGCATAATATGTTGCAGATCGCTGAGTCCAATATTCACCGTCATTCGTATAATGCCCGCCAACACATGACCTCTGTTATCCAAAGCCTAATCTATCTGAGATTCACTCGTAACTGCAGTGATTCAGAGCCATTTTCCTGACCAACTCTCTATTTACATTGTTATCTTTAATGTGGGTTCTTATCTTTTATTCACATTATAGTTATTTTTATTTGTTAGATAAGTAGATATTCCCGACTATAAGAAAATAACATGGAAATTAAATACATCTATTAATGTATAAAATTAGTTCTTGAAGGAAAAAAATGAGATGCCCAATGACAAGATAATACTTAATTTGACATCCTAAAAGACTAACAAGATTTAAAATGCTTAGTGGTAAGGAAGATTCCAAAAGGTGAATTTATGCACCTAACAACTATAGAAAATACCCAAAAATGTAACACCCAAAAAATATTTAAAATATTTATTCTTGGAGTAAATAATTATGAAAACAAATTATTATAATTTAAAATTATTAAATTTCAAAATTTCAAAGTCGGCTTAGGCATACCAAAAAATGTAACACCCAAAAAATATTTAAAATATTTATTCTTAGAGAAAATAATTATGAAAACAAATTATTAGAATTTAAAATTATTAAATTTCCCCGGCCCCCAAATTTCAAAGTCCTCTTAGGCCAATAGCGCCAATGAGTTGTGACCCTTCACCCATGGCATCAACTATAAATAGGCCACCGAGTTGATCTATGGGACATTTCTCTTAGATTTTTAGTCTTCACTCTCATGAATGACATAGGGTCTCAGCTCAGGTTTTGGCACATGTCTCTTATCCTACCTTGGTACCTATAGTCACAATCTCTATCTACAAGACTCTCTCTTGGCTACAAATTTCTACATAACTAGCTCTCATCTCATCTTACACCTTGGCTACAAGTTACATGACTTTCTCTCTTGATCTCGCTTTAACAATGGTGGATCTCCCTTAAGATTTATCACATATGCAATCAGAAATGTTCTCAACATATTTGAATGAATATTGTTTTATGGGTATCTCAATGTTCAGAATTGGATATGCTATCACTATATATGGCATCTAGTCATCACACAGTTTCACTTGATGAGATTTCACTGCATTGGGTATGATTTTTTCATTCCACCCACAAGTAAGCGAAATTTACTCCAACAATGATTGTAATGTAGTAATTTTTAAAATATAGTTCAAATGAAAAAAAAAATTCTGAATTCATCTTTTCAATATAACGTTGACATAGAATCTAGGGTGTGTGTTTCGTCAGTATGAGTAATCATAAACACAATTATGAATCCTCATTATTACAATTAAAAAATACTTATCTTAACACATTTGACTCTAAGATGGTGTAGTTTCATCTGATGGGGCCATGCCGATTTCCCAAGATATTTCATTAAATGTTGTGCCTAGCAAGCATGAAAACAAGCTAATCATATTGAATGCATAGAGAAAAAGCGTGCAAGGCATTTTCTTGTCCTCTCTAGGTTTAGCAGGAATCGATGTCAACACATCATTAGCATATTCCCGAAGTGACAGATAACATAAGAGCCATGGTTTTCACGGTACAAGTTCCAAACCCAAGCACAAATGCTAACCCTAAGGCTCTGGCAGGTGACGGGTTCGAGCCTCTCCTTGAGGAATTTGATCCAGTTGAGATATGCGCTCCCTCGGCCAGGACTGATGTAGACGAAAATGGAAGCTTTAGTAGCCATTCTCGTAATGACCAATGTTTTGGAAAGGGAGAAAATAAAGAAATTGTGCTCGGCAGGAATATTCATACGAGCTGCCTTGTGATCACCAAGTCGTACGTTCATGATGAGATTACAGGTGAAAGAGAGGGATACATGGCTAGTGTTCTATCCAAGTAATAGCAGATTCTCGCAGAAATAACGAAGCATCATCTGTGTTATCCTTACAATATGGATTTTGATTATGGTGCACTGGCACAACTGCAAAATTTTCCCATTAATAATGTTGGTGACCCTTTTATTGAGAGCAACTATGGAGTAGACTAAGGCATTTTTTGGTTGGATACTTGCACTCTTTTTCCCACCTTTGGGAACTAAAGAAACATGAGTATTGGGGTTACATCACAAATTTTGGTACAGAAGGAAATCTGCATGGTGTTTTAGTCAAGAGAGAGGATTTTCCAGATGGATTTTTGTATGCATCAGCAGAGACTCATTCCTCAATTTTCAAAGCAGTAAGGATGTACAAAATGAAATTAGAAAATGTGGATACACTAATTTCTGGTGAGATTGACTGTGCGGCTTTTAGACAGAGGATGCTTAAAAACAACAATAAGCCTGTTATTGTTAGTGTTAATATTGGTACTATGGTTAAGGGTGTTGTAGATGATTTGGATATGGTGGTTTGTACTATTGAAGAAATAGGCTTTATGAAAGAATGATTTTATATCCATTGTGACGGGGCTTTATTTGGCTTAATGATGCCCTTTGTGAAGTGGAAACCAAAGGTGAGTTTTAGGAAGCAATAGGAAGTGTGAGTGTGTCTAGGCATAAGTTTGTTGGATGTCCCATGCCATGGGGTGTGCAGAGAACAAGGATAGAGCACATAAATGCCCTTTCAAGGGATGTGGAGTATTTAGCTTCAAGGTATGCCACAGTAATGGGAAGTCGCAATGGGCATGCTCCCATATTTCTTTGGTACACCTTGAAATAGAAATGTTATTGAAAATTTAAAAAAGAGGTTTAGAAATGCCTTAGAAATGCACATTATTTGAAAGGTCGATTTTGGTCTACTGGAATTAGCACAATGTTAAATGAACTGAGAAACACTATATTATTTGAGAGACCACAAGATGAAAATTTTGTCCACGGGTGGCAGCTTGCCTTCCAGGGAAACATTGAGCATGTTGTTATGATGCCAATGTTAAGCTCCCTCTCCCAACGTGCGATTTCTGGAAATGATCTGCAGTTGTTTCTTTAAATTATGGAAACCAACTGCAGTTATTTCCTTAAATTAGGAAATCAACTGAAGTTAATTAATTTCTTTTTTGGGAGCTTCTCAAGTGATCCATTACTCCCATTGCAGTTATCTAGTCCGTTACTCCCATTACAGTTATCTACCATGATTTGTGGAACACTTAACAAATAGCCAACAGAAGCTTAATGGAAGCTTGGCTATAAATTCTTCTGTTTGGTCCCCAAGCTCACTAACTTAATCCCCTTTGGCCTTACACCATCAAGTTAGAGTGAGGAGAGCTTGGAAGTGCCTTCAGATTTTCTTTAGTGTTGGTGTTGAGGACGCAATGCTATATAGTGACTATGTTAAGGAGGCTTCGTTGCAGAAAAGTGAATGTGGAGAAGAACTCTCGGGGCTCTAGCTGCTGCATTATAGTTTTATTAAAGTATGTTTCGTTTCCTTGAAGAATCTGCAATAAACCATTCATTGGAGCACTTCTTGGAGCGTTGATCTTTGTGCAGATTTCATCTCTGCAAAATTACTTTTTCTACATAGTATAATTCATCAATGGCTGGAGGTATTATTTAATGGGCAATTTTAAGTTTTAATTTTCGATTCCTTTGAAGTATTTATTCCACATTTTGAATCATTATTTTATGCTAACATTTGGTATCAGAGCGAGGTTTTATCTCTTCCTTGGTGATTATAGACATATTTTGAGAATTTTCTGAATTAAATTATTTGGAAATATGTCTAATTTTTTTCTCAATTTTATGATTATAATATTTATTTAGTGCAATTTGAATAATTGTTGTGCAATTTAATGAATTAATTATTTCTGCTCTAGTTAAAATATGCTATTTTGGATGAGTAAACGAGATCCATCGTTAAAATTTATGCATGAATATTGTAATTTTATCTATGCAAATTATCATTATTCTCATGTCAAGTTTTTTTTTTTTTTTTAATGTAAATAATGTCTAGTGATCCATATAATTTTAATTGATTAAGAGAATAGCCACAACATCTCTAATTAAATAAAATTATATATATTATGATTGATTAGGATCACATAAAGAATATTTAGACATTAATTGTAATTAATTATACTAAATATAATAAATTTTATCCCACAAGAATTTTTGTTATATTTATGTAATTAATTAGGGTAAAATATTCATAACTTACCCATAGGAATTATGAATTAATAGTTTTATCATAAAGTTCAAAACTGAGATAGAATTTATAGCAAATTCTAATCATAATATACTCTTAGAACTATGAATTAAGTGAATAATTTGATAAATTCTATCATAAAGAATAAATGAATTTGCTTGAAATAAAAATTTAGTCCACAGACAATTTTTATGTCATTAGATACAATTTTAAGCGTTATTTACATTGGTAAAGCATGAAATTTTATTTAGGCCTCAATTTTAACATAAACATGTGATCTTTAATTTTATGCAGTTGTACAACCTGCAAATTTCTCTGAAATTCCTACTGATATCCCTGAACTTAAGGGAGATAACTATAAGGTCTAGAAGGAGAGAGTTCTCCTTCAATTGGAGTGGATGGACATAGACTATGCTATTAGGAAAGATGAACCACCGACACTCATTAATACCAGCATTGCAGCGGACATCACGCTTTATGAACGATGGGAACGATATAATTTCCTAAGCATGATGTTCATTAAGACTAAAATTTCAGCTGGTATTCGTGGTTCCATTGAACATCATGAAAAGGTCTGAGACTTGTTGAAAGCCATTGATGATCAATTCGTCACTTCAGACAAGGCACTAGCAAGCACCCTAATCATGAAGTTCTCATCCCTGAGGATCACCAATGTGAAAGGTGTACGTGAGCACATCATGCAAATGAGGGACACTGTGGCTCAATTGAAGAAACTCGAGGTTGAAATATTGGAGTATTTCCTGGTGCACTACATCCTGAACGCACTTCTGCACCAATATGGACCCTTCAAAATTTCATACAACACACATAAGGATAAATGGTCAATTAATGAACTCATGACCATGTGTGTTCAAGAGGAAGAGAGACTAGTGATGGAAATGGGAGAAAGTGCAATGCTGACAACGTGAGGAAAGGAAAAAATTCAAGCCAATCGGAAAGGGAAAGGTAAAGTACCTCCCCAAGCTGATATCAAGAAGGATTCCAAGTGTTTCTTCTGTAAAAAGAAGGGACACATGAAGAAGGAATGTGCAAAATTTCAAAAATGGCTTCCGAACAAAGGTAATCCAATATCGTTTGTTTTTTATGAATCTAATATGGTTAATGTCAATATTAACACTTGGTGGATTCATTCTGGATCAACAATTCACATTTCAAATTCCTTGCAGGGTTTGCAAAACCTAAGGAAGCCAGTGGGAAGTGAGAAAAGTATCTTATCAGGAAACAAGATGGGCTCGCATGTGGAAGCTATAGGAACATGCTATTTAACTTTAAGTAGTGGCTTTGTTTTAGAATTAGAAAAGACCTTTTGTGTTCCAAGTTTTTCTAGAAACTTGATTTTAGTTTCAAGGCTTGTACCTTTTGGATATTCCTTTAACTTTTCAGAAACATACTTCAATTTATTTTATAAATATGATTGTGTTGGGAATGGTATTTTGTCTAATGGTCTTTACTGCATTAATTTACAAACCAATGTCACTTATGATTCAATGCATGTTCACACTTTCACTAAAAGATGTGTTATTAATGAAAATTCATCTAAATTATGGCACCGGAGACTAGGTCATATCTCCATAGAAAGAATTAAAATATTAATAAATAAAAAGGTACTTAATACTCTGGATTTTACTGATTTTGAGACTTGTGTGGACTGCATAAAGGGAAAGCAGACCAACAAGTCAAAGAAAGGTGCCAATAAAAGTTCGGACATATTAGAGATCATACATACTAATATATGAGGTCTAGACATGGACTCACATGGTCAGAGATACTTCATCTCTTTTATAGATGATTACTCACAATATATGTATCTCTACATGCTTCATAAAAAGAGTGAAGCATTAGATGCCTTTAAGATCTTTAAGGCTGAAGTAGAGAACCAATGCGACAAGCAAATTAAGATTGTGAGATCAAATAGAGGTGGAGAATATTATGGTAGATACACATAATATGGACAAGCACCTGGGCCATTCGCAAAAATTATTCAAGAGCATGGGATTTTTGCCCAATACACCATGCTTGGTTCACCCGACCAGAATGGTGTAGCAGAAAGAAGAAACCGAACATTATTGGACATAGTGTGGAGTATGCTTAGCAGCTCCAATTTTCCTAAATCCTTGTGGACTGAAGCACTTAAGATGACAATGTATATATTAAACTGAGTTCCAACCAAGGTTGTTCCTAAAATGCATTTTGAATTATGGAAAGGTTGGAAACCGAGTTTGTGACATATGCGCGTTTAGGGATGCCCGTCTGAAGTGAGAATATATAATCCACAAGAGAAGAAGATGGACCCAAGGAACATTAGTGGGTGTTTCATTGGATATGCTAAAAGGTCTAAAGGTTACAGATTTTATTTTCCATCTCACAGCACTAGGATTGTGGAATCAAGAAATGCAAAGTTTCTTGAAAATGATTTGATCAGTGGGAGCGATCAAACCAGGAACATAGTTTATGAGAAGGATCATTCAGAATCTCAACCTTCCACCTCAAGTGATATATTGGTTATTTTTCATAGCACCCCTCAAGTACAAACTGGTGTTGAACAACCAATTGTTGAAGTTCCACAAGCTGTTGATGACATTCCAGTAGATTAGATAGTTCAATAATTGCCAAGAATTTTTGAACAAAAATTTGAACCACATACTTCTCAGGAAGATGGTGGTACAAAATTAAGAATATCTACTAGACCAAAGAGATCAGCAATACCTGATGATTATATTGTGTATCTGCAAGAATCTAACTACAATATTGGAGCCAAAAATGATCCCGAGTCTTTTTCACAAGCCATGAGTTGCAAAGAATCAAAATTATGGTACGATGCCATGAAAGAAGAGATGAATTCTATGAAGAGTAACGAAGTATGGGATCTTGTTGATTTTCCTAATGGTGCAAAAGCCATTGGATGTAAATGGGTCTTTAAGACAAACAAAGACTCATTGGGTAACATTGAGAGATACAAGGAAAGACTCGTTGCAAAGAGATTCACTCAGAAATAAGGAATCGATTACACGAAGAATTTCTCTCCTGTATCTAAGAAATATTCCTTGCACGTTATTATGGCATTGGTAGCCCATTTTGACTTGGAGTTGCACGAAATGGATGTGAAAACAACATTTCTCAATGGAGATTTAGAGGAGGAGGTTTACATGAAACAACCTGAAGGATTCTCCTCTAGTGATGGTGAGCAATTGGTTTCGAAGCTAAAGAAATCATTATACAGATTAAAACAAGCATCTCACCAATGGTATTTGAAATTTCATAATGTAATTTCTTCTTTCGGTTTTGTAGAAAACATTATGGATGAATGTATATACCTGAAATTCAATGGGAGTAAAATATGTTTTCTTGTTTTATATGTGGATGACATTTTGCTAGAAACCAATGATAAGGGTTTGCTGCATGAGGTGAAAAAATTCCTCTCTAAAAATTTCAATATGAAGGATATGGGTGAGGCATATTGTGTCATCAACATTAAGATCCATAGAGACAGATTTCGAGGCATCTTGGGTCTGTCTCAGGAAACCTATATTAATAAAATTTTAGAGAGATTTCAGATGAAGGATTGTTCACCAAGTGTCGCTCCCATTGTGAAAGATGATAGGTTCAATTTGAACCAATGCCCAAAGAACGACTTTGAAAGGGAACAAATGAAGAACATTCCATATGCTTCTACTGTCGGAAGCTTAATGTATGCTCAAGTCTACACAAAACCTGACATTGCATTTGTTGTGGGAATGTTGGGATGATATCAGAGTGATCCAGGTTTAGACCACTGGAGAGCTGCAAAGAAAGTAATGAGGTACATTCAAGGAACCAAAAACTACATGCTTATGTATAGATGAACGGACAATTTGGAAGTAATTGGCTACTCAGATTTTGACTTTGCTGGATGTGTTGATTCACACAAATCAACATCATGATACATTTTTATGATGGCTAGTGGAGATGTATCATGGAGGAGTGCCAAGCAGACCTTGATTACCACTTCCACTATGGAAGCCGAGTTCATCTCTTGTTTTGAGGCTACTTTACAAGGTGTATGGCTTAAGATTTTCATTTCTGGGCTTAGAATTATGGATTCTATTTCTAAGCCATTGAGAATGTATTGCGACAATTCAGCTACTATTTTTATGGCTAAGAACAACAAAAGTGGGAGTCGAAATAAACACATTGACATTAAGTATTTAGCCATAAGGGAACGTGTTAAAGAAAAGAAAGTGGTCATTGAGCATGTTAGCACTGAGTTGATGATCGTTGATCCTTTGACTAAGGGCATGCCACCATTTAAATTCAAGGATCATGTAATTAATATGGGACTTGGTTCCATTATGTAGTTTCTCATTGTATGAACAATGTTATTTTAATGAAATTCTTAATTATTGTGATGTTTTTCTCATATTTATGTGCACCTTAATTTTATTTGAGAGAATTCATCTATGTAGGACCAAGAATGAACATAGGGTTTATTCATTAGAAATTGTTGCCACATAAATTTTAATACAAATAAATACATAGTAATACATGGAAGATAATACTCGTCATTATAGGACTTATCGCCATGATTCATGTATCTATTACTTAATACAGATTTTCAGTGGGTTTTAAGATGAGACATTAATATTGGAAGTATGGACCAAGTGGCAGAATGTTAAGCTCCCTCTCCCAACGTGCAATTTCTGGAAACTGATTTGCAGTTGTTTCCTTAAATTATGGAAACCAACTGCAGTTATTTCCTTAAATTAGGAAATCAACTGAAGTTAATTAATTTCTTTTTTGGGAGCTTCTCAAGTGATCTGTTACTCCCATTGTAGTTATCTAGTCCGTTACTCCCATTACAGTTATCTACCATGATTTGTGGAACACTTAATGAATAGCCAACAGAAGCTTGATGGAATCTTGGCTATAAATTCTTCTGTTTGGTCCCCAAGCTCACTAACTTAATTGCCTTCAACCTTACACCATCAAGTTAGAGTGAGGAGAGCTTGGAAGTGCCTTCAGATTTTCTTTAGTGTTGGTGTTGAGGACGCAGTGCTATGTAGTGATTACGTTAAGGAGGCTTCGTTGCAGAAAAGTGAACATGGAGAAGAAATCTCGAGGCTCTGGCTGCTATGTTATAGTTTTATTAATGTCTGTTTCGTTTCCTTGAAGAATCTACAATAAACCATTCGTTGGAGCACTTCTTGGAGCGTTGATCTTTGTGCAAATTTCATCTCTGCAAAATTACTTTTTCTACATAGTATAATTCATCAATGGCTGGAGGTATTATTTAATGGACATTTTAAGTTTTAATTTTCGATTCCTTTTAAGTATTTATTCCGCATTTTGAATCGTTATTTTATGCTAACAGCCAAATGTTATCATCACACTCGATATTTTGTTTGTGAAGGAACATTGAACAATTCAAAGATGCAGGAAATCGAAGAATTGGCACATTGTCGGCATAACCTAATATGATATTCAGCGTATAAGATGTGATTCTTCCAATCCACAAGGCTACACTCACCATTTCAATTAGGGCTATGTCTGTGAAATTCAATATTGAAACTTTCCTGAGCTCTGTTCTTTGATTATGACGTATGATGAAAAGTACCGAAAGTTACCCAGCGAGCGAAGTATACGAATAGTGGCTACACTTACAAAGAACGAGATTTCATTGGGTCTCGATTTCTATTTCCTCATAATAATAATCGAAACCTGAATCATGGCCTTTGATTGGCCTTGTTTTGGGCTTCTATAGCCTTGTTCCTTGCTTTGGTAAACTATATGTTGAGCTTTTTCTTTTCCTTAAACATGGAATTATTATGTGGGTCTTTGAAATAATGTTTTTAATCGAATTTTTCGCAACTTATATTGAACCACCCATCTCGATCATCATAATTTATCAATTATGTGTAGATTCAAAATCTTTGAGACGCGAAACTCTCTATCTGAAATACCAACACAATTGAAACCTCTCCAATCAGTGATCAACACATTGACAGCTAGTACTGACATCAACAACTTTTTTTTTTTTTCAGAGGAAAAAAATGTTGTATATATTAGGTGATAATATATCAGTACATGATCAGGATAACATTCACAGCTGTCAAGACAGCATGAAAAAAAACATATACCTAAATACAATCATAAATCCTCCGTGGGAGGAGTCAAAAGATGTATAAGGCAAGCAACATTACGGGTGGAAAAGACCAACCCCAATCATAAATATTCTGAGCATCCCTGATACATTAATATACATGACATTAAAAAGATACTTCATAGCATGGCATATAAAAGGATGCAAGAAAACCATAAAAAAAAGGATGTAAACAGAAGTCCATAAAACAAGATGTAAGGACGCTTATAAAGATCGATGCAGGCACGCCTGTAGACCAAAACCCAGCATAGATGAAGTGGATATATGGAAAAAAATGCCAGTAGATGATGTATATAGAAGAGCAGGCTCGCCAGGTGAGGAAACAGCAGCATCAAAGTACGTGAAATAACCTGGAAACGGTGAAGGTCATCAAATACCCAGGTCCATATGAAGTCCCAGCTCCGGCTCGCCTGAAAAGCCCGCACGTTCTATGTAATGTACCGCCTCGCCTGATGTGGATAAATCATCGAAAGATGGAAAGATCCCATACAAAGAAAAGTTCGAAAGGTCCGCTTGTGTAATGAGGAGAACATGAACCAATCCAACAGGCACTACTGCGATCCATATAGCAACAGGAGCTGTGTGGAAAGGGAAAAAGCAAAAAGGAGGATATCCAATATGAAAACTATGTACATAATCAGAAAGTAAAAGAAAAAACAAGAGGGAAAAGGAGAGTCATAATAGCATCATGGGATTGGTATCATTGAAGACCTATGTTGTACCCCATCTATATACTGAAGCAGATGCATCTGGCCAAATACTGCAGAGATGCCTTTTTTTGATAGACTATCCGCCCTGGTATTATTCTCCCTGTAGATGTGAGTAATAGGAGGATTTTTCAATGTCTGCCACATGTGAAGAGTCCTCTGCTTCCACCCCCTCAGATTAGGAATAGTAATATCACTTCTGCCATGAATCCAATCAATAACCAGCTTGGAGTCCCCATAGAAATTTGGATTTTGTAAATGATAAATTGTTGAAATAAGGAAATTGCCCCAAAGTGCCATGATTTTTGCCTTATTATTGGTACCAGTACCCCCGTTCCAGAATACATGTATTCTCTCACGCTGTGATATTTTGACCCAAACACCGCACCCCATGATTCCAGCCTTTGATGCCCCATCAAAAAAAATTGCCGGGAGTTGAATCTCGTGGGGTCTGTTCCTGATAGATCTATCAATCAATAATATTGGGGGGTCGCTCCAATCCACAATCCATCTCTTGATTTTGGACATAATAATGTGTGGGAGAAAAGGCTTATTTTCAAAAATGAGGTAGTTTCTGCCAATCCAAACTTCCCATATGAAATAGAAAGAGAGTGACTTGTATTTGCTTTTGAGCTTATCCCATTCCGATACCGCCGATATAAAATCAGTAGCAGACCAATTTGAATTGGATATGTGGGGCAGAAAGGATCTCCAAATATTTTTAATGACTGGGCATGAAAAGAAAATGTGTTGTATGCTTTCAGCCTGCATACAACATATAGGACAGTGATTCGGCCCCTGCATACCCCTCTTGCACAGATTATCCCACGTCATAATCTTACCTCTCCAGACTAACCATCTGAAAAGGATGATCTTAATGGGCACTTTGCGCTTCCAATAAGGATAGAAAATCTTGGAAGTGGTTCCTCTAGCCGCCGAGAAAACCATATACCTGTATGCGTCTTTTACAATAATCGCATCATTCTTAAGCGGTCCGTTCCATATGATTTTATCTCCTCCCGGCGATCTACAGAATCCAGCAGCTTTGAAAGAGGCAATAATCTCCTCCCATTCCGTTTCATCTTCGCCCACCAATTCCATTTGTTCAGCATTTTTGAAAACCGGCACTTCATTAGACCATCCAAAAATGGTCTGTGAAATCAGAAAGAAACCCCGTTGCATCAGAATGGTTAAAAGATGAGGGGATAAAGTGCATTCCGAGGAAAGACCAGATATATCTTTAAAACCAAATGGTATCCTTCCACCATCACTAAAGCTCCAGGTGACGCAGTCACATATATGAGGAAGGATCTTTTTAAATCCACTCCAGATAACTGATACATTGGGTGGGGAAAAGATTTCCCTATGTAATAACTGATGAAGAATGTCCCCAGAAATATATTTACATCTAATAATGATGCACCATATATTGTCACCATTTAGTGCACGCCAGAAAGATTTGATTAAAAGAGCAATGTTAAAGATCCTTGTATTGAGTACCCCGCAGCCATCAAAATCGGTTGGTATACATATGATATCCAGCTGACAGAGATGAAGCTTCTTTTCCATATTTGCACCTCCCCACAGAAATTGAGAGATGATCCCGTTTATGAGCTCCACAATCTTGGCCGGCAAGTAAAATAGGTGGCCCCAATAGACCATCTGCTGTGACAAAATAGCCTGAATAAGAATGAGTCGGCCCCCCATAGATAGCCATTTGTGAGTCCATCTGAATATCCGAGTTCTAAAACAGTCCACCAACCACATCCAGTCTCTGCATTTATATCCACAGGGTTTTAAAAATCATCCCAGATATGTGAAGCCTTCAGAAATGTGATGGCAATGTACCCCCATAAGATCAGCTATATAGAGAATCTCCTGTCTTTCACCCTTGTCAAAAAGGAGAAACGATTTTCCATTGTTCATTCCTAATCCAGTGGCAGACTCAAACTTCATCAGAATCATTTGAATAAAAACCCAGTGATTCCTATTAAGATACCCAAAAAGCAACATGTCATCAACAAAAAGTGAATGATTAGTAGAGATAGATTCAGAGAAAGTGAAACCTTTGATATAACCCCGCTGTTCAGCATAGTGTAATCTATTACTAAAACCATCAAGAATCAGAATAAAAATAAGAGGGGAGAGGGCACATCCCTGGCGAAGGCCTCTGGCAGCTTCAAAGAAACGAGTGGGAACTCCATTAACCAGTACAACATATCTAACAATAGATATACATGACATAATCCATCGAATGATTCTAATTGGCAAGCCAATCTTGAGAAGTAGAAGCCTAATGTAGGACCAGTCAACCGAGTCATATGCCTAGTGTAGATCAACTTTCATAATCAATGCTTCCTTGTTTCCAGTATGTGCCGAATGTAGAACTTCTTGTGCAATGGCGATCGCATCATGAATGGAGCGTCCCTGTAGGAAACCGTATTGCTCAAGGCTGATGTGATTAGATAATATGGCTCTGATGCGGTTA
This sequence comes from Pinus albicaulis, assembly GCA_034641835.2. Taxonomy (NCBI): domain Eukaryota; kingdom Viridiplantae; phylum Streptophyta; class Pinopsida; order Pinales; family Pinaceae; genus Pinus; species Pinus albicaulis. The sequence continues at coordinate 1,084,153,644 of CM076578.1, forward strand.
GAAATGATTTTAGACATGATTTTATACATAATATTGCACAATGCAATGGGTCTGAAATCATTAAAAGATTGTGGATCAGCCACCTTGGGTATCATACTTGCAGGTTCATTGTATTTATATTCTAGATTTAACTTGGAAATCAAGAACTAGAGTTTGAAGTTGCAATTCAACTACCACCTTCAACCTCTCCTAGTATGCGGTGCGTTGTACTTTATTCAGAAATCATGAATGCAATCTTATTGGAAATTATTCAACTCATTTAATCTATTCTAGAACCTTCAATATGATTTCTCTGTCCTCAATGCAGTAAAATGAACGATTATTTGCAGCTCATCCATGCCACGCATACCTCTGCTCTGGCATCCTTTATACTTGTGCAAAATATTTCTCTATCCTCGACGCCATAAAATGAACGCTTATTTGCAACTAATACATGCGACACATACCTCTGATCTGGCATCCGTTATACTTGTACAGACTATGTAAAATTGCTAGGGGAAATACGAAATTTAATAATTTTGGAAATATCAATTAAGAATTGAAGTTGGTAAATGCATGTGCTCTTTAACTCATTTAATATTGGGGCATTATAACGTAACCACTATTACACCATTGCTGCTTTATTGAGTGCACCAGGGCCTAAAAAATATTGCAGAAACTTCTCATCATGTTGTGCCACAACATTTAAATAACATTTTCACTTGTTGCATTATTATCATGATTATATGGATTTATTGAAGTTCAATGAGTTGATAGATGAACTTTTCTTGGTTTTCTAAATGTATCTAACACGTCCAACACAAGTCCTATCCTTTTGTGTTTTCTCCAGATCTCTCACTAGTATAATGTAGAGAACCCTAGAGTGTTTTCTTAGAAATCGTAGCTCTCTTACACATAATATTGAATGATTGGTATTGTTGCTAGCTCTCTCAGAACACTGCCATCATGAGCTTGAGCTTTGTAGTGCAATTTGTTTCTAGCCTTAAGCATTGTTACATATTATCCTAATTTTTGTACTAATGAACCCACTCGAATGGATTGAAATTAATATGAGCCTCTGCGAAAGTGATAGTTTATTTAAAAGCAATGAATGTTGGCATTCAATTCCTTTTCACATTCTTTTTCTCAAATTTAATAAGTTTTGACATGCCATTTTATGGACAAATTATGCCAATGGATATGTATGGAATGCAGGGATATATGCCAGGTTTTGTCCATTCTGTTCAAAGGTAAGGTGTTTTTTTTTTAATTGATATATGTAACGTGTTGGGTGTTTGAATTTTGTTTTGCAGCTTGAGAAGAAAATTCTGCTCATTGCATTATCAACAAGTTGGGCTAAACACGTAGATGATTGGTTGCCTCGAGTTTCACTGCTTACACTTCAGGTTTGTTTGTATTTATTTTGTATTTAGTTGTGTTAAACAATTTGACATATACATGCAAACGCTCAAGGAATTTAAGATCTGAAATTATTCTGTTTATAACCTGTTGAACACATTTATAGGTTAGGTATCTTGATTCTTATATCAAATGGAAGATATTATATACCCATAAGATCATTGTCCTGATTGTAACGTTGTGGACAAAGAGGGTGTTTATTTTAGGAATGCTACCTTTTGCGGGAAAATATATGTAGGTGGTGACGTGAAGCATTTATTAGACAGTGGAAACTTGTAAGACATTCTTATCTTTGTTGTCAAACATGGTAGAACAATTGAAGAGACTGAAGTTATAGTATTCCATGTTTCCTTTGATTTGTTCAAATATCTTTGTTCCCTTTCATTATAATGTGGTGGTTGTGTGATGTGCTAAAGATTTCTTACAGAATATGTTCTCAAAAGTTTTTTCTAAACTACTGAAAAATAGAGGTAACATTATCAATGGGAAATAAATAATCATTTGCAAGCCCCTCAAAGAATTTTTAAGGTCCAGTCCCATTTTCCCTAGCAAGTCATTGTTTTAGTCAAGGCTAAACATCTTCATAAAATTATAAATTGTCTCAGGATAAAAGTTTTCTTTTAGTGGTCAGTGTAATTGTAAACTGCAGATCTATCACTCAAAATATTTACAGATGATAGGGCATATTCTCTACCTATGGAAGAGAAGCTCTGCATTAAATATAGAAGTATTATTCTGGTCCTATAATATGCGAGAGCTTTAAATATAGTAATATATTTACACAAGGGACATTCAAAGATAGGTAGTGTATCAAGTGTGCCCCAAAAGTCATAGAAATAACTTCCTCTTGTTGGTTTGTCTTTGACAGTTACATTACTTTGCAGTTCGCTAACACTACCTATTCCATATTGGTGTAGGATACACATATTCATAGCACAAATATAAATTTAGTAGTCTTGATTTATTCATTAGAGCATATGCATATTTTACAAATAATCATTAGCTTAGTTCATATAGATTACAATCTCAAACTTGTTCTAATATTTCTTATAGAATGGAATAAATGTATTCTACTTGTATGTTTGGTACTTCCCAACACTTCATTTACACCTCCACCAGATTTTCATAATTTTGATAACGGTTAGGTAGGTACTTGCAACTTCGATGTTATTTTTCTTGTTTAGTAAAATATTTTCCATGACTTTACAAAGTTTTATAATTTCTGCAAAGTTGTATAATTTAAAATTTATAAAGTTTCAAGGTTTATTTTTTTAAAGTCTATTTCTTTAAATGGTGCTAGCTCAATGGAAGAGCACCTGCTTTACAAGCATGGGGTTGGTGGTTCGGTTCCATTATGCCCTGACATTCATATGGAATTGTGACAAAGGCTCTTTTAACCATCACCAATGATCTTATGGTGACATTTTTGAACCCTCACCTATGAGCTCACAGTGACATTTTTCAACCCTCACCAATGAGCTTATGGTGAAATTTGTTGACCCTCATCAATGAGCTTATGGTGAATTTTTTTTACCCTCACCAAATATGAAATGGTGAGGGTCAATGAACGTCACCATATATATGCACCAATAGTGACGGTCATGAAAGGTCCATCACAAAAAATCATTGTTGTTCATATGAAATGGTGACGATCACTATCCGTCATTATAATCAATATTTTTGATAGACCTTGAATGTCACCACAACACATACTTTCGGCGACGCCACCTTTGGTGACGTTCAGTTTTTCTGTGATGGAAGCAATTGTTTGTCACCATTGCGTATATGAAATGGTGATGGTCACTATCCATCATTATAAATAATTATTGGTGACAAACCTTGAATGTCACAACAACACCTATATTTTCGGAGATGCCACATTTGGTGACATTCAACTTTTGGTGACGAAGGCTCTTTTGACCAGCACTAATGAGCTTATGGCGACATTTTTTGCCCCTCACCAATGTCCTTTTTTCTTGTAGTGTATATTTCAAAAAATATATTTTTTAAATAATCTATAGTCTTAATATTAACATTTAATGCATCCAATGTAAAAAATCAAATAGGATTAAAAAACAACATCTACACTGAAATCAATGCATCTAATGCAAGTAATCAAATGAGATTAGAAATCAACATCTACACTGAAATCAGTGCATCTAGTGAAAGAAATAGGATTAGAAATCAACATCTACACTGAAATCAATGCATCTAGTGCAAGAAATCAAATAGGATTAGAAATCCACATCTACAATGAAATACATGCATCGAGTGAAAGTAATCAAATAGGATTATAAATCCACATCTATAGTGAAATCCATGCATTAGTGCAAGTAATCAAATAGGATTAGAAAACATCTACACTTAAATCAATGCATATAATTCAAGCAATCAAATAAGATTAGAAACCAACATCTACACTGAAATCAATGAATCAATGCCAGAAATCAAATATAATTAGAAATGAACATCTACACTGAAATCAATGCATCTAGTGCAAGCAATAAAAAAGGATTAGAAATCGTCATCTACATTGAAATCAATGCATATAGTACAAGAAATATTCTTCCCTCGCTCCCCCTCAATCTATATCTATATATCCCTCCATCTCTCATTATTTGTCTCTCTATATCACCACCCACAAACACACACACACATACTCTCTCTCCATATCTATATATCTCTCCATCACTCTGTTTATCTCTCTCTTCTTCCCTCTCTTCACCTATCATCTATATATATATATCTCCCTTTGCCTCTCCTTTATCTCTTTATATCACCCTCAAAACATACACACTCTTTCTCCATATCTGTATCTCTCTCTCTCTCCTTCTCTCTTACCTTTCTCTCCCTCTCTCTCTCTCTCTCTTCCTTCCCCCTTTCTCTCTTTTCTCCCTCTCTCTATCTCCCTTATCACTCCCTCTCTCTCTCTCTCTCCACCTTTCTCTATCTATGTATTTCTTCTTACCTACCTCTCTCTTTCGCTCCAACTTCATCTCTCTCCCTCCCTCTCTCCTCTCTCTCATGTTCTCTCTCCCTTTCTCTCTCAGCTCCCTCTGTCTCTCCTCCCCTCTCTCTCTTCACCCTCAAATTTTGTCACTATCTCCCTCCCTCTCTCCTTCTCCTCCTTATACTCCCCCTTCCTTCAATATCACCTTATTTGTCTCCCTATCTCCTGCCCAAAACATATACACTCTCTCTCTATTTCTCCCTTTTCACTCCCCCTATCTCTCTCTCTCCACTTTTTTCTCTATATGTCTTTCTTCTTCACTCCCTCTCTCCCCCTCCAACTCCATATCTTTATCCCTCCCTCTTTGTCCTTACCTCTACCCCCCTCTCTCTCAAGTCCTCTCTCTAGTGCTTCCCATCTCTCCTTTTCTCTCATAACTCCCTCTCCCTCCCCCCATCTCTCTCTCACTCTCTATCTTCTCTCAAACCTTATCCCTCTCTCCCCCTCCATATTTTTGTCTCCCTCTCTCTCTATTACCCTTCTCTGACTCCTCTCTCTCTCTCTCTCTCTCTCTCTCTCTCTCTCTCTTCATTCATCCTCTCCCCTCTCTTTCATTTTATCTCCATCTCTCCCTTTTCACTCCCTCTATATCTCCACCTCTATCAATTTGTCTTTGTTCGCCTGATGCTCCGGCTGTGCTGTCCGACCCCTGCCTGTTGATGCTAGTAGCATGTCGTTGCTCGGATTTTCGTATATGAGTAATTTCTTGGTGATGGGAGGGGAACTGGCATCAGGATCAATAGTGGATCGATCCCTATTTCACTAAGCAATGATTAAACCCTGTAACCTGAAAGCTCATGTGAACAAAGAGACCAATAATTCCTACTACTTAAGCTATGATATCCACTTTCATATATGGGCAAGGAAAAGTATAGCACATCTCGTAGTAAGCTCTTCCTTATCTAACATATATGGTATTACTATATATATATTGAGGGAAGAACAAAGACAAACTGATAGAGGTGGAGAGATAGAGGGAGTGACAAGGGAGAGATGGAGATAAAGTGAAAGAGAGGGGAGAGGAGGAATGAAGATAGAGAGATATATATCATGATATATTAATATATATTATAATATAACAAATTTAATATTGTATTAGTCCAAATTTATTAAATTGAATAATATTAATATTATATTTAATAATTTTTTTATGGCATGATTAAAAAATTTATAATACAACTACATCAAATTAATATTTTCAAATATTAGAACTTTAATGTGGAAATATTTTTTCCTTTAAAGACTTTAATATATCATAGGATATGGTTTTTTCCTTTAAAATTAATTTTTAAAATATTTAATTAAAATAAATATTAAAATATTTTGGAGCAAGATTTCCAATTCTTTGTGTTGAATTAAACATCTTCATTTTATTTAATAGATGGCATTGGCTTTAGTAAATATGAGTAAAGATATTCAATATTTTACCTAATTTTTAATTTTAATGTGGTTAAATTTTTTGTTAAAGGTAAATTTATCATCCATTCAAATTCAAGTATATGATAAAAGAAGCTATTAAAAGTTTGATATGATTTACTATCCATTCAAATTATATATAATAGTACATAGTTGTAATTTAATAATTAATCTTAATCCATTAATAAGATTATCTAGTTATATATATAATCTAAAGATTAGAGTTATATATAGTTTAAGATTCAAGCTCATGTTCTGGGTATGTGACATACTAACACATTGGGGACACATTGGGGTCATATTGGGTTGTAGAATGAGCCTTTTGGCCCAATAAAAAATACTTCAAAAAACATGCTAACATTAAAGAGTTCTTCAAAAAACATGATTCCTCCCTGAATCAAAATGTGAGATATGTCAATTATGAGACGGGAATGCTACCAGGATCAAGTCTAGTGTGGTTTTTGAAAGAAACATAGTGGATAATCCCACTTATACCAGAAACACCTCTTTTAAAAATAATACTTGCAATAATATTATATATATATATATAAGTAAATATTTACAATAATAGGTAGATTGTTTTTATGTGCTTCATCCAAGGAGAGATCATTAGTTGTTGTAAGCAGATGTGATGTGCCTGAGACATCATTGGTGGTTATAAGCAAATGTGTCCTTTAATCCAATAGATGCACAATTTAGAGTCCCCAACCAAATAAAGGAGACCCAAAGTGCAATAATTTCCAACCTTTTGTTCAGCTTGCCCCCTACTAAAAATGTAGAGAGTGTCCAGGTTCTCTAACTATGAGGATTCAGTATCCACAAATATTTTTGTTACATGGGCCATCGAAAAACCCAAACGTAAACATTTTCATATGTCCTTTTGGATAATATGTCTCTCTTTGATGTCATGTTTCTTGGGTCTGGTCTCAGTAAAATATGCTACAATCCCCAATACAGTGTGTGACTGGTTATCAACAAATAATTTTGTTACATGAACCATTGAAAAAACTAAATGTAAAATTTTTCCATAAATCGTTTTTGGTAATCTTTCTCTCTTTGATATCATGTTTCTTGGGTCTGATCCCAATATAATATGCAACAATCCCCAATAAAGTGCGTCTAACATCCACCCTTTTATGATCAAATATCCTTATATTTCTGCATTTCCAAATATCCCATATGATGTAAAAGGGTAAGGAGTAATACTCTTGCTAAAATGTGAACCATGAAAAGATGTGAACCATAATTTGAAACATGCCTTTAGGGTAAGGTGTGTCGACTTCCATCAATCTGAAAATAGTGGAGAAAAGAGATCCCAATTTATGTAGTAATGGGACAGTTGATAAGGATATGTGACATATCCTCTCAGCTCTGCATACAAAGATTTGAACCATAACTTGAAAAATGCCTCTAGGATAAGGTGTGTCGACTTCCCATCAATCTGAAAATAGTGGAGAAAAGAGATCCAAATTTATGTAGTAATAGGACAGTTGATAAGGATATGTGACATATCCTCTGAGCTCTGTATACAAATATTTGAACCATAATTTGAAACATGCCTCTAGGATTAGGTGTGTCGACTTCCCATCAATCTGAAAATAGTGGAGAAAAGAGATCCAAATTTATGTAGTAATAGGACAGTTGATAAGGATATATGACATATCCTCTGAGCTCTACATACAAGGAGAACATATTCCAGGGTTGTGGTAGCCTCTGTGAGAGAGATTCCCTCATTTAAGTGTTTTATCGTTGAAATCCAGCCAACCGAAACATATGAGTCTCAATGGAATCTCCCACTTCCAAATCTTATGTATCCAATGCGCAGCTTATGGAATAGGAATAGATTTTTATATGTGGTTATAAATTTCTGAGCGAAATGTGTTTTTGATTAGATTTTCCAATCCAGGTCAACTGACCCTCCTCTTCCGTAAGGTGTATCCACCCAACATCTACATCTCTAATATATTTTTCCCATTCTCTTACCAATGAACCTATTGGCTCTAAGTCTACAACATGAAACAAAGATTAAATGCGTGAAGAAGCATTCCTGTAAGAAATAATGTCAAATAATGAAAACATACATCTTTCGTGCAGATGCTGGAGTAAAGGAGCTCACAAGGAATGTGAGCCCAAAAGATCTTTGATGAGGTCTAGACCTACATCTGTCCTACAACCATTTCCCACCTCCTAACATAGTCCCGGGAAAAGTCTGGCATATTCCTCATCATACTATGACATATATAAGAGGATGAAGTTGTGTAGTTAGCTCAATATTTTAATGGAGTCTTCTAAATCTTTATAATCAATGTATTTACCTCGGATATTCAATAACCAAATTCCCCCGCCAGTCAATCACTTTCACAAGCTCTTACGGATTAGAGCTCTATTGAAAGATAAAGTATCTAGTATTCCCCATTCTCCACAATCTGCAGCTTTGGCCAAGGTGGAATATAGGACAAGATGGATATTTCTAGGTCCGTCTGAGCCAGACCAAAGGAATCTAGCGAGGATCACATCAATCTTCTTAATGATGGCCTTCGACAGAAAATAAAGGTACATCCAAAAACAAATATGGATTGTAAAAATGACTTAATTAGTATTACCCTCCCATCCAATGTAAGCCGAGTCCAATAATTAATCCTGAGTTCAATCTTGTTATTGATCCATCCCCAATCCAAAATCAGATAAGAATTTGGTTTGATATGGAATCCCAGTTATGTGAACCCAGAGTCGAATGGCCGAACTGAGACTCTTAGTAATCGATTAATATGTTCAAACTCAGCCTCTTGCACTTGTTCAACAATCGGTTTTGATTTATGTGAAGTCATCCCAAAGAGTGGAGGATATTGGGAAAATGTTTCCAATCAGAAATATTTTTGACACCTCCGAATAGTAGGTCATCCACGAACATACAATGGGTGACATTTATTTGTCTAGTTATTTTTATACCAATAATCTATGTAGTCCACTATCTTCTTGCTTGAGCACTTCCATGACAATAATAAAGACAATAGGTGAAAGAGTGCACCCTTATGCAAACCTATGTTGGCTTTGAAGAAAAAAGTGGGATATCCATTGATGATGATAGCAAAATTAACAAAGATTACACAAGCCATGATCCATTTGCTGTTTGTTGGAATTTTGAGAATTCTAAGTGAAGAGAATAGGCTCTCCTCCTAAACACAGAGAAGTTAAAAAAATTGACAGGAGACAGAGCTTTCAGGGCTTTAAAACAATTTCTCTTTCAAACAAAAATGATACAAATTTCTTCCTCCTCACAGTGAGGGATTCACGAAATACATATATGGACTGCTATAGACGCAGTGCTCTTTAAATACCAACTCTCTATCTCTCTTTCAAGACGCACACACAGTGCTGTTACGGTCTTACTATGTTATCTCTAGCCTGCGGGCTCACACACAGTCAACGACAATGCAACACAATGGAACTCAATAATACAATATGCGCAGGCCTTTTTACATCATATATATATGTGGTGCGCAGTCAAAAACATAAAACATCAATACGAAAAAAAACATTACAAAAAAAACTTTAACCCGGCACGACGTATAAAAGGTGGGGACCACATGGTTCAATCGGCGATCGGCAATCGCAAGTAACAAAACAAGTGCAATCGGAGGTCACAACGAAAAATTTCCGATTGCGATCCATAACCGGATGTGATTTGACCAAAATTAAATCTGACATATAATGTCGTCGGGTCCGCCATTCCAATCGCACCAAATTACAAAAGACATGCGATCAATCGGAAGTTCCGACTGCGATTACAACGGACGCGATGGCCCGATATAAAACATGGCATATAAATCGATCGGGTCCATGCTTTAAACAATCGCACGACCAAACAACAAAACTCTGATTGCGATTGGACAACCGGATGTGATTGCCCATTCAACTGTGGCGTATAATACAATCGGGTCCGGCCTTCAATCGGGGGTCATAACATATCCGCTCCGATTGAGCTTTGCGATTGAGCCTTGCGATTCCATTGAGGTGTCACTACGTGGTCAAGTGAACCCACGGGCCTCCGACTCAAACGGGAGAGCGATTTATTTAAATTTCAATGTAAATTATATATATGTGTTCCGTTTTACGGAACTCTCCGTCATCAACAAGACACTTAGATCTTCAGATCATTTATATTGCGATTGCGATTTGCGATTGAATCACATTGCATCGCGACTTCACATCTGCAAGACATTTGAGTTATAAAACTTATATGAACCATGATTACATTTAATAGATCGACGATTCATCTCCTCTTCCATCAACAAGACCGTTTTCAAAATAACTTTGTTGTTATTCTTGTGTCCAAATGACCGCTTTCCTTAAATCAACTTCGTTCTTCCAAAGAAAATTCTGCCTTAGACAAAAAACGGTCAGCCATCAAATGCTAATTTTGCAACCGGCTGGCCCATCAGTAACGATTCTGATTTTCAATACGCAAGAGGCCGTGACTCAAAATGCTTGCCAGCTTCTATAATGCTGCAACTGCAGAAGGCCATTGTGATCGCCATATTTTCAACACTCCCCTTTAAAGTCAGCTGCTGGGTTATCCATCATACCCAGGAATTTTCTTAGAAATTCAAATGTCTTTTGTCCCAATGGTTTAGTTAAAATATCTGCATACTGCTCCTCTGTTTTACAATGCTGTAAAACAACTTCACCATTATTCACCAATTCTCTGATATAATGATACTTTGTGTCTATGTGCTTTGTTCTTTTGTGAAACGCAGAATTCTTTGACAATGCAATAGCTGAGCTATTGTCACAATAAATCACAGTGCCCTTTACCTGTTCTTGGCACAAACTTCTCAACATCCTTCTCATCCAAATTTCTTGACACACTGCTGTTGTAGCTGCCACATATTCTGCCTCTGCTGTAGATAATGCTACAATAGGCTGTTTCTTGGAAGCCCATGAAATGGCTCCTGAACCCATATGAAAAATATAACCGGAAGTGCTCTTCCGATCATCTACACTTCCAGCCCAATCACTGTCAGTGTATCCAACCAATTCTGAATTTTCTGAAGCTGTATATAAAATACCAAATCCTTTTGTTCCTTTCACATACCTCAGAATTCTCTTTGCTGCTTGCCAATGTGCTTCTTTTGGCTTCTCCATAAATCTGAAAATTAAACTAACAGCATGCATAATATCCGGCCTAGTTGCAGTCAAATACATGAGGCTGCCAATTATGCTTTTATACAAACTTGGATCGAAATCCTTGCTGCTGTCATTCTTACTTAACTACAATCCCATTACTATGGGAGTAATTGCAGCTTTGCACTCCTGCATGTTGAATCTTTCCAAAACTTGATTCACATATTTTGCTTGAGAAATAAAAATTCCTTTCTCACCTTGCTCCACTTCTATTCCCAAGAAGTATCTTAATAAACCCATGTCAGTCATTTCAAATTCATCTTTCATGATTGTTTTAAAATTTTCAACAAGGTAATCATCATTACCTGTAAAAATTAAATCATCAACATATAAAACAACAATCAATAACTTACCATCCTTTTCTTTGATGTAGAGGGTGGGTTCTCCCTCACACTTTTCAAATCCATTCTCCATTAGATAAGAATCTATTCTGCTGTACCATGCTCTTGGTGCTTGTTTCAGCCCATAAAGAGCTTTCTTCAATTTACAGACCTTATGCTCTTGGCCTTTCTTCTCATATCCAAGAGGCTGTTCCACATATACCTCTTCCATTAAAACTCCATTTAAAAATGCGGATTTTACATCCATTTGATATATTTTCCATTTATTTTGTGCTGCTATGGACAACACTGCTCTTACCGTCTCCATTCTTGCAACTGGTGCAAAATTTTCTTCATAATCAATCCCTTGCTTCTGCTTATATCCTTTGACAACAAGTCTGAACTTGTGTCTTTCTATTTTTCCTTCAGCATTGCTTTTGGTCTTGTATACCCATTTAACTCCAATGACTTCTTTACCTTCTGGGAGATCAACCAACTCCCATGTTTTGTTCTTCTCTATGGCTTTAATTTCTTCATCCATAGCTTCTATCCATTTTCTATCTTTAATAGCATCTTCAAAATGAATAGGATCATCAACTTGAAAATACAAAGCAAATAAGGAATTCATACCTTCATCTGCTTCTCCTTGCTCATAGATTTCTCTAAGGCTTCTGAACTTTGTTCCTCTTTCACTTGGTGTAGGTGTGCTTGATGAAGCACTCATTTCTACTCCTTGTGGTGTACTAGGTGAACTACTGCCGCTTCTTCTCAAGGGTGTTCTCACTGCCGCTTGAGGCATCCCTTGCTGGCCTTGCGCTGCTGGAGGTTGTGCAATGGATGGGTTATTAATCTCAACCACATCTACATCATCTTCATCATGAGATAAACAGTTTTTGACATTTACTGTTTTCTCAATGCTTCCATCCCACGCTTCCTCTTCGATGAATTGCACATCTCTGCTAATTACAAACTTCTTTGTGGATGGGTTATACAGTCTGTATCCTTTGGAATCTTCACAATATCCAAGGAAAATGCACTTCTCCCTCTTACTATCCAACTTCTTTCTCAATTTGTCTGGAATGTGTGCATATGCTACACACCCAAAAACTGTCATGTGGGTGACTCCCTGTTTTCTGCCACTCCACGCTTCTTCTGAAACTTTGTTCATCACTGCTTTTGTAGGGCATCTATTCAAAATATATACAACACAGTTTGCTGCTTCTGCCCAATACTCATTCGGTAAGTGTTTTGCCTTTAGCATACTTCTCACCATCTCCATTATGGTTCGATTCTTCCTTTCAGCCACTCCATTCTGTTGTGGCGTGTACCTAGTGGTAATTGCTTGTGTATGCCACTCTCTCTGCAAAAACGCAAAAATTCTTTTGAGATATATTCTCCTCCTCTATCTGTTCTGAGGACTTTAATGTGAAGTCCGCTCTGTTTTTCTACAAGAGCTTTAAATTGACGAAATTTCTGAAAGACTTCACTCTTATATTTTAAGAAATAAACCCACACTTTTCGTGTGAAATCATCAATGAAAGTCAACATGTAATTGCTGCCCGAAACAGATGTTGTTTGCATCGGCCCACATGGGTTCCAGGATTGTTTCCAAGAAGTCATTTCTATGCTTTTTCCGAAGGAAAATTTTCCCCAAGTTGATTTCCAAGAGCCTATAATATTGTAATGTCAGGCTTTTCAATCAATGGTAAACCTCTTACCATTCCTTTTCTGTGCAGCAAATTTAATCCTTCGAAATTTAGATGTCCAAATCTAAGATGCCATAACCAATTTTCATCTTTCTCTTCCTTCTGGAAGGCTTCTTGAGTTACAGCTGCTACATTCTTACCTTTTCCTTTCAATTCAGTGTTGAGCTTGAGTGGAAACATTCTATTGCTGGTCATTTGTATTTCAACAATAATTTTCTTACTTGGAGGAATATCTTTTATGGTGCACACATCATCTTTAAATATAACATTATAACCTTTGTTTATGAGCTGCCCAACGCTCAAAAGATTACATTTCAGACCTGGAACATAATACACATCAGGGACAAATTTTTGCTCCCCATTCCTTGCATTTTTATACTTTACCGTCTTTATTGAGATTTTAGTATCGCTCCCTGGTCACTTCTCTGGGGACACTTTCATCTAGATTGGCAAACATTTCTCTGTTTCTAGTCATGTGACTACTACATCCCGAATCTAAGAACCAAACATCATCTTCTGTATCCTGTGCTACATTACATGTTAACAACACATTACTTGGGTTCTTTTCTTCTTTTGCTACATTAGCATTCTGCCTATTTTTCATGTCATTTTTGTTCTTTCTACATTCATTGCAGAAGTCATATTTCTAGTAATAATGACACTGACATTGATTCTGGTTACACTTGTCCTTGAGCATGTTGAAGTGATAATACCTGTCAGTCGTTACTTTTGCCATGGAGCCTGCTTTGACCTGCTCCTTCCATGTGAATGTGAAGGGTTGTCTTTCCACTTTATTCTGACTTCCTCATTTCTCTTTCCTCTTCCTCTTTATTTGACCTCTTCCTCTTCCCGGGTTATGCCTGAGAGATGAGTGTTCATCAACATGGTCAATCTTTAAGTTCATGAGTTATCACAGCGCTCACCCAACACTGAACTTAGAGACCTTGGTCTCTCTTATGTAGAAGTGTTAAAATCAAACTGAGTAAAGCATCTCAAAAAAGTTTCATAACCTTCTCACTTCAAGAGTTTCTCCATGGGATCTTATCTGATTGACAATCCCAATCACATGTGTAAAAAATGTGTCAACACTGTCTGACTCTTTCATGCAAAGAGTTTCAAAATCTCTTCTCAGCAATTGAAGTTTTGCTGTTTTAACTTTCTCCATACCTTGATAGGCAACTTTCAGAGTTTCCCATGCCTCCTTGGATTTCTTAGCTGCTGCTATCCTTGGAAACACACTCTCATTTACAGCTTGATACAAACAGAATAGATCTTTAGCATCTTTCTTCCTATTATTCTTCAACACATCTTTCTCTGCTTGAGTTAAGGCATTAAAAGCCTGCTCATCAGCTGGTTCTGTGAAACCATCTTCTACTAGTTCCCACAAGTCTTGTGAGACAAATAGGGCTCTCATGGTAATGGCCCAATAATCGTAGTTCTTTCCATTAAACTGTGGAAGTTGAACATTTCCAAGACTCATTCCAGTACTTGGTCCAGCCATTACTTTCAAAACTGAACTCTAGGCTTAAATTAAACTATCTTTCCTTTTCTGAAAGAACAAACTCTTTAAACAATAAGCAAGTGCACTTTTATCTTTGAGAAATACCTAACTGTGACTTCTGTCGAGCTTTTCACGCTGCAGGAGAAAAAACGCTGCAACAAGTCTTCTTCTTTAGCTTCTTTGAAATCTTCAAAGAGCCTAGACTAGCTCTGATACCATGTTGGAATTTTGAGAATTCCAAGTGAAGAGAAGAGGCTCTCCTCCTAAACACAGAGAAGTTAAAAAAATTGACAGGAGACAGAGCTTTCAGGGCTTTAAAACAATTTCTCTTTCAAACAAAAATGATAAAAATTTCTTCCTCCTCACAGTGAGGGATTCACGAAATACATATATGGACTACTACAGACGCAGTGCTCTTTAAATACCAACTCTCTATCTCTCTTTCAAGACGCACACACAGTGCTGTTACGGTCTCACTGTGTTATCTTTGGCCTGCGGGCTCACACACAGTCAACGGCAATGCAACACAATGGAACTCAATAATTCAATATGCGCGGGCCTTTTTACATCATATATATATATGTGGCGCGCGGTAAAAAACATAAAACATCAATACGAAAAAAAACATTACAAAAAAAAACTTTAACCCGGCGCGACGTATAAAAGGTGGGGACCACATGGTTCAATCGGCGATCGGCAATCGCAAGTAACAAAACAAGTGAAATCGGAGGTCACAACCAAAAAGTTCCGATTGCGATCCATAACTGGATGCGATTTGACCAAAATTAAATCCGACATATAATGTCGTCGGGTCCGCCATTCCAATCGCACCAAATTACAAAAGACATGCGATCAATCGGAAGTTCTGATTGCGATTACAACGGACGCGATGGCCCGATATAAAACATGGCATATAAATCGATCGGGTCCGTGCTTTAAACAATCGCACGACCAAACAACAAAACTCTGATTGCGATTGGACAACCGGATGCGATTGCCCATTCAACTGTGGCGTATAATACAATCGGGTCCGGCCTTCAATCGAGGGTCATAACATATCCGCTCCGATTGAGCTTTGCGATTCCATTGAGGTGTTGCCACGTGGTCAAGTGGACCCATGGGCCTCCGGCTCAAATGGGAGAGCGATTTATTTAAATTTCAATGTAAATTATATATATGTGTTCCGTTTTACGAAACTCTCCGTCATCAACAAGACACTTAGATCTTCGGATCATTTATATTGCGATTACAATTTGCAATTGAATCGCATTGCATCACGACTTCACATCTGCAAGACATTTGAGTTATAAAACTTATATGAACCATGATTTGCGATTGTGATTAGATCGCATCGCATCTCATCCTCTTCATCAACAAGACACTGTTTTCAAAATAACTTTGGTTGTTGAGGGCTTTAAAGCCCGAAATGACTGTCTTAACTCAATCTATTCCTCCGTAAAGCTAATCTCTGTTCTTCCGTAGACAAAAAAATAGCTCTGCCCATCACTGAGTTAATTCTTCTGCAATCCGTGGCTGTGGCCCATCAAGAGTAAATTCATCTCCATTCTTCTTCAATGCAGAGTGTTGTGCACTCAAAATTCTGCTGCCTCTGTGTACTCGTTTTCTTCCTGCCCAGAAGCACGACATGTGAATTTAATATTTCAACACTGTTGTGTTGAGAAATTCTGATTGTATAGAAGATCAATCTCAGAAATTCCCAATCTATGCTATCAAAATCCTTATATCAATTTTCATTAGACATGATGAGAGACTCCCCACCTTAATAGTATGGAGAGATTCATGTGCAGTGGCCACCGCCTCCTGGATCTACCGCCCCTAAATGAACCTGAATTGTTTTGGAAAGATGTGATCGTTCAAATATGATCTAACCTTTATATCTATGAGCTTGTAAACAACATTGCAAAGAGATATATGGCGGAAATCCTGAAATAATTCATGATGTTTATTGTTTGGAATAAGTGATAAAAACTTAGCGTTTATGGCTCCAAAGATGTGCCCATTTACCCTGGATTCCTTGACCACCTCCAGAAGGTCATTAGACATAATATCAAAAGAATTCAAGGAAGTTCCACCCCAAACCATCTAAACTAGGACTCTTGTCCTTGTCACTTGCAAGGACACATTGAATTTCGTCAATTGTAGCAGGCCGACGAACAGGATCGCGTTCTCTTCTTCGTTTACCATAGAGGGTAACAAGGTAATGAAACTAATTTGATCTCGAAAAGATTGATCTCTAGCTGAGAAAAAGTATTCCACATCGTAATTACATGATTTTTTTTCTTTAATTTAAGTATTATTAAAATAATCATAAATTTGAAACTAATGTCATTGTGTGAAATGGTAGATTGGTGCTATTTGTTTCAAAGGATTTCCTTAATGAGCATCAACAACGCCTGCCAATCATGTCTTCAAATCACAAGAAGAAAATCCTACTGTGATATGGGGAACTGTATTTCAATTTTAGAAAATAATACTCGCTCAAACTCGATATTTTTTCATGAGACAGCCGTGAATGTTTAAGATATTTTGGGTGACAAAGTGTTCTTTTGATATTCTTTGATGCATTATTCTATGAACAATTTTAAACAGCATGTGTCACTTTGTCCAACACTTTATCTTCAAAAATACTTTGATGAAATATCTTATTACAATAATTTAATAATATATCAATCAAAATTTACATACAAAACATATATATATTTTTCAGTCAAAGAAAATATAATTATTAAATAAATTAACACTGAAAAATAATATAATAATAATAATGCACAAAGCTTGTAAACGAGCCATGTTGAAAAAACATACTAAACATTTAACTATGGATAAATTTAATGCCAAGGAGCATATTGCAAAAACAAAGTGAAGATTAAGTAAATATTGCTAAAGTCGCATGTATACCTTTATGATCCATTTTTTTGGGTTATTCTTACCATTTTTCTAGCAAACTGTTAACCAATATTTTGTCATACTCAATTTTGTTTTATCAATTTTTTTTGGGTAAATTATATTGTTATTTAAAGAGTCAAGGCATGATGAACTACACTGACTAGTTTAAACATCTTGATTTTTTAAATAATAATGTGATTTACGAGAAGATTTTTGATCAAACATATATAGATCACAATAGTTTACACTTTGAGAAAATGTTGTTTCTTAAAAAATTATATTATAAAAATATTACATCGATGATATATTCAGTCTCTATTAATCTAGTTGAGTTCTCATTGCTTAAATACCTTTCCAATTGGGAGATCATGAGTCACTGTCCCCTTGATGTTAAACCCTACTTGTTTGGTCAACTCTCATTGATCTATCATTATATTATTATTAATATTATCATAATATTAAAAACTTAATAATATTACTAATACAATTTCATTATTATTATTATTAATTTTTTTTTTAATATTTTAATAATATCATATTAATGTTGATTTCATTTACGTGCAAAATGATCTTCATTGTATTTGCTGGTAAAAATGTATTCTTGTAATTGTGTCTTCATGTGCATTTGAAGTTTTCCCAAAACAAGTTTTAGGATGTTTGCATACCCTACAATGAACACAATATTTTGTAGATAAATACATTGGGTATAATTGAGAAACTATGAAAAAAAATTAAGGCTATGGAAAAAAACTAGTGAAAAAAATTAATTATGGCTTTTTCCATACCTTATACCTTAATGCAGACCATTGATTATTTGTTTTGGGCAGGTAAATACATAGGGTATAATTGAGAAACTGTATGCGACAAAAATAAATCAATTGCACATATCAATGAATCAAACTCAAAGCTGTAATTATTTTTCAATTGGAAATGGAAATATTTTGGTGTTTAGTTTATTTCAATCTCAATAAAGTAATGGTTTTTTATTTATTTTAAAAATGATTGATTATAATTTAAAAAATATAGTAAATTTAAATTAATTATAATATTAATATTTTAAAGATATTATTTTGGTATAAAATAATAATTTTTTTTAGTTTATTTGCCAAATCAATTGTTGAAAGAAAATTATTTGATTTATAATCCCTAAAAAATTAATAAATACTAGCATTTATGATAATTTTTTTGAATATTTGTTTTTCTAAACCCAAAGGATTAATATTAAAAATTTCTCATTAATATTATAAAACCAAAAGATTATTGAGATTATAAATTTAAGGGATTATCAATATTATAAACCTAAGAGATTAATATTATAAACCCAAGGGATTAATATTATAATCCAAGGGATTATTAATAATATAAATCTAAGGAAGTAATATTTTTTTTTTGGTAAGTTAGGCTAAAATATATTAATTCAAAGTAAAACTTTACATACACGTCGGCCTGAGATGGTAAGTTGTGCTTATCCAATCCCAGCGTTCGATGCTTTAAGAATAACGTAGGTTTGGGGCTGCCTCCTTGGAGGAAACGAGCCCTTTAATAACATCAAACATTCAAAAATTAGAATTTATGTTGTGACACATGAAAAAGCAATAAATCTATAGTATGTGTTGAAATAATAAAAAAAAGAGAAGAGTCGAGCAACCACACAGTCATGGTGTTCCTTCATCATCCTCTGTGACAGGATCCTCCTCCTCAATGTGACATCCGTACTCCTGTGCTATGGCCTCCTCCTCAGCGGAAGGGATGCATGGGGGATTTGTTGTAGCTGCGCAGAGGATGGGAGCGACTGGGTTCTCAGCATCAGGAACATGCGTCCAAACACCCTCCAAGTCCATGATCCACACATCTGTGTCCTCCCCTGAGGCCTCTTATACTGGGAGAGGCTCGGATTTGTGAGGAGTAGGTTGCTCAGGGTGCACGATGGTGGATTTCTTGGGACCCCTTCTACCTCTCTAATTCTGCTGAGCTGGGCCAATCTCCTCCTGGATGCGCTTAGGGTGTTGTGGTGCCTCCCTGTCATGGCTTCTAGAAGAGGAGCCCTCGATGGATTTCAAATGATTCTCTTGACCTCGCTGATAACGTCTCGAGAACGCGCCTCTTTGGCTACCCCTGATGGTATTTTGGCGCTGATGCAGAGCCATGAGGGGCTGAAGCAATAGAGATGGAGAGGTCGGTATATGTATAATTACTTGCTCTACAAGGGAGTGCTCAATAGAGAAGTAGAGTAGGGGGGTGTGCAACTGAGAACTATGCAGTAGGGGGGCTCGCAGGAGGGGGGTGTGCAGCGAGGGAGTCTGCCTCTGAAAGCATGCAACGGGGTGAATCTGTATAGGCGAGGAATTCCAAAGGGGGTTGGGGAACTAGAGGGAACACCACAAGGAGCGCATGACCTAGAGATGGAGAGGTTGGTATATGTATAATTACTTGCTCTACAAGGGAGCGCTCAATAGAGAAGCAGAGTAGGGGGGTGTACAACTGAGAACTATGCAGTAGGGGGGCTCGCAGGAGGGGGGTGTGCAGCGAGGGAGTCTGCCTCTGAAAGCGTGCAACGGGGTGAATCTGTATAGGCGAGGAATTCCAAAGGGGGTTGGGCAACTAGAGGGAACACCACAAGGAGCGCATGACCTAGAGGGGAGCAGCAAGATGGGTTCCCAGCGGGCTAACACTAGTATGGTGGCACACAAGAGGGAGGATGCGTAGTTGGGGGAGCACACGGAGAGACTGAGGCAACATCATAATGGAAAGGGGGGTGAAGAAGACTCTGGCGACCAACTAGAGAAGCATGGGGATGACACAATGAGGAAAGACCTTGCCTTTTGAAGACTTGTGGCACAAACATAGATGTTGTGCGATCTTTTGACATGATCACAAATGCAAGTTGGGATATTTCTCATCTGGTGGCATGTGATTCAGAGAGCTAATGTAGATGATTTCAAAGAGGAGGTTCCACAACAAATTAGAGATAGCAGTGCAAGACTTTGTCAGCCTATGGATGGGAGGAACCGGCTTCACACGTGCGCATCATGTCACCCGCATCTAGAGAGGGATGATCCTTTTGGATGAGAGTTTAGCATTCCTTGTACAAGGAATCATCCCCAAACTGAGACAAGCTGGAGTAATATAGCGTTGTGTGGATGTCCACGCCTTTGTGGCCAGGAGATCAGCAATGATGTTTTATTTTTTGCATACATGGTAGAATGTAATGGCCTTGTGATGTTGTAACAACTGTTCTAGGAGATTGAGATGATTAGCGAACCTACAGCTTGTAGAAACCTCTGAGAGGGAGGTGCCATGAAGAATACGGGTGGCTGATTGAGTGATGATTTGCGATTCTCCCTCCATTTCCAATGGAAAAAAATTGAACTCAATGGCTCTGGAGATACTCTGGATGAGCCCCTGTGACTCCATGGAGTTTTTGTTGTCCCACCCTAGGTTTCCATAGTAGACATGTAGGGGTTTACCATGGGAGTCTCTGAAGATACCCCAAATCCATCTTTCCCTGGGTTAGCTTTGGAGGTTCCATTGTTTAGGTGCACTAGTTCTACCTACATTCGGGGAGGGTTGTCCAAAGGGGTCTTGATGCTTATGTGCCAGTTGTTCCAAATGGTGCATTCAATAGTGGTTGTCGGGAGATTGTCCTTCCCCCAGTGAGTCATGGAGATCATTTCTTCTAGGTTACTGTGTAGCCTGGCCCATATTTTCTCTCGATTAGAGGTTGCATCTTTAAATATCCTGTTATTTATTTCTTTCCAAATATTCCAGATAAGAAGGCCTAAAATAATCTGCCAGAGGTGATTCAGGAGGTTACTGGAATAGGGTTTATCTGAACTTTTGCTGATGGTATTGGTAATGTTACCCCTATCTCAATTGGATCTTCTGCACAAAATTTTAGTCATGTCCCACAGGGTGTTGGATATGAGGCAGAGGTCTAGCAAATGATATATGTTTTCATTTTCTTTCTAGCAGAGTGGGCATATTGAGGGTCTCACAAAACCCCATTTCAAAAGATTCTCCCATGTGAGGATGCATCGTTTATTGAGCAACCATAAAAGGGTAGCCACTTTGGGCCAGAGCTTCGAAGACCATATCTTCTTCCATATTTGATTGGTAGGGTCAAGGGTCGGCTGTTGTAAAAGATGATAGGCTTCCTTGGTAGAGTAGTTGCCACTTGGAGTATGTCCCCATTATAGAATTTCTGGTCCCTCATGGGTTCAGATTCTTCTTTTAGTCCTTAATTCCTCCCAAATGTCTTTGTGATGCTCATTGTTCCAGTCTGCTTGCCATCTATCTATGCATAGCCAAGTTCTGTAACCTTGAGTTGTTTCATTGGCCTAGAAGTCTTGGACGCAGTTTTTTTTCCGTGCCCATAGGACTGTGCTCCAAAGGGTTCTAGAAAAAATTGAGGATAGGCTGGGCAATTGCTACCATGAATCCTCCTAGAATTTGGCTTGTGTGCCACTGCGCAGTTCCCTAAAACTGTGGGTTTGGATCATCTCTTTTTGGTGGCTGAAAAAATTCCAGATTTGGGATCCTCTAGAATCAATGTTGAATCTGATTGGTTCCTCCTTGGTCCAATTACCTGTATATTTGGTAGCCCATAGGGTTGCCTAGGGTATGTGAGGGTTGGATACCCATTTCCACCATATGTTGGTGCCCATATTTTTATTTCTATGCTCTGGATCTCTCAGTCCTAGTCCTCCCTGTGCTTTCGGTGTACAAACCTCTTTCCATTTGACTAGTGCCCATTTATTTTTGTCTTTATTTCCCCCCAAAGTAAGGTTCTTTGCATGTTGCGCATGTATTTGAGGACCCATTTTGGTGCCGCTAGAATAAAGAAGAGGTAAATGGGTAGGGACTAAAGAACCAACTGTCCAGCTATGTTGAGGGAGTGGTGGGTCCAGTTGGACAATTTGGTTTCCATTGGGTCCAACAACTCTCTCCAAGAGGTATGTTTAATGACTAAATCCATGAGTGGGGCTCCCAGGTATTTGGACGGTAGAGAATCTATGGTGAAGCCCACGATGTAAGCTATGTTGTCCTAGGTGATAAGCGGCATGTTAAAAAGGAAGATTTGAGATTTTTCAGGGTTGACAACAGTGCCAAAGGCTTCAGAGAAACAATTGAGCATGGTTTTAAGGGTGTGAGCTTCCTGAAACGAGGGGTGCCCCATTATCATATTATCATCCACAAATTGCTGGTGGGAGATGGGGAGGGAGATTGTGTAGAGGAATACCTTGAATGTTGTGTGAATGGATGGAGATTTTTATCAGGCGGCCGAGACCCTCTGCCATAAGAACAAAGAGAAGGGGCAAAAGAGGGTCCCCTTTCCTTATTACTCTAGAGGAGTTGAAAGTTGCCGAAGGAATTCCATTGAATAGAATGTTAGGAATGTTAGGTCCTTATATTGCTAGTATAGCCCCTTATTGTTGTTAGTGTAACCCCCTTATTGTTATTATTGTACCCCTATAATCCCCATATTGTTATTATTGTGCCCTTAAATTATTATTGTTAGGTCGGCTAGGATTATATTGTGGCCCCACTAAGATTACATTGTGGCCCCATGGACTCCTATATATAGAAAGGAGGTTTTGTAATTTGTATCGTCCAAGAATTGTTCATTCATGTAATGTATTGGAGGTTTCCCCCTCGAAGTGGCTTATTTATAAGGCGTTGATATCACTTTTATTCTATTTTTGGAGCTGGTTTCACAACATTTGGTATCAGAGGTTTGAATTCTAGGGTTTTCGCTGCTCCAAACCAGTCATCATGGATTGATCTCTTCATAGGTACTTTAAAGGATAACATCCAACATGAAGTTCGCATTTGGGAAACTGATTCATTGGAGAAGGCATTTAAGTTGGCAAGAAATTTTGAATGTAAAATTATGGCAACAAGGAAGCCTATCACTCACTTCTATAAAGAGGGAAGTGTTGCTACTCCTAGATTTCCACAACCTACAAGGTTGACACCACAACAATTGGAAGAAAAAAGAGCAAAAGGGATTTGCTACAGTTGTGATAGCAAATACACTAAAGGTCATAAGTGTGCTAAGAAGAAATTATTTTACATAGATTGTGAAGAGGAAGAAAATGAACAAGAAGAGGATATACACCAGGAACCAACCCTAGAAGAGGAAGAAATGAGTCCGACCATATCGTGTAATGCATTGGCAGGAATTACCACTCCTCAAACTCTCAAGATAGAAGGACATATCAAGAAGAAAAAGGTAATAGTGTTGATTGATTCAGGTAGTACCCATAATTTTATTCATTGTAAGGTAGCCAAAGAATTGAATTGTTTCCTATACCCAGCACCAGAATATCAAGTGGTGGTTGCAAATGGAGGAACTATAAATTGCTCTATAAAATGCCATAATATCAAGCTAACCATGGGGGAATATGTATTGAATAGTCCAATGCTTTCCATTCCTATGGGAGGTGTTGATGTTGTACTAGGAGTACAATGGTTACAATCTTTGGGGACGGTAGCTTTTAATTTTCAAGAACATTTCTTGAAATTTTTTTCAGAAGGAAAGGAAGTCGAATTACGGGGTATTGAAGGGAAGCCGGGAAGGATAATAAGCTCTAATGTCATGACAAAGCTTCTAAAGAAAGAACAACGAGGCGTAATTGCACAATTATGCTCACTAGACGTTTCAACATCAAAATCATCTATTTCGGCAGATCTCCAACAAGTCTTGGACAATCATTCCAAGGTGTTTGAAACTCCCAAAGGACTCCCACCTATTCGTGATCATGATCATGCTATTCATTTGATTCCAGGAAGTGTTCCTCCAAAAATCGGGCCTTATAGATATCCTTACTTCCAAAAGAGCGAAATTGAACGTATGATTGCAGAAATGTTAGAGGCGGGTATAATTCAACCTAGTCAAAGTTCTTTCTCTGCTCCTGTAGTATTGGTACACAAGAAGGATGGATCATGGCGAATGTGTTTGGATTATAGGGAGCTCAATAAGGTCACCATTAAAGATAAATTTCCCATTCCTGTGATTGATGAATTATTGGATGAATTACATGGAGCAATTTATTTTACCAAGTTGGATCTTCGTTCAGGATATCATCAAATTAGAATGAAGACTGAAGATATTCCAAAAACAGCATTTCGAACTCATGAGGTCATTATGAATTTTTGGTCATGCCTTTTGGCCTTACCAATGCACCTTCTACATTTCAAGGGTTGATGAATTCCATTTTCAAACCCTTCCTTAGAAAATTTGTGCTAGTATTTTTTGATGATATACTAATCTACAGCATGTCTTGGAAGGATCACGTTCAACATGTTGACAGGGTGCTCAAACTATTGCAGGAGAAACAATTATATGAAAAAACATCCAAATGTTTCTTTGGAGTACAAGAGGTGCAGTATCTAGGTCATATTGTATCTCACGAGGGTGTTAAGGTAGACCCTAACAAAATTAAAGTCATTAAAGAATGGAAAGTCCCCACAACCATAAAGCAGTTGTGAGGATTTCTCGGGTTAACATGGTATTATCACAAGTTTGTTAAGAATTATGGGAGAATATAAACACCTCTAACAAAATTATTGAAGAAAGATGCATTTTCATGGACTCCTGAAGCAACTAAGGCCTTTGAACATCTTAAAGAGTCAATGTGCCAAGCACCGGTCTTAGCTACGCCAGACTTCAAAAAAACCTTTATTGTGGAATGTGATGCCTCAGGAAATGGAATTGGTGTTGTTTTGATGTAAGAAGGAAGACCCATTGCTTTTGAAAGTCATCCAATCAAAGGAAAGTATTTACAGAAAGCTATATATGAGAAGGAAATGTTAGCAATACTTCATGCACTAAATAAATGGTGAACTTACCTAATGGGAAGACACTTCAAGGTAAATACTAATCATGATAGTCTTAAACACTTTTTGGAGCAAAGACTATCTTCATAAGAGCAGCAAAAATGGGTCACAAAGATGTTGGGTTATGACTTTGAAATAATCTACAAAAAAGGGAAGCTAAATGTTGTTGCAGATGCACTCTCAGGAAAGAATGAAGAGGTGGAAGCATTGCTTTATGCCATTTCTATTATCCAACCAAATTGGATAACTGAAGCAAGGGATGAATGGAAGAAGGATGAAGAAGTGTAGACACTCATTCAAAAGTTGTAGAAAAATTCTAGTACATCTTATACATTTAGTTGAAAAAATGATTCCTTATTGTACACAGATCACTTATATATTTGTAGGAATTCCCAACTAAAACAATAGATTCTTTTGGAATTGCACCCTTCTCCTTTAGGAGAACATTTAGGATTTTTAAAAACTTACCACAGGGTGAAGAAAGAATTTTTTTTGGGACGGCCTTAAATATGATATTCAAAAGTTTGTGGCGGAAATTGCCAGCAGTAAGACCCCGGGTCTTCTACAAACTTTATCCATTACAAGTCAACGTTGGGAGGAGATTTCAACGGATTTTATCATAGGTTTACCTAAGTCCAAAGGAAAGAGTGTCATCATGGTGGTAGTTGATAGACTTACCAAGTATGCACACTTTTGTGCATTATCTCATCCATTTAAAGCAAGTACAATTGCTACTACATTTATAGACACAATTCAAAAGCTACATGGAAGCCCAAGGGTTATTGTGAGCGACAGAGATCCCATTTTTACTGGAAATTTTTGGACGGAGTTATTTTCTTGTTTGGGTACTCAATTAGCTCATAGCTCATCTTATCATCCTCAATCCGATGGTCAAACTGAGATAGTAAATAAATGTTTAGAAGGATATATTCGTTGTTTTGTATCTGATAAACAAACACAATGGGTCAAGTGGTTACCTCTCGCTGAATGGTGGTATAACACTTCCTTCCATACTGCAGCAAAAATGACCCCATTTATGGCACTTTATGGATATCATCCATCGTCCATCACATCATCTTTAAGAGAAAATTCGAAGGTTCAAGCAGTGGAAGATCACATCGAGCATCAACAAGAAGTTCTCCAACTCTTAAAGGATAACCTGAATTTGGTACAAAATCGAATGAAACAACAGGCAGATCAACATCGTAGCGAGAGAAGTTTTGATGTAGGAGATTGGGTATTTTTACGGCTACAACCATACAAACAAATGTCCCTCAAGCAAGCAAAGAAGGATAATAAATTATCGCCAAAGTACTATGGTCCTTACAAGGTGTTGCAAAAGATTGGTACTATGGCACACAAATTGGAGCTTCCTGCTTCTTCGCGAGTACATCCAGTTTTCCATGTTTCATGCTTAAAGAAGGTTATAGGTGAAAATCTTCCAGTTCAAACAATATTGCAAGAACTTGATGAGGAAGGAAAAATCATATTGGAACCTGAAGCGGTCACGAAAACAAGAACTCGACAGCTACGAAATCGATCAATTTCAGAGTATCTCATCAAGTGGAAGAACTTACCCACTGAAGATTCTACATGGGAGGATGAGAATTTTATACAGAAGCACCCATAGCTACTCAAGTGTTGAGGACAACACTTTTTTGAAGGAGAGGGGCATGTTAGGTCCCTATATTACTAGTATAGTCCCTTATTGTTGTTAGTGTAACCCCCTTATTGTTATTATTGTACCCTTGTAACCCCCATATTGTTATTATTGTGCCCTTAGATTATTATTGTTAGGTCGGCTAGGATTACATTGTGGCCCCATGGACTCCTATATATAGAAAGGAGGTTTTGTAATTTGAATCATCCAAGAATTGTTCATTCATGTAATGTATTGGAGGTTTCCCCCTCGAAGTGGCTTATTTCTAAGGCTTTGATATCTCTTTTCTTCTATTTTTGGAGCTGGTTTCACAAAAAGTGCCCCATTATCATATTATCATCCACAAATTGTTGGTGGGAGATGGGGGGGAGATTGTGTAGAGGAATACCTTGAATTTTGTGCGAATGGATGGAGATTTTTATCAGGTAGCCTAGACCCTCTGCCATAAGAACAAAGAGAAGGGGCAAAAGAGGGTCCCCTTGCCTTATTACTCTAGAGGGGTTGAAAGTTGCTAAAAGAATGCC
The DNA here is from genome assembly GCA_034641835.2 of Pinus albicaulis. NCBI lineage: Eukaryota > Viridiplantae > Streptophyta > Pinopsida > Pinales > Pinaceae > Pinus > Pinus albicaulis. The sequence continues at coordinate 1,084,181,109 of CM076578.1, forward strand.
ATTGACCAGAATGGAGATAAAGGGGGAGGATATCAAGCTCATTATCTATCAGACCTAGGTGTGATTAAGACCAAAGGCCAAGAGGATTTGCTTTATATAGTTCCAGCTGAGTTTGTCAAAAGCCTTGCATAGATGAATTTGATGAGCATACCTAGTTTTTTAGAAATTTTTAGGGATTGAATGACCTTGTGGGTTAGGATGATTCCATCAAGGATTTTCCTGCCCTCAACATAACCCATTTTCTATGGAGAAATGAGCATGGGAAGAAGCTGCTTCAAGTTTTTAGCTATAACCTTGGAAATGATTTTGTAAATTACATTGCAGAGTGTTATGGGTCTTTACTTACTTGGAGAAGTGACTTTGTATTCCTTTGGGATGAGAGTGAGGAAGGATGCATTGAGAGCTGATAGAATCCAATGGGTGGTGTGTGATTCCTCTACTGTTCCCCAGACATACTCTTTGATAATGTCCTAGAAGAAGTGAAAGAAGTTTGTGGTGAATCCATTTGGGCCCGGGGCTTTCCCTTCCTTTAGTTGGAACACCGCTTGTTCAACCTCTGCCAATGAAGTGGCTTTGAGAAACACCCAGTTATGATCTTCAGTGACCAATTTGGGTATGTGTTGTGTGATTATTGCTATGGCCTCCTGCTGATGGATATTGGGTTCTTGTAGGATGTCCTTGAAGTGATTGCACAATTCTTCAGTGATATCCTCTTGTTTTTCCATACACTCCCCTTTTTTATTTTTGAGTACTGTGATTTTGTTCTGCATCCTATGTTGGATGGTGGAATGATGAATTTTTTTTATGTTTCTTTCTCCATCTTTAAGCCAACTTATCCCTAATTTCTGTTTCCATAGGAACTCTTCCTGGCTTCTTCTCTCTTCCAACAGGGCTGTTAGAGATTTTTCCTTGTTATTTGAGTCTACTAAATGTCCTTATGATATGATTTTCTGTTGGAGTTGCTTAATTTTCTCTTCCAAATATATTTTCTCTTTTAAGATGTTTCCAAAGGTGGTCTTGTTCCACAACTTCAGTTTCCCCTTGAGCATATTTAGTTTCTGCTAGAACTGATACATTTTGTGCCCAGGGGTGGTGTGAGGGAGGTCCACCTATCCGAGACAAGGTCTTTGAACCCTAGATGTTTAAGCCAACAATGTTGAAAGTGGAAAGGTTTAGGTGTGGCCATACTCAGTCTTAGCCATTGGAGCTGTATCGGCGAGTGGTCTAAGCCAGAGGTCGGAATTATGGTGGATGAAATCTCTCCTCCTAGATGTATGAAGTCTTCCATGATGAGGAAACAATCAAGTCTGGAGACAATTTGATGAGATCCATCTCTTATATTATTCCAAGTGAAGATGTCGTTGGATGTTTGAAGATCTATGAAGTGATTGTTGTGGATGAAGTACTTGAACCTGGTTGCTGTCCATATCAAGGTGAGGCGTTCCTCCTTTTTTTTCCTGGAGGTTGGTTATCATGTTGAAGTCTCCTCCAATCATCCAAAGAGGGTAAGTACACTGGTTTTTGAGATCTACAATGTTGTCAAGAAGCTTATTTTTTTGCTAGAGAGGCTGGGGGAAGTATACATTCATGAGAAGTCCTTGGATGGAGGTTCCAATCAAATGGAAGGAGGCTTGAATGAAGTGTCGACTTGACAATTCTCTAGGGTGATATTGTGGGGATTACAGATGATTGTTAGGCCTCACGAAGCCCTGTTAGCATCCACCGCTAGGGTATTGATTCCTTTTCAGAGCCTTTTGAAGATTGTGTCCAAAGTAGAGCTAGAGAATTTGGTTTCTTGCATGAAGAGTATTATGGGGCGTTCCTCAATAATTATTTTCTTGATTAACCTGTGCTTGGAGGGTTTGTTAAGCCCTCTGATATTCCATGAGATGATCTTCATTGGGGGGGGGTTGGCAAGTTGGGGATTATAGAGTAGAACCTAGTTAACTTGGGGAATCTCCCTGATTCTACTAGCTATTTGCCCGCGGTGACTGTTCGCTGCAAATATGTTTTTCTTCCTCATTTTTAGGATTCTTTCATGATGAATTTAGCATTCAATATTGAACCTCCTTGAATTCCAAGAGAATAAATCTGTTGAGCTCAAGTGAGGACTTTCTCCAACTTTTGGATCTGGTGCAGAGGGATTTAAAGAAAGTCTTTCCTCTTGCATGCTTATTCTAACCCCATGAGATCAAGGTCCCTATAGTCAATGCTCTTTGGTTCTTCCTCCATTGCTTCTGGGATTGAGTCCAGTGCCGCACCTTTAACTTTCTTTTCCAAGTTGTCCCCTGCATGCATAGAGGTCTGGGGGATCAGAAAGGTTTCCTTTTGGATCTTGGTTTGTTGAGTCTTTGAGGTATGGGGATTCTCTTATGAAGATCACCCTGAATATTTGGGAGGTTCGTTCTCATTCTCATTCAGTTGAGCTAGGGCTTCAAAGCTATTTCTTGATATCAGGGCTCTTTTGTTTTGGTTTGTGTTTGATTTCTTGTTGTGCCTTTTCCTTCCTGCGACTTTCGTAAACCCCTCAGTATCCTATTTCGTTGAGTCATTGTTCGGTGCAGCCTTTTGATTTAGGGGGAAATCTATAAATAGGTGCCCATGTTGGTGACACTTCTGGCATATAAAATGGACATGTTCATAATCTACTATTTAGATCCATTCATAATCATCATGCAATAGACTTACCTCTTCAGGGAGGGACTCTGCGATTTTCATGTAGACACGGATCCTTGCATAGGTTGCATGTTTGTTGATATTTGTCTCCTTCGATGTTTTAATAAATTCTCCAAGAGAATTTCCTATGTCCTGAAGAGTCAACTCGTCCTAATAGTCCTGGGGGAGAGTGTAGAGCTTGACCTAGAATAGAGTCGAAGTGAAATTTTGATTGTATGGGTTGAAGCATTTTACCTAGTTGCGTAGGCACAGACCCATGAAGTTAAAGAAGTATGGCCCACCATCCATGATCCGGTTTTTGTCTTCGATGCAAGTGAAGATCACATTGAAGAAGCCCTTGGTGCATAGTTGAATATTGATGTGGCCCTTCGGCTTCCATTTGGAGGTGATTCGTCCTAAGAAGGCTTTTTCTGTGGGCTAGAAACCCATGAACTTGCCTATCAATGCATGGTCCTTCATGTATTAGATTTTTTCATTAATTCAATATGCAGAGAGCTCGATCCTAGTTCTTGTGGTGGACTTGGATATGCATGTGGAAGAAGTGACTTTTGTTTCTTCTGCTGTTGTAGTGGATGTCTATTTCACTGCGGGAGATGCCCCTTTTGAGTTAGGGAGCGGGCTAGAGTTTTGTTGACGGTCGTTATCAACCCTTGACGTCGCTCCTATGGAAGGTGAACCAGAGGTGGGGGGAGTACCCGTCCCCCCGTTGTTGTCTATCATGAAGGAGCCTATAAGCACTCAAGGTGTAGGATTGGGCCCCAAGAGCGGGGAAGAAGGTCTTCCTGAGGTAGCCTGCTTAGAAACCTTCAAACCCTAGGTCATGGCGGCGTAGTGCCTTCGGCTATGTTCTTCAGTGTCTTCTTTAGCCTTAGTGTTAATTTGGTAGCTCCAAGGGAGTAATATTATAAACCCAATGGATTATTAATGTTATGAACTCGAGCTATTATTAATATTATAAACCTAAGGGATTAATGTTTTAAACCCCTGGTATTAATATTATAAACTTAAGGGTTAATTTACCTAAAGCATTATTAATATTATACACATAAGGCATTAATAAATCTAAAGGATTATTAATATTATAAACACAAGGGATAATTGATACTATAAACCGAGGGGGTTAATAATATTTAAACCCCCGCAAAGGGATAAATTTGGTTGACTATGTTAGTGTTTAAAATATTTATATATTAACACATGCTGACTATTGTTTACAGGGTCAACTATAGTCAACATAGACATCATAGTCAATAATAGTCAATATGAATATCACGGTGAACCATACTTACCTTGGGAATCATGGTATATGTGTAAGTGACCTATAATGAACGATAGTATATGGCCATGGTTGAAAATGGAAGCTTAAGCATGGATGGCTAGAGTTGACAATATTAATCATTAGGTATAATATTAATCCTCGACTTTATAATATTAATCAACATGACAATCATTGTTGCAATTTTTATAATCTCGTTTGTTTATAATATCAATGTTAGTGTTTAATATTAATCACTTGGTATTATAATATTAATTGATTGGGTTTATTAATAGCTTGGGATTATAATATTAATATTATGGTTTATAATCTTAAGGCTTGTAATCATAGAGTTTATAATATTAATCCTAGATTTTAATATTATTCCCTTTGGTTTATAGTCCATTTTGTTTATGAAATTAATCCCTTGAGTTTATAATATCAATAATACATTGTGTTAATTAATCTATTGATTTTATAATATTATTAGTCCCTAGGGCTTATAATATCAATAATCCCTCGAGTTTATAATATTATTAATCACATGGGTTTATAATAAAAATTTCAAGTTTTATAATATCATTCCCTAATATGTATACTAATATATTAGGATTTAGAATCTTAAGGTTTATAATATTAATCTTAGGGTTTATAATATTAATCTTAGGTTTGATATTTTAATCTTGTGGTTTATATTAATCTTAAGGTTTAATATTAATTTGAGGGTTTATATTACAATTGGCTTATAATAATAATCCTTTGGTTTATAATTCTAATCCTAGGGTTTAATATAAATCCCTTTGGTTTAATATTAATCCATTGGGTTTATAATCCCTCGGGTTTATAATAGTAATTTCTTGGTTTTATAATATTATTCCCTAAGTGATTAATATAAAACCTAAATGTTACAATTTTATATTAGAGTTTAATATTTTTGTGTTGTGCTGTCACCCAAAGTGTACACCAAGGGCCACAACGCTCTGGGAAAATTTCAGAGTGACAACCTTTTCCATGAGCGTTATGGCCCTTGGTGTACACATTGGGTGATTGTGGCTCTCATGACTACAATATCACCGTGTGATAGGCACACAACAAAAGGTATCGTTAATCAGGACCTAGCCTACTTCTTGTTGGCCTCCTTCTGAGAACTTACCTTGCAAGTCTTTTTCTTCAGAGCATTGTAGTTAATGGCACTGGTTTCAAAACATTCAATCTTGTTTATTTCTTGAATTTAATTAAAGTCAAGTTAATAAGATAACTCTCATTGCATCTCCTAGAATTTCTTGGTTCCCAAAAATGTTTCCTTCATCATCCATCTTTCATCTTTTAGGGAATAACCCCCTTAGCTTTCCTAGGAGATAGCTAGAAAAAGTGGACAAAGCTTACAGTGACAACCTTTGTCCTGAGCAGTTAGGCCCTTGGTGTACACTTTGGGTGACAACACGTTGGAATGGTATAGTAGTATTAAGGTTTACAGTATTTAGGATTTTAATATTGGGTTTATAATATTAGGGTTTATTATTGGGTTTATAATTTATAACAATTAAGTTTAATATTAGGGTTTTGAATATTAATCATAGGATTTATTATATTTTGTTTTACAATGTTAGGGTTTTATATTAGGATTTAATACTGTGATATTAGAATGGTAAAAAAATATATCCAATGTCACATTGTGACAAAAAATGTCTTAATAATCCCTTGTGTTTATAATATTAATAATCTCTTTGTTGTATTGGTCCCTTATGTTTATAATATTAATCCCTTGGGTTTATTATTCCATTGGGCTTATGATATTAATATTTTTCCTTTATAATACTAATTGTTATCCCTGAGGGTTATCTTAGTTGGTTGAGGCCATGTCGTTAAAGCATATATGCTATTGAGAGGTCACAGGTTCAATTGTCTCGACACTCTTTTTGTTAGGCTACATGGTTGAGCTCATGGGAAGTGATCCTTTCGAGAAAATTTGTCTGGTACAATTGTTATGTGGATGTAGTTTTCACTGATCTTGGGGAACTACCAACCACATAAAAAGTTATATTAATCCCCTAGGTTTATAATATTAATAACTCCTTCGGTTTGTTAATCCATTGGGTATTTTTATTCTGTGGGTTTATAATATTAATCCCTTATTTTTATAATATTTATAATCTCTTAGGTTTATAATAATAATCCCTTGGGTTTTTAATAGAAATCGCTTGGGTTTTTAATATTAATCCCTTGGGATTATAATATCTGTAATCTCTTGGTTTATTAATCCCTTAGGTTTATAACATTAATTCTTTGTATTTTTAATATTTATCCATTGGACTTATAATATTAACCATTGGGTTTATAATATTAGTTCCTTGGATTTATTAATCCATTTATTTTAATATTATTCCATTGGATTTATAATCTCTCGGGTTTATAATATTAATCCATTGGATTTATCAATCCCTTCGGTTTATAATATTGATAATCCCTTGGCTTTATAATATCAAAAATCCTATGGGTTTATGCTATTTGTGATAATATGAATATTATTATTATTAATATATAATAATAATAATTTATAAAATAACAATAATTTTTCTAATACTATTATTATAATTATATCTTTGTTAATATCAATATTAATATTAATATTAAATATATAATGTTGACACTTATGAGTGTATATCAAGAACATTTACTAATGTGATTGTGCATGAGATCGATATATGTGTATCAATGTATATAAACCACATTTATTAATGTTGTTGTGCTAGTTTATGATTAAGTGGAGGTTTGAGTTAAGTTTCCTTTAAGGATGAAAATGTATTTTGGTATTAATATTTGAATGGTATTGATATGTATTTTTAATTGGTTTTAAAGTTTGGTTAAGTGATAAGTTATTATATTGAGACTTAAGTTTTGGGGAAAACGATGTTTATGAGTTTTTTTTATTGGTGAGTTCGGGGATATTTGGTATATTTATGGTGAATTCATTAGTGGATTCATATTTAAATGAGTCCACAAAGCTGGACGGAGGAAATTACAAAAATTGTAAATTTAATTTGCAGATATTGTTAGACGGATTAAATGCCTAGTCAATAGTAACAAAATATGGAACCACACTGGTAGGACTAGTAGCTTCAGTTTAAGATTCGAAGTGTAGAGAGACCAAGGACAAGGTATTCTTGTCAATAATAATAAAGGAAAATATTATTCCACATATCATGGATTTTGCTAAATCTCGGGAACCCTCATAAACACTTAAAAGGTTGCTTGAAACTCCCAATACTAATAGAGTGTTCTTTTTAAAGAAGCCGATTTTCTTAATTAAGATGGAGGTAAATGAATCTATTAGTAATTTTCTTTATAGAATCAAATAAATTTATGATCTTGGTGCTATTTTTGAAACGATTTCTAGCAGTGATCTACTAAAAATTACTTTGAATGGGATGTTAGATGATTATTATATTTATATCACTAGAATTTCAGCTAAGGAAAGAGTTCCTACCTGTGATGAATCAACATGTATTCTCCTATAGGAAGAAGATTGAAGGAAGAATATTGATATCAAATCTAAAATTTCAAGTTTGGAAGTGGTGAAAAAAGTGAAGTATTCATACGGAGGAATGTCATGGGACAAGAACAATGGAGGCAAGTCACGGCCAAAAGCACATCAAGGCACAACACCACCAAGGACAAATACCTAAATGAAGATGAAGGATGTATGATTCTAATGTGGTAAGCATGGATACTTTGTTAAATATGGAAATAAAAATAAATTCTATGATTCCAATCATAGATGGATTTCATGCAATTGTGTTGATCAAGAAGTCTTTATTATTGATCATCGCAATGATCTCAAACTATTAATTTTAGAAGTTTCCTTATCAGTAAAAACTAAGGATGATAATTTATGGTTTATTGATTCTAGTGCCTCAATTCATATGAAATGAAAAAATGAGTGGTTTAATACCTCTCATGAAAATAATAACGGTACTCACATTTATCTAGGAGATAACCAAGCTCATGAAGCCAAAGGTTAAGGAGATGTATGTGTAACTTTACAAATGGCCATGTAATACATATACACAATGTGATGGATGTCCCTGTAATCAAGAAGAATCTAATATCAGTGTCCACCTTTAAATCAAAATCTCAATGTTGAATTCCTTAAGTCACATTGTGTTGTCAAGGATGTACAAGATAACAACAACATAATACTAAGAGGAGTGAGAATTGGAGGCATATAAAAGTTTTATGTGACCAGGAAAAGTCATCAGTTGTTGGCATCCAAACCATAACAATAGAAGCTCTTTGACATCAAAGGTATGGACACCTATTAGAAGGCAAACCTACTCCCTTTTATTTAAACAAAATAAAGAGCCCCTCCTAGATTTTTTTACTAATTTAGTTGTTTTTTATTTAATTTAATTGGCATTCGATTGATTTCCACATATTCACCCCCTAATCATCATTTTGATCTCTATGTCGGTTTCCATTTTTGTTCATGATATTTGTAAACATTATATGGCCCATTCTTTCAATCATAAATGATGAAAGGTTTGTTTCCTTTGATTGTTATGATTAGTGAATTTATCATTGCTCTTAATAGCAAGAAAATGTTTAAGTTTAAGGGTCGCTATAGAATCAAAGATTTTGTGGCAACCCTAATTGAATTTCTAATGCTAATAGGATAGCTTCAATAAACTATCATATCGATTGTTCTGTTAATCCTTTTTTCTTCATATGATATGGTCTTTTAAATTTTTTAATGTTTGAATCAATGGTGATAACCCAAGGTATACAACCTATATTGGTGTAGTTATATGTTTACTTAAACATTTCATTTATATCATTTAACAATTAGATCATGTCACGTCCACTGACTACTGATTCATTGATATCAAATTAAATATATGATGCTTGGTGATTTGTTTCATGGATTCTCACTAATGCAAAATACTCATTTCGGGTGATGTGTTATGTTATCATGCCTATTCATCAACCAATATATAATCCTAAGTACGTAGTTTTAACCTATGGTGATGTCAACTGTCATATGCCTCATTATCCCATGACCACCACAGATTGATCATATCTATAGGCCATCATGGCCATAAATTGAGCTATCACTTGACAGTTATTGAATACATTACTCTATTTCTTCAAGAGAGTTCTCCCAAAATGCCCATTTTTTCTCTTGTTTTAGTCCCGAGGGCTCTACAACTTGTGGTTTGATGGCTGGTATTTGCATTTCCCCGAACCCTATTTCAATTTTTTGCTAATATTTATCCCACAACATTGATCATGTCATGCGAACTGATGTCATTAGAGAAAAACTTGTTGAAGCCATTGAATAATGTGTGCCCATGTTCCACCAAGTTGGTGAAATTTCTACAGTTGTTCCAAGGAAAGCTTTTTCTACCTCTTCTAATGGGATGAGATCCCACATGGGAAACCTAGAAAATATAATCAACTTGAAATTGGTAGCATTATCCATGCACCTTCATCTTGAAGGTGAATGGTGGTATAAGAATGTTGCAGTCTGAAATTTCCCATGGAGAAAGTTACTTGCCTACAAGGACTGTGGGTACCATGTCAAAGGTATGCATGTCTTGTATTTGAAACCCAAATTCGATGATTTTTTTCATTTTATTCATTGGTATATAACGTGTGAAGGGCGATATAATATAGTGTTTATGTATCATATTAGGATTTTAATGGTTTTCTTAGGCTAAAATATTAACTTACCCTATTATTTGAAGATTTTAATGAAAAATTCACGGGGATATAAATCCAACCAAAAACACCCCGAAAGGTCCTTGTTCCACCATTATTTGATTTTCATGTTAGTTAAGCATCATTTGGCTCAAATGGGTGATAACTTGGATTATATTCTTGCTCGAAATTTCTATGATAAGCCTCTGTGATTTATCCTTGCTTATTCTTATGCTACAATGACCCTTAACCCCTCTCTTATTGGTTCAACTCCATCACTGGTTGATGAATTCTGACATGATGAGTGCGAGGCATATGTCTAAGCACCAAGGTCACCTATTTGAGATGATAGTGAGGTTGCAATTTAAAAAAAATTATTGTCCCTTTGTTTTACAAGAATTGTAGCAAGAGCCCATGATTTAAAACCCTTCATAGATTCTCCTTGGAAAGAACCAGAGTCTACCAAACTTACAAAAGAACAAACAATTGGTAAAATTAAACCTGACATGGTTAATACAAATAAATTTCAAAAAAGAATTGCTTGAGCGAGAAGGACTAGGCATAAAATCCCCCCTATTGATGTTCCCTCAGTGGATTTGGAAACTGATCCCAAACCATCGGTGAAAAGGAATAAGCCCCAATGTAGGAGAGCTCCTTGTGATCACAAAAATATGGAAAACTGTGATAATTCTTCCACGAGTATCCCTCATTCAGATGAATGAATTTCCAATATGTATTGGAAACAAGAGTACATGGTTAATATTCCTCATTTGGAGCATTGGATGAACCAACTAATCTATGAGTATAACTAGTTGAGATGCTATTTCCACGTGAAGATAAATATAAAGAACAAAAGTAATCCGGTGTCAACGATAAAACCTAGTCAAAGGACACTCACATCTTGACAAATCTCCGAATTCAAAGTCACTATTTCCTCAGAATTAGAGGGATTTCATGAAGATAAATAATGATTTTCTTTTATCTATGCATGTGAAGTGTTTTAGGTATGATTTGTTTCAATACGATTTTCTATGTTTAAATAATAATTCATTACAGAATCAAATATTTTGTAGCAGCCTCATCTTAGTATTATTATGAGTAAGTTATTTAATTTTATATTGCTTCTGTGGTAGGTTTTCCATGTGTGCAAGATATTTGTCTCAAGCTTCATGACCCATGGTACTCTCAATCACCGTATGTCTACTATTAGCTCTGTATGGGAACTCTCTCTTCCATCATTTTCATTTCAATTTGGACATTTAGTCGAAAGGCCTAAAAATACAACACAAATTTTCATTTATTTCTGTAACTGAATGTTAAAAACACAATTTTCAGTTTTATTTGATATCAAAAGAAAAAGAGCCCATGTATGTATATACCCATTGCTTTAATGAAAAGGGAGATCTAAAAATGGAATTTTTTGAGGACCTCAAAAGGGAAAATTTTGAGGATCTAAAAAGGGAAATGTTTGAGGATCTGAAACGAAAAATTTTGGACAAGGAGATGTTGGTTCATTTTGACTGTGGAATACTTTTAATACAAGTTCACTGATTTTCTTACGTTGAATTTTCTTCTTTCATCATTATGTTCCATAGTCATGTGAATCTCTTCTTCATTCTTTTATAATTTATTTTGATATATAAAAGATGATGCTACTTGCTTGATAATTTTATTCTTCAAGCATCTAATTGTCCTTGTCACATTTCTTTGTAATAAAAAAATATTTTGATTTGTAATTGTTTTATTTGATTAAGATTATTCTTTAGTGACATGTGTCCTAAAATGTAGTATTGATCTAAGCATTAGTCCAATTTGAACTTTTGTGAGTATTTTCTAGATATTCAAGTTGATAGAAAATGCCATATCCTCTTTGCAAATTGATAGTAATGTTGTTGTTGTAGATGATTATATCATTCATATCATTACCTTAGAAAAGAAATTTTTATTGATTTTTTCATAAATCCAATGATTAAAGTATATGAATTTAAAAGACACCATTTGCAATTTTCCCATTTATGTGTCTTGGCCAATAAATAATTATAATTATATACTAGTTAGTATTTTAATTATGCTTAATGTAAAATATGAAAGTAAACATAGTTGATCTGTGTTTGTCTTCGAGGATATGAAACATGTAAAATTACAGTTGTTCTCTTATTATTTATATTGAGAAATAGATTTGATTTAATTCCCAGTTTCAAATAGGAACATAATTTAATTCTATTTCATAAATACCATTCCCAAATATTTTTGACAATGTACCTATATTTTGAGTGAATTACACCATGTTTTGTCTTTCTTTTTTTGTTTTAACATAATTCTATACATTTTGTATCATATATTTATTTTGTAAGAGTAGTTATTTTATTATATTTCTTTATTCTTATTTCTAAATTAAATATATAAATTATAATATCTAGTATATCGTAGTCAATTGAAAGTGAAACATTCAGCCTATAGTTTTCATACTCATACCATATTTAGGTTATTTGATTCCCATCATTTCTTTTATATAGTTTACTTGATAATTTAATTGTAGTTTATATTAACCATAATTTAGAGTAGGATAAATTTAGATTAGTATAGTATAAACATAGTTATATTATAATTAGTTTTCCCAAGATTCACTCCCTTGTAAGAAGAAAGGATCCAAGAACAACGAAGCCTTTAAACCCATCATGGGTTACTACTCTAAATTCCTTTGGAAATTAAAGAGCCTAGGTCTAGGCAAGTTCCTCTTTATTGACTTAGGTGTACAACTCCCATGTCAAAAAAATGGCACTTGAAGGAGGGCCCATCTGACTGTAAATGGGAAAAGGTAGTTACAAATGCCAAAATATTAGGCCATATAGTGTCACTCAAAGCCACACCGACCCTCCCCTCGCTGAAAATTCAAATAGCTTAGCCACAATCTGAGCATACACATAAAGAGCCTACAACTCCAACTCGACCATATACACAAGATGAAATTGACTAGGTTCTTGAATGATCTCAAGAACTTATTTCTAAAACTCAAGAGATATTCAAAAGAATATATTCCCTTCAAAGAATATTAACTCTTCACATAGTAACTCCTCTTGACATTAAGTTATAAGATCCCATGGTACTCGTCAAACCTTAGGTTACCATTATAATATATTATAGGTTGCATGATACTCTTACTGGTATAATTATGGACCCTAACCAATCTGCAGTTGAGATATTTGATAGTGAGTCTAGTCAACTGAATTTTCTTGGAGGGTTTTTTTATCCTCCTTCTACACCTTGTTCACCCTCTTACTTAGGAAACTCATATAGTGAAGAAGGCACTTCTGAGTTGTTAGAATTTGAAGGATCCCCTAGGATGGTAGAAAACCAAGGTAATCCTAAAACAATAAAGACGACCCACAAAATGATCATGCAACTCCTTGCCTTGATCATGATGTTGTTGTCAAACCTGGAATCTAACATCCTCTCCCATTGATCCCTCACAATTTCCTTCCAAAGTTGGACCTTAATTTGAAGCAACCTATTGAGGATCACATCAAAGTGTCTATGTTAGATATCAAGAAAAATATTGTTTGGCTTGAGGATCTAGTATGCATATTATTCTCGTATACATTTGAGGTAAAAAACATTACATGGTATTTCACTTAGCCTTCCCATAGTATTGTTTCATGGGAACGATTTGAATCTTCGTTTCTTGAAATATTTGGATACGACAAGCAACCAAAGGTTTTAGTCAATGAACTATCAAACATGAAAATGTATAATAAAGAGAAGGTGAAAGATTTCCATGTTAGATTTGTTTTATTAAAGAGAAAAATATCTATTGAATCTTTACCATCTCAAAATGTGACTATCACCTATTAGGTGAAGGATTTACCTCATGACATAGACATGTGGGTAAAAAAAACTCAAAAACTTACTTTAGATGCATTGTTTGAAGAAGCCTTTTCAATTGAAAAGGGCATATTAGCTTGAAACCCAATTTTGACAAATAATCTGACTCAGCCTTAGATATAGATATTCTTCAAAAGGTTATAAATAAATTATCCAATCCATACTTGACCTTAATAAAGGAAAATCTAAATGAGCAACTAACAAGGGAAATTTTAAGCAAACATTTAGGAGACTGCCTCCTCACAAATCACCTCCCCATATTTAAGGCTTGAATGTTGAAGGACTAAACAATATTTTGCAATCTTTCATATAGGATCTTGATATAACCTCAAATAACGATGAGGAAAAGAAAGTTGAACTTGATTCTTAAAATGAAAATGAAACCTGTCCTCCTAATTTTTTGCTTAATTTATTAGAAGAAGATGTTAGCCCTTTTTTTACCCGAAGCAAAGATTTAGTTGAATCCAAGAACCATCTACACTTTAAAAAAAAAAAAAAAAAAACAAACAAACAAACCAACCTACCACTCATAAATCTACTATTTCAAATCTGGAATATGATCCAATAGATGACCTTAAGGAAACAAAAGTTATTATCTCCTTGTATGAGCTTTGGAAAATTCCTATAATTATGAAAAATGTACAACAACATATTTTTTCCTTGAAAACTCCTACAAGTAAATATATAACTTCTTTTCACAAGGATTCATTGGAAAATCTTCATATCTTGAAACACCACACAAATAGCTATTCCACTAAGAAAACGAAACCCTCACAATTTTTGTTAACTCTTAAAATCTGTAACTATAATGTCCAAAATTGTACGATCGACACATGTGCTTCTTCTAATGTGATGCCACATTCGTTTTTAATAATATTAATGCACATATGAAACTTTCTGACATAAACTTTGTACAATTGGACATAACTTATGTCAAATTATTGGGTGAATTGAGTTATGTTCTTATCAAATTTTCACAAGACCATAAAGTCCATCAGATTATAGATATTGTGGTTGCTAACATTCTTGAAGTATATGTATTATTTTTTAGTAGGGATTGGATGCAATACTTTAAGGGATTTATGGATACTCATTTTAATTAATTATGGTTACCTTACAACGATGAACAAAATACAATAATAAGTAGCACGAAGTCATACATGAAAGATATCATTATTGATTTAAATGATTCAAATGAACCAATTAGGACATATAATTAGGAAGATGATTTCATGGTTGTTGACCCTTCTTTGGAATTTTTTTGCTTATTTTTCTCTAGTTTTGAATTTAGAACATAAATATCATTCGGAAACAATCATTTCGTTAGTTACATTTGATCATAAAGTTATTGATATGAATAATGTGTCAAATCTTAATAAATTTGAAATCTAGTCATTGTATTTTGACGTTTCTATCTCTAGAAGTGGATGGTGTTGGATTCATGCTTTTAGATCCTAAAGGAAATAAATATATTATCACACGTAGATTAGAATTTCAATGAAATAACAATGTAGTAAAATATGAGGCTCTTATTCATGGACTCTGTAAAGCTCTTTATCTTGGGCTTGAATGTTTGATAGCTTATGGTGTTTCTGAGATAATGGTTAGACAAGTACAAAATTATATTCATTTCCTTTCAGCTCACTTGAAGGCTTATTGATCACGAGTATGAGATTTAATATCAAAGTTTTCAAATTTCATTATGGATTCTATTTCTAGAACTGCATATGAAGAACAAGATTTGTTAGCTAATGTAGCTTCTATATTGATTCTTGTTGAAAATTTTGAACCCGATTCATTGTAACCACCTCAAGTTCTCAACGAGATCATATCTTTTTCTTGAGTTATATTATCATATAAAATAGGGACATGTCAAAGTCAACATGCTTGTAAGCTATAAATTTTTTCAATATGGTCTTAAAAATATAATTAAAGCACCTTTTCACCAAAAATATTTTCAAGTTTGTATTTTACTGAGCTGCCACATATATTTTCTCTAGCAAGCCTCACATACTATTTTGATAGTAAGTATTTTTCATTATAGGCATATTTGTGGGTGCTTCCTCTTGATGAGTGGAAGAAAGGAAGACCTACATCTTCCCACAAAACATTGTATCTTTTAATGTCTATAAAAGTATTATGTGTACAATAGTATATATATTTCTTCATGCTAGGTTCATTGATATGAACTTCACGAAGTATAGTAGGTTCCTCTATTATTTCAAGTAAACTCACCAACCTTGATAGTTATTCTTTACACTGTGCAAATAGAAACACCATTTATCCTTCCTTTAGTGTCACTTATAGTGGGTTTGCTTAGGATGGTATAAAATACTTCAACAACTAGTTGTCTTAAGAACTATGATTCATAAGGTAGCAAATAAAATTAAAAAAAAGGTATTCTAATTGTCTACACCAACTTTGTAATGTCTTTAACAACAAAGGGGTATGTTTAAGCCCTTGATGCTCATTCCCCTTTCCATTTTAATTTTTCTTTCTACTATAGAATTTTGAGATAGGTGTCACCACATAGTTAAACAATGAAACATCTTTCTTCTCAATGAATTCATATAACTTGAGTTATAGACTTAAGCTATATTTGATAGTTCAATTGGAAATAGTTGGGTTATGAAGTATTATGCAATTTTTTTGTGTGAAGGCTCAAATCCCCCATGGAAAATTCTGGAGACTATAGGAAAAATGGCCCATTTGATTTATTGTATACTTTGTTCACCTTTAGTATTGGTAATAAAAAAGCCATGAAGCGACTTGCCCAATTATTATTATTTTTTTAATTTTTTTTTTCTGAATTTGTCTACTTCTATTATTGATACAAAAAGTTACAGAGAGGCCATGGCCTTAAAGGATCTTGCCTAGAGTTGCGGCATTCACACAATTACAAAACTGTTTTTACCAGATAAAATTCAAAAACCAAAACTGCACTACTAGCCCCAAACATACAAACAGAGATGTGCTGCCCACGCAAGGGAAACCGGCTTATAGAACTTAGAACAAAAGTCTGAGTAGAAGAACTGATAAACATAAGACACAGGGAATTGAGCCCATTCGAGCGACTGGGAAACAAAAACCTTTGAATGCAGACCTATTTAGGATTCATGAGAAGTGGGAGGCGATTCTTCGACGATGCGACAAAAAAACTTGTAAGGGTCTTCTTCCTCTGCCGGATGGCCTTCTTTTCCAGTGAAACAGCCACGCTTGGGGTCGCTTGGTCCTGCCTGATGGCTTATGTCTTGAGGAACACTGTAGATGGGTTCTTTGCGCTTCAGTCTGTCAGTGGGAGGAGTGATGTTCCTATCATCCGTGTTCTTCTCCAGAGTCACGCCCAGAGTCGCGGCAACCACACCCGAAGAATACTCTTGTAGCACAATAGTGACATTAGCAATTAAAGTGGAATGGCTGAAGGCACAGGGGAAACGGAACTAAGTCGTGTGAGACTGCACAGGGGTGGTGAGCGGGGTGACCGGGATGTGGTGGGAGCGCACATCAAAATGGGGCTACCCACAACCACGACCACATCCGCTTCTGGTGTCGGGATAGCGGTCAATACAGTAATCCGAGGAGTGGGAAGTGGAGCCAGAGGTAGAAGTGGAGGGTTGGCGAACCACATGCCCATGAGTACTACCCCACCTACAATGCATACGATGGCGTAATCTTGGCACGGTGTGAAGAACAGGCAGTGCAGAGCAAGTAGCGGAGTTGTGATGGCAGGGGAGGGCAGTGAGGGACCGAGCTTCAGCTAGCAAGGGAGCTCCGGCATTGATGAAGGACGAATGGAAATTGAACTTGCAGAAGGGACTCTAAGAGATATGGATATCAGGCAACAGATCAATACAACACTCCAAAGCACAGTGCTTCCCAGTGCTAGTCCGAGAGTGGGGCTCTGCGGCAGCGAAGGAGTAGCTCGAGCTTAAAGGAGGAGCATGAATGAGGCTGGGATGAGGCGCCATGGTTGAAGAGCACGCGGGCTGGTGTGGAGGAACGAGCTACATTAATGCAACATTGAAGGTGATGGCAGAGGATTTAATGTAATACATCGCGCGAGGCTAGGTGGCGGTGGTAAATATCCACGCGCCAACCCACAATGCCGCCTACGTACAAATCAGACTAATCACCAGCATCCGGGAGCGACTTGTCCAATTATTATTAACAAGAAAGAAAATCATTTTTTTGAATGCAAGAGACTTATGATTGGTGCACGTGGTTTGTTAAAACAATGCTTTTGTATCTAAGCTTCAAAGGTATGTGGGTATCAGGTGCACGGGAAGGGGCAACAAAGGGACATGAAAGGATATTCCATTTTTTTGAATCAAGATTCGGGGATATAGTTCACGCAAACATACATATGAAAATAATTTAAAATTGAAAAAAACAAGACTCGAATTTATGTGAAAGTGAGACAGAATAACTTAAAACATGAAATAGTATTATTCAATCCTTCAAGAGTCAAAAATCAATAATGAATATCAAATTTTAGTCATGATTCAGATTCATCAATTTATAATGATCATAACAAAACTTGAACGTTATTCATCAAGATTCAAATTGTTTAAACAAGTACATTCAAAAATGGCATTTTCTAATTGTTGAATCAACCAAAAATGAAAAAGGTTGAATATATAAAACTAAAAGTGAAATCTGAATATCTAAGACTGAAAATTAAATGTGAAAATATGAAGAAGATTAAAAATAAAAACTGAAAAGCTGAAAATATGTAGTTGTGAATTGAGGAGCTTTGCTTTTAAATAACTACTTCTGGCCACCACTAACAAATCCATACAAAACAAGTCTCATAGTAAACATTAATCTTGTCTCCCCTTTTGTTTATTTTGATATACAAGCAGTTGTGAAGAATGAGGGGGCTTTAGGTTTTTGGGAAGATATAATAGGACCAATATTGATTCCTTAGGGTTTCTTTTTGGTCTGAGATAATGCATCTTTTTTTTTTTCCAGAAAATACTTTTTTTTATGAATTTTATGGGGGACATCCCCAAATTTAGGAAAATTTCATTGGGGACATTTTCATCCTTGTTTTGGGGATGAGAAATATTCCCTAGTCCTATGAAGACATTTCCTAAGGCAAGGGATGCATATCCATGGAACACATTTTTGGCTATTAGTTGATAGTCTTGTTGGTCATATGGGGCACGAAGAAGTTGCACAACCCAAGGCTACATTAGTTTCTTATGCCTCATAGTTTGACAACCTACCTACAAAACATTTATAGGATTCAAAATATCATCTTAAAGTTGATGAGAGAGTTAGGTAAGGTTTATTGGTATAATGAAGTATTCTTTGAGAGACATCATTTTCTTAGGACCATGGTAAAAAAATTGTGACCATAAGAAGGTGTGTAAACAAAGAAATGGTTGGAACATGGAGAAAGTTAATAAAACTTATCACATACATCCATATGATGAAATATTACAGGAAAAGGTTGTAATTCTTGGGAATTATGTTATAACAGTCAAGGTAATAATATCTAAGGGTCTAGTGGGCATGAATATTTTCTCTCTTCCACTTTATTTGAGGTAATAACAAACCCTCAAAAGTTTTTTTTTTCAAATATTTGGATTTATTATTTTCAAAGCAAGCCCATGAGTGGGTTGCAAATATAAAATTGAACACAAGATGTGTTGTAGGTTGGAATTGACAAAATGTTTGTCTCTACTA
This sequence comes from Pinus albicaulis, assembly GCA_034641835.2. Classification (NCBI taxonomy): domain Eukaryota; kingdom Viridiplantae; phylum Streptophyta; class Pinopsida; order Pinales; family Pinaceae; genus Pinus; species Pinus albicaulis. The sequence continues at coordinate 1,084,200,310 of CM076578.1, forward strand.
GAAACTTGTTTTCAAATTTCATGTGATTCCTAAAGTACTTCAGGTGCCCATGTTAGCCTACCTTAGTTTGGTCCTTCAAAAGGTCATAGATACCTCAAATGATGGGTGACCAAAACCTACTTTTGGATGATCTATCAATGCATTGCAATTATTTGGATGAGTGGGGTAACTTTTATTTGGATATTTAAAAATTTTCCAAATCCATATTCGAGGAAACCATATATTTTATTATAGAACCCACCATCGATTTCAACATAACCATTTTACATTTTGGGCACGAAATAATCACCAAGATCTTCTAAATTGCAAGCTTGTTCCTCATCCTTTCTTCTTTTGCATTTTGGGTGTTCTCGAGCCATATCAACCACTTTTTGTTCTTGATATATGTTGTTCAAATTGCCAAGGATAGGATTTTCTTTAGTTGCAACAATACTTTTATACTCAAATGTTTAATAAAAAACAATTGTCTCTATATGTTTTTTTATTCTGAAACATATATTTCAAGCCACCAATATTTATAACCTCTTGGTCAATGGACAATTTACAATATTTATAACCTCTTGGTCAATGGGGTAAGATTGCTGGAAAAGGTAGAAACACCAACAACCGAATCCGAGTTTTCATTCTTTAATTAGGCTTATCAAAAACCTAAAATTTGCCGACTAGCTTGGGGAGTTGAAGAGATAGATAGGATATAATGCGGGAACCCTCCGTGAATATTCTAAATGAACATAGTTTCATGAAATGATCGATGGTAGATAGGATCTTGTAAGAAAAGTAGTCATTGAAGAGTAGGAAATTAAGCACAAGTGCTTTATCTTCTTAGGATAACAAAATTTTCATAGAGCTAATCAAGAAAATTAGACGTGGAATAGTTAGGAACACTATTAACTTTATATATATTATTTTATTGTGAGAAATTAGAGCACTTTGGTTTAAGTCATAGACTTCCCTTTTGTTCATTTGGTTGAATGCAAAATTATCCTGTTCTTCCCATGAAAAGGACACTTTGCTTTTTACAAGCCTTTCTATTTTTGTCACACATAAAGGTGTGGAATCCACTCAAAGATCTACTTGGATAAGTCTGTCATAAATTGAAGTGTATGCCCCATTCAATACCAGTAAAGATTATTTTAAATCTTGATGGAAAAATTTTCGGGTTAATCAACATCTATACCTTGAAAAATGTAGTTAGGTAAAGCATGGTTTTTTTGGATGGATGGCTGCTGAGTTTCCGAAAGCCAATTGGTTTATTCATGGAAAATTTAATATGGTAGAAATTTCCAAAGACAAACAGGGATTGGAAGTTGCTGTGAATGCATTGCCAAGTGAGAGTTATCATATAGTTTGACTTCTAGACTTGGGCTATGTGGGATAAATTGGAAATAGTTGTGTTATAAAGTATTATGCATTTTTTGTGACTCAAGGTTCAAATCTCCTATGGATAATTATGGAAATTATAGGAAAAATTTCTCATTCCATTTGTTGTATAATTTTTCCCACTTTAGCAATAGTAATAAAAAGTCATGAAGCGACTTGTCAAATTATCGTTAACAGGAAAGAACATAATTTTTTTGAATGCAGGAGAATTATGATTGATGCAAGTCATTTGCTAAAATAATGCTTTTGGATCTAAGTTTCCAGGGTATGTGGGTATCTAGTGTAGGGTCAAGGGACATATAGGGACATCGGAATTATATTCCATTCTTTGAAATCAGGATTTGGGGATATAGTTCATGCAAACAAACATATGAAAATAATTTAAAATTGAAAAAAAAAGACTCAAATTTATGTGAAAGTGAGACATAATAACTTGAAACATTAAATAGTATGATTCAATCCTTCAAGAGTCAAACCTCAAAAATGTATATCAAATTTAAGTCATTATTCAGATTCATCAATTGACGATGATCATAGAGAAGCTTGAAAATTATTCAAGATTCAAATTGTTTAACCAAGTACATTAAAAAATGGCATTTTGCTAATTTCTGAATCGACCAAAAATGAAGAAGATCAAAAATATCAAACTGAAAGTGAAATATGAATATCTAAAATTGAAAATGAAATGCAAAAATGTGAAGAAGAATACAAATTAGAACTGAAAAGCTAAAAATATGTAGTTATAAACTGAGGAATTTTTCTTTTCAATAACTACTTCATGCCACCACTAACAAATCCCTACAAAAAAAAATTAACACAGTAAACTTGAATTTTTTCTCCCCCTTTGTTTCTTGTGATATACACACATTTGTGAAGAATAAGGGGGTTTTATGGTTTCAGGGAAGGTATAATAGGCCAAATATTGATGCCTTAGGGTTTCTTTTTCGGCCCACATAATGCATCTTTTTTTTTGTTGCTTTCAGAGAATAATGTTTTTTTATGAATTTTATGGAGGACAACCCCAATTTAGGAAAATTTCATTGCGGACATTTTCATCCTTGTTTTGGGGATGAGAAATATTCCCTAGTCCTATGATCACATTCTCGTGGCAAGTGATGCTTCTCCATGTAACACAGTTTTGGTTATTAGTCGATAGTCTTTTTGGTCCCATGGGCCAAGGAGAAGTTGCAAACCCCAAGGCTACATTAGTTTCTTATGCCTCACATATGGACAACCTGCCTCAAAAACATTTAAATGATTCAAATTGTAATCTTAAAGTTGATGAGAGAGTTAGGTAACGTTGATTGGTAGAATGAAGTAGTCTTCAAGAGACATCATTTTCTTAGGACCATGGTAAATAAATTGTGACCATAAGAAGGTGTGTACACAAAGAAATGGTTGGAACATGGAGAAAGTTAATAAACCTTAACACAAATAGCCATATGATGAAATCTTGTAGGAAAAGGTTGTAATGCTTAGGAATTATGTTATAATAGTGAAGATAATAATAACTAAGGGCCTAGAGGGCATGGATTTTTTCTCTCCTCTGCTTGCTTAGGGGTACGAACAAACCCTCAAAAGTTTTTATTTTTTCTAAGTGTTTGATTCATTATTTTTAAAACAAGCCCATGAATTGGTTGCAACTATCAAATTGTAAAGAAGATGTGTTGGAGGTGGAATTCACAAAATGTTTCTCTCTACTACAAACTTGTGTTCCAATTGCAAGTGAGTCATAAAGTACACTAGGTGACCATGTTGGCCTACCTCAATTTGGTCCTTCAAAAGGCCATAGATACTTAAAATGATAGGTGACCAACACCTACTTATGGATGAGCTATCAATGCCTTGCAATCATTTGGATGAATGGAGGCACCTTTATTTGGACATTTAAAAATTGTCGAATTTCATATTCCAGGAAACCATATATGTTATTATTGAACCCAACATCGATTTCAACATAACCATTTTCTATTTTGCATGAAATAATCACCAAGATATTTTGAATTGCATATTTCTCATCCTTGCTTCTTGTCCATTCTTCGTGTTCTCCCGCAATAGAAACCACATAATGTTCTTGAAATATGTTGTTAAAATTTCCTAGGCCAGTGTCTATTGTCACTGCAGCAGTAATTTTATGCCCAAATTTCAAATAACAAATAGTTGTCTCTATTTGTTTCTAATTCTAAAAAAACATATTTCATGTCACCAATGTTTATAACCTCTTGGTCAATGGAATTCTTATTTATGCTCCAATCAACTCCCTGTGCATATTGTCTCATCGAAGACAAGGGATCTCACTGGATCGCATTCTTACATATTTTTCGTAGTCATCGTCATCCCTCATATTAATAATTTCACCATAAATCTTGTCGTCTACATCATAACAAGGCTCTTCATCAATGTATTTGGAATTCAATTTTTCTTCATTTCTTAATTCACATAATTTTCCCTCAGTGGTATTAATTTTACGACCCTTAGGAGAACCAACATTTTTGTCTTTATTTGTTAGTTGTGCCTCTTTATCCGCTTCAATTTTCCTTCCCATTGTCCTGAATGGAGATATGTTACTGGAACTCTTATTACCAGTAGGAAGGGGGAGGATATATTTATCCCTAGAGCGAACAATGTGGCTCAATCGAAATTATGGGAATAAGTTCTCCTTTAGAGTAGTAAATTCATTATCAAAACTTGAAGCATTTATCTGGGTAGCCTCATGTTTCTCCTCGTGCATTGAGGCATGAGTGCTATCATTTGTGTGGTAAGAAGCATTACCTTGTTTAAAATTTTTATCATATTTATAGTGGGAACTCATGAACACTCACAATTCCATCATGCCTACTTTTTGTCGATAAAGAATTGGTAGAATGTCAATTCCTTCTTTGTTAAGGGTATTCTCGGGTTACAGCAGGATGGTTCTACCTTTGTCAAGAATATATTGTTGCCTATTCTTTATCCAGGTAAAATGAGCATAGTGTGTAACTTTAGTCTCAAAAAATTCATCAGCTTCACTGAAAGCAATTCTTTTTTAATTCACATGATGATCAGCTTTGGTATTAGTTTGGACTCTCGCCCAAAATTTAGATCTACTTCCCATTATGGCCTACTACACACATACATTACGTTTGACCTTATATGTATGTTACTTTTTTATCCTTGGATCCTTATCTTTTAGTTGCATAATTCTCCTTTCCGAAAAAACAAAATTACCGATCAAATGGGAACTATTACCTCAAAATGAGAACTCTAGCCCCAAAAATCTAAAAAAACATGAAAAAAAAACCCAAAAATGAAAAGTGTCTTCCAAAACGCGCCTTTTTTTAAGGGTCAAATTTCAACATTGTTTTAAATTACGCTAAAAACCAAATTTTTCTTTAAAAAATGATTGAAAAAACACCCTCAAAACAAAAAATGTTTATGGTGGAATAATGTCATAAATTGTCAACAATTTTTAATAATGACATTAATGATAAAATATCATGACTCTTAAAAACCTTAAGATTTCAACAATAAACATGACGTTAAAGATAAAATATCAAAAGTTTTAAAATTCCAATGTTTTTTAGGCATGGTATTAAAGATAATCTATTATGGTGTCTCTGAAAAGCCTTAAAAATCCAAGCATGACATTAAAGATAAAATATCACTTGTAAAAAAAAAAACAAAAAACAAAAAAACAAAATATTTAAAAAAATAAATAAGAAGTTAAAATTCAAAAAACACACTATTTAAAGGAAAAAATAAAAATTAACCCATCCATATATATATATATATATAAAGTTAAAAAAAAATTATTATTATTAATAATAAAACCACAAAATTAAAAAAATGATAAAATAAAATAATTTAAAAAAATTTAATTTAAAAAACTATAACTTTTAAAAAACTAAAAATTTTAAAAAATTAGACCTTAAAAAAAAGGCATGTTTAAAATTAAAATTATATATATATATATATATATATATATATATATATTCCAAAATAAAATAAAATAAAAATTAAAAATTTTAAAAGTTTAAAATTAAAAAAAAATTGATTTTAAAAAATATGTTAAATATAAAAAAAATTAATAAAAAAATTAGTTAATAAAAAACAATTAATAAAAAAAAACAGACAAAATATGTAATTACCACCGCCTTAATTGCAATTTTTTTTTATTTTTTAATTTTATTAATTAATTAATTAAATTTTTTAAAATTTTTTTTAATTGTTATAATATGTGTGTGTTTTTTTTTAATTAAAAAAATGAATTATGTTTTTTTTAATTATTTGAAAATTTATTTTTCATATATATATATATATATGATGATGATGATGGTGGTGGTGGTGGTGGTGGTTAACGTCCATTGAGACCAATCTTTGATATATATATATATATATATATATATATATATATATATATATATATATATATATATATATATATAGATATATATTCTTTTTAAATTTAAATTTTTTTTTGTTAATTTAAATTTCCAAATTTTAATTGTTTTTAATTTTAGTATTTTGATTATTCTATTATATTTTTTAATTTTAATTATTTTCAATTTTTTTATTTTAATATTTTATTTGATCATTTATTTTTATTTTTTTTTCTTTGGTTAATTTTTTTTTTTTGTCTTTAAATTATGATTTTTAAAAAAAAATTTCCCCTTTTTCTATTTATTTTTTGAATTTGGTTGTTTATTTATTTATTTGCTAAATTTTTTTAATTTTTACAAGTTATTTTTGTTTTTTTTACATTTTTATTGGCTTTTTTCATATATATATATATATATATATATATATATATATATATTTTTTTTTTTAATTTGATTTTTTGTCATTTTTTTTTAATTTTATTTTTATGTTTTATTACCAAGATGAAACTCACCGCTCTAAACAAAAAGGATTCATGTTGCATCAACACTTTTCAAAATTAGCATGAAAATCATCAACCTTTTAAAAAAATGTTCATTTTCAATAAATATAAAAAATTAAAGTGCCAAAAAAATCCCCATTTTTTTAAATCGACATGATATATATATATATATATATATATATATATATATATATTTTAAAGTTCCAAGAATATGCTAAAAAAAATAGGTTATTCTACATCACCACTTTTCAAAATCGGGTGTTGTTTTTGCTACCTCAAAAATACGGGTACGAGGTAATTTTCTCGTTTGATTAATATCTGTGTTGAAATTGTGTTTGTAATTTTAGAATTATCTATTATTATTTCACTTTTGTTACCTTCAAGTATAAATTTTTGTTTTTCACTTCTATAAGGCTTCTAGTAGTTCCTAATATGTGTCTTTGGAACATTTCCTTGTAATTTGAGTCTTCTTGGGCTAAAAACTAAGTGATTCATTTCTAGATTTCTCTTATGTTGCTTTGCAAGCCTTATTCCTTGCATTATGCTCTTTGATACACATGTCAAGAACTATCATCACCATATTCATCCTATCCTTCAATATCATACACTCGAGGGTATTCAAGATTCATAATATTTATGCTTTTCCTATTCCAATGAAAGAATAAGGGTTTTTTTACTTGCAAATTCAAAGGAACACATTTCTCTTGCATCAACAGATAACAATTTGTCATTCCGGTCATCCTTATCTTTATGACATTGATGACCAAAATTCAAACTTTAACATTCATTCGCTTTGGTGACTAAGAATTCTATCATATGGTTGGAAACAAACATAGGCTTCTACAGGTTGGGAATATAGGTTGAAAAATTCTCTTCCATAATTGCTTCCCCAACATATCCTGACTTGTTGACTTGCACAATCTCATTGTTTTCCTTTGGAAATGTATTATCAAATCTATTTCTATTTTCAAATAGTTGCTTCTTACCCTCCTCTAGAAAATTGTGCATATCATTAAGATTTCGAAGGGAATTAAGGCTCTCTTTCAGACTTGAAGCTCCATTATCTTCATAGAAGTAATTTAGAGTGAAGTTTTAATAATTTTTGGATCTAAATTATTTTGAATTTAAGTGGGCACTTTTTTATAATATCTGATTTTACAGAGGAACGTGATTCATCCGTGATGAAATTTTTTTCTATTTACAGTGCATACAGTCATTCCATGTCCTGAGATATGACCTCAACCCTTTTCTCTCTAGTAGCTTGAGCTTCACTAGCTTCACGTTATGCATATACATATTGTACATTATTAATTAATTCTTGAATGATACAATCAAGGTGAATTCTCCAAGTTAAATCCAAGATATTTGTGTTTGGTATTGTGTATGTAGTGAGTAGCCCATCTCCACGATTGTGGCATGCATATAGTTCTAGATTTGAAGGTAATTGGCTACGCGGCATTAAAAATAATTATACCTGAGACCACCTAGTGCAATTTCCCTAGGGTATTGGAACGTAATTTCTTGCTCTTATATGGGATCTGAAACTCCCATTGCTATGTTATGTTATGCAACAATCAATGTTAAATCAAATGTGTGGTGTAAAACATGCAAAATGCATAAAGCACATTACCATCTGGTTTATCCTTTACCATGAAATCTTATGTTTCAAACTAAGCTAGTTATAAAGCCCTACATTCTATTATATATATGATACCAAATTTATAATTTGTTATGCTTTTGTGATGGTATTCCGGAGTTCCATAACTTTTTCTTATAATTTTTCTATCAGCCTCTAATTGTGTGAATGTGATACCATGTCGGATAATTGAGTTTCAAAGTTTAATATTGTTACTTGACCTTTCCATACACCAACAAATTCTATGCATTAGGATATGTATTCCTTTTATGTATGCGTCTATTTAGGAGAAAAAATGACCTTCTATATATTCTCATGCTTTGGAGTTTAACCTAGTGGTTTTTGTAGTCCCATGTAAACTCCAAAAAAAATCACCCAAATTGTAGTGTTTGAAAGATCTACCAAAAAATTATGGCATGCTTGTATTAAGTCATGCATGCTTGATTAGACGTATGGTGTTCCTTTTTTTTTCCCTCTAATTTCCCTATTCTTTGAATCTTTGATACAACTTGCATAAATTCATTCATATCAACAATTCTTTCATGTTTCCATGTATATACTCCACTATATAGTATGCATGCTACCTTCTTGGATGTTTTCTAGACTTCCCTAGATGCAAATCTCCCACATGAGTTTTTTATGTTCCTCAAGAAAAAACTAATACTTCTAGTGCTCCCTGACATCATTCTTTTACAACAAATACCAGATGTCACAATTATTATGCTTGCTGGAATTCATAGTTGGGCTAATAATCTTCCTCCATGTTAATATTTGCTGATTTGTAGCCATTATATCTCAGATTTTATTTTTTGGCCAAGGATGTTTGTATCAATCCTTGTGCATAGTTCTTCAATATTTGAATGTGAAGGAGCATAGACATATTGGTTAATATACTCTTTTGGGCTTTCAAAACCTAAAAAAAATATGGTGAGGGGAAATTTACCTTCAAGATATATTTTCTAGATACATTGTTTTTGTTCGTGTGTGTATTCCTGCTTTACTCTCGATAAGTCGTGACATGTATAAGTGGAGGGATAAAAAATAAGTTATTTATCGTGGGGTTTATTTGTTTGTTGGTATAGATACATTACTTAGAGGTGATCTACAACCTATGTAGCAAAATATGTTTTTTACTTCTATGTGTTTTTTTATTTGATATTATCTGAATTCATATACAAAACATGTGTAACAGGTGGTTTACATGTTTGAGTAAGATAAGGTGTTTGTTACTTCTACGTGTTTATTATATATTTGTATAGATATAAAATATAAATCTATGCTAATTTCCCTTTTTAGTTGTTCTACTGAACCCATTGGCATCCTGTTAATTGATTTAAATGTGGGTTTTGTTGCTTTGTGAAACTATTCCACTATTACTTGGGGAGATTCTCCTCATCACGGTCGAGACTAATGTATTTTATGGTTATAGGGAGACCACCACAACTAATGTTGTTTTTTGTGTCAAAGATAGTGTGTTTATTAGACTCACCAAGCCCACCAAATCTTATGGTGGTAGGCCATCTCGTTGCAAGTTATCAAGTATATTTCTAAGTATTTCGACCTATTTTTCTTTGTTTTTTGTTTATTTGTGTAATTATTTTTATTTAATATAAACAATTTTAACGAAATTAGTGAGTGGTAAGTGGTTGAGAGAGGTGTTATTATATAACTAACTTAGATTCAAATAAGTAAACCTGTGAAGGGTTGGGACAGAGTGTAGTAGGTTCAATGGTTCAAGTTAGGTTGGGTATAGAGTTCTTGTACATAGGATTAAATTTTGTTTAGTGTAGAGTTATTGTATGTGAGGAAAGTTGTCGAGCTTCATAGAACTGGTTTTGTTACATAAATTTTTAGTGTAATTAGATAGCAGATTTTGGAATATATAGGAAAATATGTAGATTTAGCGAAGTCAATGACTTTTCTTAACTCATGTATGGATTTTTCAAAATATTTTGAAATACATAATTGTGCTAAAGGTTTTCCTTTCCAAAAAAAAATTGGCACATTAGTTGTTGAACTTCTTAGAATTAGTTTTGTTTGGTAAAACATGAGTGCAATTAGATTTCATATTTTAGAATATTTAGAAAATTCTATAGACATGAGCAAAGTCAATGGTTTGAATTCACTCATGTCTGTGAAATTTCCAAAATATTTTAAAATCTAAAATCAAGATAAACATGGTCCATTCCCAAAAAAAAACAGTAATACATATCCCTCAAAAGCACTTCCAAGTTTAAAATTCCTTTATACCAATATACCATATATTGTGTAGGCTACCTCATTCCCAATGATTGTGGTGGCCAATTTTCATAAATATTCATCATAATCTAGAATTCTCTCTGGATCCTCATACATTTGATCCTTCGAGATTCGATGTTAGTGAATGTGATGCTTCCAAAATGTTTGGATTTTGAGGAGGATCAATGGTCTTATACTCATACATTATTTACTTAAAATAATTTTAAGATTATGCCTTTGTTGTTGGATATACCTCCAAAATAAAACATGTTTCTTCCCCTTGACATTGGAGTCCTTTCATACCTAAGAACAATTAGGAAAGTTGTACATGCTTATAGCGATCAACAATCTCACAACTGAGTGCAAGTACCATTTCTATGATTTTATGATTCCCTAAACCTATTCAAAAACTTAAAACCTATGAAATTATATTTTTAGATCATTTCAATCGTAAAAGTTTCAAGATGTGGACTAGATTTGAGCTTCGGAAAATAGATATACATAGAACTTCCAATTTTGTGTTGCACCCATCCCCATTATTTTAGGACACACATACCTCGCTAGGCTATGGATTTAAAAGTGGCTAAATTAGAAAGGAATAAGTTGACAATATTTTAGCATTATATTTTGTAAGTATTTGGCTAGATTTGGGAGGCCTTTCACAAATATAATTTAATATTTCCATAAGTACAAGGCTTTAAAAAATTGAATAATATAATCATGAAAATACCTTACTATAAGGAGAATCATATAGGAAAATATTGTGATTTTGGACACATGGTGTTGGATTTATTGTCTGTTTATTTTCAATGTTGATCTATCAAGACTTTTACTACTTGTTTTTTGAATTCATGTGGGTGGGATGTTGTGGGCATCAAGAGAATAATTTAGTATAGCCCCTTCCATATTCCCAAACAAGGAATTCCAGTAAAATTCAAGCCTAATATTGAAAATTTTGCAGGCACATGATCCTCCTCATCATATACTTCTCAGTAGTTCCAATGATAGAAATAGTGGTAGCTGGAGACACAGATGTTTAAGAAAATTAATTAAGATGAAATCAATATTTTGTGTGAAGAATTTAATTAAATTAATTTGGATCTAAGATCATGTAGGAGAAGTTTCACTGTTTTCATTATTATTTTAAAATCAGTTGACAGGTATGCAAAATCAAGGTTTTCGTATAGACATGAGAGGGAGGACAGTAATTTGGGCTAGAGGAGCTATTCAGTTTTCTAAATGATGTTTTCATAAAGACATAAGTGAGTTCAAATGTGTTAAAATAACTATTCATTTTGTTGCAATCAATCAAACCAAGTGGTAAATGTGTCAATGAAGCCATTTTAAGCCTTTACTGTCAGAAAACAATGTGAAAGTTAATTGTTGTGGTAAGATACTAATAGCTTGTTCTAATTATAGTTACTTTTTTGTAGGGCTAGAATATATTGTTTGTAGATAAATGTGTATTATTAGCTTGTTGTGTGGGTCATGCTACACGGGTGTGAAATTTAGTTAACTCGGTTGAGTTATTTCTTATGAAGTTAAGAATAGGCGTTGCGTGATTATATATTTTGTAAATATTGTGCCATTATGTGGGAAGATTTTTTTTTAAATCAATTCCCACATATGAAATTTCAAGGACTGCTGGCACAATTTTTTAAAGGGTGCTAGCTTAATGGACGAGACCATGAATTAATGAGTTATATTGCATTTTATTTTTAAATTAGATACTTTTATATTGATTTATTTCAATGGTGCAAGATATTTTTCTAGATTAATTGTTTTATATTGTCTCTAAAGACACAAAAGTGATATTGTATTTGTTTTAAATATATTTTTTTATTGTCTCTAAAGAGATAATATAATAGCTAGACTAATTGTGTATATATAAAGGAAATATGTTTTTAATCTGAACTATTATCTCTCCCCACATAAAAAAATGAAATTGTCTTTATAGAGACAATTGTTTAAGACAATAATTTGAGACACCCGCTTGGATACAGTGTTTAAGACAATACACAATTTTATTGATAATTGGACCAAAAAAGTGGTATGGGGTTGGTTAAATCATATTGCATGGTTATTTAGTATATCTATAGTGTATGTGGTAATTTTTTTTCGTTATTTAGTATATCTATAGAGTATGTGGTAATTTTTTTTTCGTTATTTAGTATATCTATAGTGTATGTGGTAATTTTGTTTTAGCGGGGAAAAACACCACTATTTATATTAATATAAAATTAGTACATATTTCTTGTGACTTTCTTTCTTCTTTGACTTATAGATTTTATCATAATATATTCTTAATATAAAATTAAAAAATAAAAACATCAAGTATATTTTAAGCCCTCCTTAAATGCATAGAAATGTTTTGTTCCAAAACTATAATATTGTTGCTTAATACAAAAAAAATTCTTCCTATCCAAAAAGTATTCATCTTCTATTACATTCTCTATTAATAGGCCTTCTTTCTCTTATTTCCTTTCAAATTATCTTTAGCACTGATCCCTTTCATCTCTTTTATATGTTTATGAATAATAAATAGTACCTAAATTGGTCATAACACCATGATCAAAAGAAGAAAAATAAAACTCAATTGTATCCCTTGATATGCCTCTTTTGGAATGTAAGTCAGTTGTCCAATTTTGTTCTCTATATATTTGATCGAAATTCACTTTATCAAAGGTCCTTAACAATGTTTTGATGTGATTCATCCAATTGATTAGTATAGGTGGATTGAATTCATTTCGTCCCTTGACCTAATCTAATATACCTTTGGAATCCCCATATATCTCAATATGTTCAATTCCAAGTAGTTTGGCTGCAATCAGCACTCTCCACAGGGCAGTGATTTCATCTTTGATATTAGTACCTCTCCCACCTTCCCACCAAAAGTGATAGAACTTATCTGGCTCTAAGTATATCACTACTCCATAACCACATACTCTCCTTGAACAAGGACCGTAAAAGAACCCTACAAGATATGATTGCCATATCTCAGTAATTTTGAATTTCATGTCACCTTTTCTAACCTGTATCGGCCCAATTTCGTTGTAGAAAGCCAACATATTAATAATATCCTCATGTAATTCGAATCATTTATGGTAAAAATAAAGAGCATTTCATTGCCTCCATATAATCCATAATATGTACAACGAAAATGTCATGTATCTTCAATCTTTAATCCATGTTATGAAGGACGTTGTCAACTTCTTGAAAGACCCCTTATCTGTAATATTAAGATGTCCCAACACCCCTTCCCAAATTTCCTTTGCATAGATACATTCAATAAGGATATGGTTAATATCTTCCTCCCCCTTCCTACATAAAATACAAATGCTCAGTCCATGTATACCTCTCCTTTATATATTATGCCATGTCAGTATCCGATTTTGTATGGCTAACTAGCTAAACCAATTAATTTTATCCGGTGCTTTCCATTTCCACATGATCTAAAATTGTAGATTACAGTTATTATTCTATCCTCTTTTAATAGGTTAAAATATATATATTTTTACCATTGGAGACCCCTTTTTAAGTGTACATTCCCATGACATTTGATCCACATCATTAATTAATGATATCCATGCGTTCCTAAGAACAACTATGTATTCCTCCCACTCATAATATTCATCACGTAGGCGCAGATCCTTTACTTTAAACCACACTTGGCTATCTAGATGATGAAAATTTAGATCGCGAATCTAATTAAGATGTAAAATTCCTACACTATGAATATGATTGAGTATCTGAATTGATAAGGTGTGACTACCATGCATACCTATGATTAAAACTAACCCAATATTAATCCTAGATCCGTCTCCCAGAGAACATCGCACTTGTCCTAATAAAAAATGCATAATCTGTAGCATAACTCTCCAGATATATGATATGTGAATTTTCTTCCTGACCCCATTGCAAATCCATGATGAGAAAGTATGACCATACGGATATTTATAATTTATAATACTTGGCAAAATACCTTCTCCCACTACTGATCTCCATGTATTTTTAATTAAGAGGGCCTTGTTGAAATTATCTGGATCAATAATCCCCCAACCTCCATATTCAATAACCCTTGCAATGAGTGACCATCGAGCTAAATGTATCTTTTCTTTTTTCTCTTCTATGAGAGCTCCTGACCATAAAAATTGCCCCATTATAGGTCTTATCCTTCTAATAATTTCCTTTGGAAAAATAAGCGCATCAATATACTAAAAGGTTTTGTAAAAATGATTTCAACATAATATTTCCCCCTCCCAATTACATCCATTTATGTGTCCAAACATCCAGTTTATGATTGAAATTCTCAATTAGCCCATCCTAATCCTTAATTTTGTAGCCACATGGTTTCAAGTTGAAGACCAAATAAGTGAATTTGTCGGTCAATAAACTAGATGACACTGCCAGTAGAACTTTAAGATACTTTAACATTTTTTCTTTGCATTCACTGTGTAATAACTTTGACTTGGGTTCATTTATTAAAAGAACTGTAACATCCCCGAAATATTTAATAATTTATGTAGAATGGACCACTCAGCCAAAGTAATTTTTCATCCAAATAACATATCATCAATGAACATGAAATGAGTAACCCTTCGTTTTTTATATAATTGAACCCCACAGATCATTCCTTTGTCCCAGGAAACTATAATTTTCCTTCTCATCATTTCTATCACCATAAGGAAGAGTAAGGGTGACAATGCACAACCATGTCTCCACCCCTGATATGTAGAAAAAAATTGGAAGGAAATCTGTTGATTATCATCGTGAAATTTGTGGTCCTAATAAACCCCATTATCCATATAAATCTATATGGAATCATACCCATTTTTAACATAACCAATAATAATAATTCTCAGGCTATACAATCATAATCTTTAATCAAATCCACCTTAAGGAGACATGAATTTTGACCACTGGATTTAATGGAATGGATTATCTTGAATGCAATGTCGATGGCATCTTGTATATATGCACCCCTTCCATAAATCCAAATTGTTCCTGAGTAATAAAATTTGACAGAAATATCCTAAGCCTTCTTGCAATCAATTTTGATATAACCTTATACACTCACTTACACAGTGATATTGGTATATAATCCACAAAGTACATGAGAATTTTCTTTTTGCGTATCAACACAATAAAAGTGGCATTGATAGCCCCCACGATTTATCCACTATGCCTGTTTTCCTCCACCACCTCCAAAATATCTCAGAGCATCAAATCCTTAAAATAACTGAATAATTTGACCCCCTAATCACCATGTTGTCACTCCTAGAGACAACCTCGAGTTGCAAAAGACAAGTTCCTAGGAAATATTAGGAGTCGAAGGTTTTTATAATAACCTTCACTTAAGGAGTCCCTTTGACTCTATCTTCTCCAAGTTGATGTATTGGTGCTCAAGATAGCTTTGGGAGAAATGCTACTAACTCTGATGTATATTGGGCATAACTCAGAATGGGCTTGAGGCTATGTAGATTTTAATTGATGTGAGTGGGCCAGGTTTAGATCCAGTGAACAGACTTTGGAAATAAAGTGGATGAATGCTTAGAGGAATAGAGGGATGAAGCTTGAGGGAGGTTGGCTTATTTTATGATAAGAATCTGCCCTTGTGAGGCTTAAGGAAGAAGGTGGTAATTATAATATTTATGGAAATGCAATCCTGTGTCGAGCCCAATTAAGGTGACTGATTGATTAACTTGCGAGTTCCATTTTCCCACAACGAAGATATAGACAACTCATTTATTAAAACATCAGTGACTAGCATTCCGAACACAATATAATTGAAGAAGCATTAAGAGAAATAGAAAAATAAATTTAAACAAACATAATACAGATACATACATATTATTCAATAGCCTAGTTGAAATCCAATTGAAAACAAGTCGTTATTATATTATCTCTCAAAAACGTCTCTTCAAGATATGCATTTAGAGCTCATCTAGTAATTAAAAAAAGGCTACATAGTATTAACCCAGAACCTCCACAGAAACCAGAACCCTTCTATACTCTCCGAGTTTACTCTTTATAGATTTTTCATTAGAGGCAATTAGCCTGATATTTCTCAAGCAAATATTATTTCTTAACATTTTTGTTTCCTATCAAAATCAAAAAAAGATATGGTTTAACTGTATCATGCCAAGAGTGCTACTCTTTGTAATTGATTACAACAAGGACATAACAATAAAAAAATTACTAGGGTGAAATCGTGATTTCACCTAATTATACAACATAACTGAACATAAAAGTAAAAGAAAATAAAGGGTTGCATGGGCCTGATCCTGGTATCTTTAACGAGGGTGAAGAGGAGTGGCAGAAGACCCTGAGCCACGTGAATGTGCTGAAGTAGAGGAGGAGCCAGAGTGGCGAGATGGCAGAGGTGGCATTGGATGTGAAGTAGATGGAGATGGTGGATGTGAGTACTTATAACATATTTTTCATATGATGTCAGTAGGAAGAGGCACAGAGCTGAAAAGCTCAAATAATGCCCGCAGTTGAGTCATCAAAGTGTAATCAAGACGGGTGGCAAAGAACCTTTTAACCATGGCAAGGAGGAATAATTCCTTGCACAATGCCGCCACCAAGGTTTCAGCCTTTAAGCGAGAGGTATTCTCGAGTGTCGAATCAGCCTTACAATTGAGCTTGACCAACTTCTGATCACATGTGGTTCAAGGGAGAAATGCCCCTAACATATCCCAGCATGTGGGGAGCTCTGCTTCCACTAGCTTAGCCCATTCATGATCAAATTCCTCCACTCCATTTGTCATGAGTGCCAAGTATCCTGATGCTTTTACCCGTGCCTTTTCCTTCTGAACCATTTTGGTTACATCCATTATGGTCCTAAACTGGTCAACCACTCTGCCCATGCCCAATTCGTCTGAGGGGAGCTCATTGATGTAGTTGATTTATCTCTGTGTGGTCAGTACATTTTTGTTTCCCTCCCTATGACCCGCATCCAACTGTACCTTACAATCCCAGATAGTGTTCTTCTTGTCATTTGCCAACGTAATGAGCTCCCAATTCTCTTTCACCTCTTTTATAATCTTAGTCCAAAATATTTGTCTGGATTCCACTAGTGACTTGTTCCCCTTGAGTTGTGCCTTCAAGTCCTTGATCGAATTTTGATGCTCTTGAGACTCTTTACGAAGGGTCTCCACCTCTTTCTATAGAGATGAGACCATATCTTGGTTTTCTGTGAAGGCCACCTTTGCTTCATCCAATAGTCGTCGAGTGGTGTGAGCCTCATCTTCTGACATTTTCAAGTCCGCCAAAGCCTTGGTGAAATGCTCTGAGGCATTTTGGGGGTCATCCGATACCTGCAGTAGACATACATGGCTACCTTGAGCCTGCTGCAACTGAGACATATTCCCTTTTAATTCTATAATCTCTTCATCTCTATGAGCAAGCACCTTAGTGAGGGCCTCTTTCTCTTTTTCAACTTTGGCCAGCTCCTCTGTTTGAATATGTTCTGAACGAGGAATTTCCAGCTTGCGTCATATCTCCTGTACTTCCAATTCATATTTACACAGAGGAGTTTGCACTGCTGCGTTAGGATCGATGCCTTTACCTCTTATCATCTTTTTGTAGTCTTCAAGCTGGGTGGCAAGAGCCTTCGCACTTTATCTTTCCATTTTCAGAGTTCTCATCATCTGAGCTAGCCTTCTCTCATATTTACATAAGGCGAGGGTGTGTTTCAACACCTCTGTATGCAACATTCCCCAATTGATTTATGCAAGTTCAACTTGTCTGGCAAGAGGTTGGAAGCCAGCTCCAGAATCATCTATAGGGCTTTGTACTTGGATCCCATGGGTAGAGGATGAGAGGACGAGTGTTGGAAAATGAATATAAGCTGGTCATTTTCCAAATCTAAGGCTGCCATAAGCCTAGTGTGATGCTTATCCACAAACTGAGCCAATTTTTTTCTCAGTTTTCCTCTTGTAGATTGGTTCTTTGCCTCAATCTGATCCCTTCTTTCTCCCTTACCCAAGGTGACCACCTGCGAGAGCTCTGAAGGAACTAAAGAGGATGTGGAGTCATAAGAGAGCTGAAAAATAGGTTTTTATTTGTCCTAACCTGTGAACTGTGGGGTTTCCTCATCAAGATTCCCGGTGTCCTATTCTACCAGCCCCTTATTTCTTTTCTTTTTACTGAGGTGATCCTCCTCCTCTTCATTGATGAGTCCTTGGTCAGTCTAGTGGCTCTCCTACTTTAGGATCTTCACTTCACCATGTGCACTATCTCCTTTTCCTTCGACAGCTGGGGATTCGACCTCCACCTCTGTATCCAAAAGCCATGAGTCACAATTAGGTTTCCATTCTATTAGAGGCCTAGGTTCATGCTCATATGCTGAAGACTTAATATTCTTCTTTATTCGCATGACAAAACCTTTAGGATCATAATTCCATACATCTCCTTGCAGGAAATCCATCTTCTGAAACAACCCCTCAACTAATGGGAGTGTGTGTCTTGAACTGATAGTGAAAGGACCTACAACATTTGGGAGCCTCAAAATATATCCCTTCTTTGTGGGCACAAAGTGAGTTTGGTCGGCACTCAGGACTTGGAAGATAAACTCAATGGAAAAAATACTCATGAACATAAACACTTGTAGATGGTAAGGAGGTACTTTGGCACCATAAACCCTTATCTCAGTATGATATTTGAATAAATACCAATCCTTGACACAATTTGTTTCACTGAATTGGAGCAACTCCTTCTGCTCAGGAAAAATTCTGGGAGGGGGGCTATCATTTATGATCGCATAGGCCTTGGACATGAAATCCATGATGAATTTCATGTACCCCTTTCCCTTTGGGTGTTGGAGAAACGAATGAGTCCATTCGAAAACATATTTTGGCTCGGTATTTCTCATGGAGAAATTATCTAGGCCTAAACCCTCGAACTTGTTTGCATGTTTGAACAGAAATAGGTAGAACACCAAGGAGCAGTACCTGAAATAACGAGAGGATGATATGTCCTAGAACTGAGCTTTAATAGTGGAAGCCAGGAAGGTGTGGATATCCAGTAGAACCTTAGGTTGCATCATGAGCTCTAGAAACCCTAGAGCAGCAGTTGTTACCCTATCTCCATTGTCTAAAGCCTACATTCCTGAGATGACTTCTAGGATAGGCTGTATGGTGTCATGAAATAGGGGCAATGGGATAGTCTCTATAGGTAGAAGGGAAGATAGGTGCGACGCGGTGATGAGATCTAGGAAACCTCTTTGTTTTTCCAATGGCAAGTTTGAGAAATGATAGGAGAGGGTGACCTCTGTGAATTCAATACACTCTTGAGCAGAGGGGTAGAATAGAGCCTTTCTAATTAGATAAGGGGTAATTTTGAATAATTTTACCCCATAATCAGAGAGGAAAATATCTTTCCTCTCAATGTAGGCATTGGCGAGCCAAGCTCTGAACTCAGGGAAAGGGTGGAATGACGGGGAAATTTGGTAATAGAGTCCCAAATTGACAACCCTAAATATAAAAAAATCCTCACCTCGCCTTTTATAATCCAAGAGCTTGGTCTTCATACGGGCCACATTGAAAGGATAAATGGTGTCACAAAGCTGGGAGTGGAAATCCTTGAGGAGCTCCGGACCAGGGGAAATTCTAGATTCGTGGGCCTGTGTGGTTTCAGGGGTGGTTAACTTCCTCTTTTCCATCATAATTTTGACAAACAATAAAGGAAAATAGTGAGAGGGACTTGACCAAATATAAGAGGCAGAAATGAGAACGACGCGAGGAGGAAAAAACTAGTACAGTGGGTTTTACCAGAGTGCCCAGCTGAGCAAGAAACGATTGTAAATGGTAATAATTCAAATGGACGGGAGTAAAAATCGAGTGGAAAACGAGTTTTTTACTGGGGAGTGGAGTAGGGTGACAAATGGAGGGCTGAAATCATGAGGATGTTAGCGGGGGGACACGTGGGGCGAGATGTTTGGCTGACAGCAACTGGGTGGGTGAGAGGCCATGTGCTTGACACAGAGGTACTAACCTTGCACCAAACTTACTTACCATACCTTTACTTACCTCAGCCAACTACGAAGACAGGGCCCTGCCATATTTTGTTGGGTCTTAACGTCGAGGACAGGCCCACGTCTTTCCCCCCCATATCTCCTCTGATTGGTTCATGGGGAGGCTAATGCCATCGCCTCTGGAGGGTTGATCTCATTGCGCTCTGACTTTTCGAGAGCCGTTGAAACAATTGCTCACGTGCTCTATGCGGGTGGGGCCACTACTTCCGCGGGTTATGCCACTGCTTTGGAGGTGACACGGTCAGAGTGTATGGCACATATGGATAATGGAAAAAGGGTTTAAGTGGGTTTTCCCCCAACCTTTATATTTCATCATTTTCCTCGTTCCTTAGTTACATTCTTCCATTCTTCTTAGGCTCAATATTATCACAGGTCAACATTGGCTCCATCTGGGGGCAACACACTCGCCTTGGTGCATTAAGAACTCATAGACCATCTTCCTGTTCTCTTTTTGGGCGCATGGAGTCATCATCAGAAAATTTACAGACAATGCGGCTAAATTCAAAATAGTAATTCATGCAAAAAGTAAAAATGGCATGTATACAATGGAAGGATATGTACAAATGGACTACATGGGTCCATGTTAGTGCTGGAATTACAGCTTGAGAATCTATCCATTTACAGGCATCTCAAGTATGTCTCCTTCCAAGTTTTCCAACATAAAATTATTGTTTCCTTTGACCTCTGCCACCCTGAACAGTCCAAACCAAAGCGGGTCGAATTTTCTGTGCTTCCCTTTATCCGACCTCTTGACGTCCCATCATAGTACCAAATCCCATTCCTAGATATCTCTGTCTTTAGCTTGTTGGTTGAACAAGCCCTTCATCTTCTCTTGATATTTTTTCAATCTGAGGTTCACCTGTTCCCGAGTTTCATTGAGCTCTACCAATTGGTTCAATTTTCTGACGAGATCACTTGGTTCTTCCTCGCTCTCTTGCAGAAATTGGGCCACATGAGATGCAAGTTGAATAGGAAAGATTTATGATCTACCATACACCATCTCGTAGGGAGACTTCCCTATGGATCTTTTAGTTGTGATACGATTCTCCCAAAGAGTGAACTTGATTTGGGAATCCCAGTTCTTTTGATTTTCATTGACGGTCTTTTTCAGAATCCTCACCAACGTCTTATTAGACGACTCTGCCAATCTGTTCCCTTGGGGGTAATATGAAGTGGAGTGACATAGATGGATATTATAGCATTGATAGAAGTTTACAAACTTTTCCGACTTGAAGGCCTGGGCGTTATTTGTGATGATTTTAATAGGGCACCCAAATCTAGCTATTATGTTTTCTTCCAGGAATTTGGTCACCATTGATTCTGTGGCGTTCCTTGTTGGCACGTCCTCGACCCGTTTAATGAATTAGTATGTAGCGAAGAGAATACAATGGTGCTGATTACTGTAAGTCGAGTGAATTTTACCTATGAATTTGATTCCCCATTGTTTGAACGACTCTTCAACTCGTTCTAGGATCAGTGGGAGGGGTGTGAACCGTTGCTTTTCGAAAAATGTTTGGCATTTTTCACAGGCCCTGACGTGAGCATGAACATCGCCAAATAGAAAGAAACCTTCTCCTAGGATCTTGCGTGCAGTCGTATGCCAGCTATAGTTCCCACTGCATATACCATCATGGAAATTCGTCATCACCTCCTTGACCTGTTTCTCTATTAAACACAACAACAATATTCCTGTCGAATATTTCCAATATAATCGCCCGTTTTCCATGGTGTATTTTTGGGACCTTAACCTCAGAGTGCGATACCTAGTTTAGTCACAGCCATATGGAAACCTTAGAGTTAAGAGGTACTCTACTATGTCCTTAAACCATGGGGAGAGAAGATACTTTACATGCATATTTTGTGTGGAAGTTACTATCCCTTGTTGTACACCTGTATCATCTTGCACCTCGCCCCCTGTCATGGATAAATTTATTCCTAAAGCTTGACAGTTGGATTCTGACAAAATTTTAGCTAACCCCTGGCCTTTGATGAGCTTGGTAGGCTTTATTTCCATTTCGTACTCCTATATCTTCGCTATCCATTTGCCCCTTTTCCCTTCGCTGTCGTCCTGCACGAGAATATCCTTCACCGCTGCGGTGGGGACATATGCTGTTATGGCAGACTATAACACATAGACCCAAATTTCCTTAAGAGATTTGACCAGAGCATACACTTGCTTTTCTAGGATGTTGTATTTTATTTTAGAATCTTAAAGGACTTGGCTAAATAATTCAATACGTTTTTCATGCCCTTCACCATTTTTTTGTAAAAAAACCATAGCTATTGTGTGTGGGGAGGCGAAAGAAAACATCATGAATGAATTTTCATAATATGGGCCAGCTAGCACTAGAGCTTCTGCAAAATCCTGTTTGACCATGTTAAAAGAATCTCTTGATTGAGGGGTCCATTTCACTTTATTGTTATTATTTATCATTTTGGTATGAGTTTTCTTAGAAAATTTATCCTTCCTAGGAATACCTGTACTTCTTTCTTTATTCTTGGCAGAGAAATTCATTTTATCACTTCCACCCATTTTTGAATCAAATTTTACTCCCTATTTAGTTACTATATGCCCCAGTAGCTTCCCTTCCTCTAGGGCGAACATGGAATTTTGGGGGTTCATAGATAAACCATATCTGCGACATTTGTCAAAGGTTCACTTGAGATGTTCTATATGCTCAGCATCACTCTTTGAGAATACAATGATGTCATCTAGGTAAATCACTACGACCTTATCCTAGTCTCCTATGAATAAGATGTCTGTTGGGCAGTGGAAGGTGGCACCGACGTTTATCAGGTCGAAAGGCATCCAGGTGTACATGAAGGTTCCACGAGGCATGGTGAATGCCCTCTTCTTTTGATCTTTAGGGAGTACCTCCACCTGATTATAACCTGAGAAACCATCCATCATACACATGTGGGAGGATCCCAATACCTTTTGTAGGATGTGGTCCATCTTAGGGAGGGGATAATTATCTTTGAGTGAGGCTCGGTTAAAGTTTTAGAAGTCCACACAAAGCCTGATCTCATCGTTATTTTTTCTTACAGGAACCAGGTTTTCCACCCATTATGATTATCTTAGGGGGACGATAATTTTGACGTGCAACAACTTCTTAATCTCCTTTTCCATAGCTAGAAGGAAGAGTGGATTGATCTACCTCACATTTTGTTTATGAGTCTTGGCGTATTCTTTAAGAGGTATCTTGTGATGTATGACATCTATATCGAAATTCTTCATATCGTAGTATGACTAGTCGAAGACGTCCTTATATGATTAGAATAACTTCAGGTACTAACTTTGATACTCTTCAGGGAACCCTTTTGAAAACTTAACCAACTTTGGGTCTTCCTTCGTCCTGATATTCAGATCCCTGATTAGCTTGTCGGGGGATGGTTTTCTCGGGTTCATCAGGATATAATTTCTATTGAACATATTTTCCAGTGGCATGAGGCCTCTAGGGATGATATTTCCCTTTAATTCTAGACCGCGGTGCCCAACAAGTGTCTCCTCCCATCTTGTTTTTGGCTCTGCGATGTCATCCTCAGCTACTAAGCCGATCAATGAGTTCAAGAATTCACCCACTGTCTCCATGAAATGCTTGACTTGCTCCTCGTCCTTGAAGACCTTCCAATGTTTCACGTTATCTGGAATAGAGGGTCGATATCACACCTCCACTTCATATCTGAGCAATGGGTTCTGAGGAGGGAGGAAATTGTTGGTGGCCATGGTTAGTGAGTCGACCATCCTATTCTTATCTATGGGCATGAACTGGATATTAAACGCTGAGAAGAAGTTTTCAACCAGGTCCCACACCTCGTTCCTGTAAGCTCTGAGCCGTGGGTGCTTAATTTGGCATTGGCTCCTGATTTTCCTCACTACTAGCTTGGAATCTCCAAACACTTTAATATTCTGTATGTTCATGTTTTGTGCTGTCTGTAGTCCCAGAAACAGGGCTTCATACTCAACCGCATTTTTTGTGGATTCAAAATCCAGCTTGAAAGAGAGCGGAATAAAACATCCTTCCAGAGATATCAGGAGTGCCCTAACCTCATTTATTTCTCTTAAATAAGCTCCATCAAAATGCAAGGTCCATATCTTATTCTCCTCTCTGCTTATGGGATTTACCTATCTTAGGGGACAAACTTGTGTCTCATGAAGGAAATTCTCGTCCTCCTCAAGCATGAGGCAATAAAATTCACCTTCCCTACCATATATTGGCGAATTAGTTGAATTGTCAGCTTTAGTGACCCTTTTTATAAACCTGGACTCCCGGTATAACCTTATTTTCTCTCCATTGAAAAATGGGATAGTGGTGTAAGTTAGATAAAGCTTTATTAATCCTCCAATTTTGGAACTCAGGGATCTGGATAAAAACATACCAAAGCGAGCTGAGATATCAGCCAAAGCGATATCCATCACCACACTTTTGGTCGAGATCTAAGCCAAGTTCACCACCAGATATTTTATCATCCCTAAACACTTTACCCTCTTGGAGTCGAACAAGTACAAGTATTTATAAGGCCTTGTGATTTTCAATCCCATTTGTTCCATAAGAGATAAAGGAAATAAGTTATGTGGCGCCCCAGAATCCAGTAGGAAACTGTGTAGTAATAGGTTGTGTACCACCAAAATCACATAAAACGGGGATGTGGCTGAGTCCTTCTCTTCCACGTGAGGTCTAAAAACCACCATGGGTCTTTCTTCTTGGAGATTGAGCTATCAAGCAGGGGGAGTACACCATGGTGCTGCATACATTGGGACACTTGAGCTTTATATGAGGGTTGTTTCAAGAGCTCGATTAGGGGAATAAGGATCTTGACTTTTCTAATTATTTCTGGATATTAAAGGATGTGAGTCCCTTTTCAGTAATGGTTTCTTTGGCATACTCTTTAGGAGGGTCAGGAAAATTCAGGGGTGTAAATGGAGACTTCTCATTTTTGGGAGGGTTAGAGTCTTGCTTTTTAGAGGTGGATATAGTGGCCCTATGGGAGACTGACTCTTCTAATGGATTCTTTCCTTTACATGAAAAATTAGTAGGGGCTTGTTCTCTTGATGTTGATTCTTCATTTTGTTCTTGTACTCAGGTTCTATTCTAAGAGGACCTGAGATCATACTTCTTGTGGAGTTGAGCCTGCATTAAATCCATGAATTTTCTGTAGTAATTGTCAATATCTTGATCTTCGGGAGGAACTTCCTTCTCTTCTACCTCTCCTTGTAAGATTATTTCACCCTCTTCATCATCAGACGAAGTGAGGAATTGATTTTATTAACTGTCAGTAACTTCCGTGGCTTGCCCCTCTACTTCTCCCTCCAAGTATAGAGGAGGTTGATTGTGGTCTTGTTGTTCCTTCCTTTCACGCTACAATAGCTGTAGATGAGGCTTCCTATACTCAAGATTGAACCCTCAGTTAGGAATTATTTGGTTAGATTGAGGGGAGAAATTTTTGGCTTACAATTCAAGCTTCACCAGTTTATTTGAAAGGTTCTTGATTAAATTGTTCATTTCTTCAATTTTGTATTCTTGTGATTCTGATCCAGGTGGATATTGGTGGTCACCCACCTATTCCACTTGGGGCCCCACCATTTTCTCTTTCAGTTTTTTAGTTTTGGCACAACTTACTATTTTTAGCAGTTTTTCAGGTCCTGAACTTCCAGAGCCATTTTGAAGCCCTAAACGACGTTTTTTGGGAAAAACGGGAGCAACATGGGTCCATGGACCAATGTTTCTCACTCAAAATTTGTAGTCTGCGGATAGATCTTTCTAACGAGGTATGGTTCGCATCAAACGGAGATCATATGCCAAAGTTATGTCCCCAGGAAGTTGAAACACCAATTTACCCAAACAGGGCCCATAGTTTTAGCGCTTCATCTCCTAGGGTTAGGGTTTTGGATGTTTAGGGTTTTCCATTCTTTCTAAATAATAAATAGGTCCTCAAGCCTTATTTTAACTCAGTTCAGAGGCCTGTAGCCACCACATCTCTTCTCAGAGATAGCGACTAGCGCCCTAGCTAATTTATTTCCATTCTGTCTGTGAGCAAATTTTAGTTCTTTGATATTAATGAAATGAAGTGTTATTTCCGTTGCATCTTTGTATTTATGGTTATGTGTTTATTCTGTTGTGTTCCTACATAAATCCATATCAGTGGTATCAAAGTAGTCTGCTTTTTCTTGATCCTTCTTTGCATGTTCCCAACGAGGTCGGGGTATAAGGAGTTAGGGCTCGATCTGGTGAAACCTTTGTAAGATCAGCCTCGTAAACCCTAACAGACGCCCATGGGAGATGAAAAGAAAGATGAGGGAGCAGGAGATCCTATCAAAATATTTCTTGAGGAGGCCCTCGAAAAACAAAGGAACACAATGATGGATAACTTTTCCCTGATCCTTCAACGGTTGCCCACCGGCGGCGCATCTGTGTACAACAGCCACTCTGGAGGTGCGACTCCTTTTAAGGTACAAGTAAATTTTGACATTCCCATATTTGAGGTTCAAATAGATGCAGATGCCGTAGATATATGGTTGAATCTATTAGAAGGATATTTCTTGGTTCATGACTTTTACAACCGGGAGAAGATTATTTTTGCACTCCTCAAAGCTACCCCCATGTCAAGGACTGGTGGGAAACCTATTGTGCGAAAAAGGACGAGACAGAACCCTCTCTGTTCTCGGCCATACCCACTTGGAATTATTTTCGAGACACCATCAAGGAACAATACTATCTCGTGGGTAGCTATGACGACAAGTACATACAATGGACCACGTTGTGACAACAAAGGGATCAAGATGTGCATGAGCTGACGAATCTGTTCCATACCCTGCACAAAAAGTTGGGCATCAAAGATTCACAGAAACATCTGGTGCTAAAGTATCGCAGTTGTCTACATAGATAAATTCAGGAGGAAATGGAGTTCCTCGACATCTCCTTGCTTGGTACAACATACCGGTATGCTGCCAAGATTGAGCATAAATTCAAACATAAGAAGCGAGACTTTGGATCTGCAAATCAAAAGAAAGGGAAAGGTGCTCCCAAACTATAGAACAAAGGACAGAGCTAAGGCATGGTGGCTCAAGACAACATGTTGAAGCCACAAGAATAGAACAACACCGAAAAGATAAAGAAGGACACGGGAAAGTGGTGTGAGTTCCATAAGAGCTCCACTCAAAACACAAGTGAGTGTCGGGCCAAGTAGTCGCTGGTGGCCGAGATGAGGGCTTTTGACTCAGATGCATGCTTTGACTCTGAATCAGAACCTGACAAGGGGAATGATAGAAACAGATCATTGATGTGGAGCCCAACGCCATTGTTGCCACTACGAAGATCCAAAAGGAGGAACCAGAATATCCAAAGGAGGAGGAACATCTCTTCCACTCCTAGAAGTGGGTAAAGGAATCCCCGATATAGTTTATTGTCGACAATGGGAGCCAAAAGAACCTCATTTCAGTAGACGCCGTGAAGCGGTTGGGCTTGCTGACCACAGCTCACCCACATCCATACACCATTGGGTGGCTTCACCAAGGACGAGATCTTCGCGTCAGCCAGTAGTGCCGCCTTCCTTATAGCATCAATCCCTTCACGGATGAGGTATTATGTTACGTTGCTCCTATTGATGTTTTTGATGTATTATTAGGACAACCATACTTGTGGAAGCGTCACGCTGTGTATGAGTCTCGGTCGCACGCTGTTACTTTGGGAAATAAGTTGTACATGATACCAGAGGTACAACCTCCTGCTGCTATCTCTTTGGTTATTACAAAATAATGCAGTAAGCTCATTTCCCAAACCAGGAAATTCGTTTTCTTGATGATCTGCCCCCAGGGAAAGAAGAAGATTGTGGCCACAACCTCTAGACAAGGCTCCTTTGCATGACAACAACAAATGGACAAGGTTGTGGAGGAGTATGGGGACATCTTCACCTCACTCGTAGGGGTTCCTCTGCACTTCCAGGTCAAGCAACCGATTGATCTGACCCCAGTGGCGCTGCTACCCAATGGACCAATCTGTCGATGCTCTGTTCTGGAGAACAATGAGATCAAGAGGCAGATTCAGGAGCTGCTACAGAAAAGTCACATCCGACCAAGTTCATCGCCCTGTGGGAGCCCGATCGTGTTGGTACAGAAGAAGGATGGGACGTGGAGACTCTGTATTGACTATCTGGCGCTCAACAAGATCACTGTCCAAAATAGGTACCCGATCCCATTGATTGATGACCTTCTGTACCAACTCAAAGGGGTGAAATATTTTAGCAAGATCGACTTGAAGTCTGGGTATCACCGGGTACCAATTGAACCCTCCAATGTGTGGAAGACTGCCTTAAAAGCCAAGGAAGGCCTTTTCAAATGGCTAGTCATGCTTTTCGGGTTGATGAATGCTCCCGCAACCTTCATGAGGTTGATGGATGACAACTTGAGGCCATTCACCAACTCATTTGCAGTGGTGTACTTGGATGACATTCTGATCTTCAGCTAGACTTGGGAAGAGCACCTCCACCACATCCAACAAGTCCTCCAAACACTGCAACAACACAAGTTGTGTGCCAATTTGGAGAAGTGCACTTTTGGCATGACCCAGGTTCAATATCTAGGATACATTATTGATGAAAGGGGGTTGCATGTGGATCCAACATGGATCCAAGTCATTCGGGATTGGCCAGCCCCAACCACTATAACAGAGCTTCGTAGCTTTCTGGGTCTTGCTAATTTCTTTCGTAGGTTCATGTTGGGATTCTCTCATATCACTTGGCCCTTGAGTCAAGTCACCAAGGGAGGAGTGAGAGAAAGATTATTTTGGTCGGAATCTCAACAGAATGCGTTCACAGAATTGAAAAATTGCCTCTGTTTTGCCCCAGTGCTCAGATTACCAGACTTGCAACACCCATTTGAGATCGAGACAGATGCCTATGACTATGTTATTGGGGCAGTTCTTGCTCAATAGGGACATACAGTGGCATATCACAGTGAGACATTGTCTGACACAGTTCGCAAATATCCCACTTATGACAAAGAAATGTATTCCATTGTGCAAGCTTGTCAACAATGGAAGCATTACATTTTGGGGAAGGAAACAATCATCCACACGGACCATGGGCCCCTGCAGTTCATATAGACACAAGGGAAGTTGCAGAATGATTGCCATCAGAAGTGGTCCACATATCTGCAACAGTTTCATTTGAACATCAAGCACAAGAAGGGTAGCACCAATAATGTTGCAGACTGCCTCAGCCAACCACCGATCGTGGCGCTCACCACTGTTCTCAACTCTTGTGGGCACAATACTTCTGATTGGTTGCTTCTCTTCGAGAGCGGCCCAGAATTTGGCCACACATACAGGACACTCTTGGGCGGTACGCAAGTTCCAAATTTTCACCTCCAAGATGCACTTTTATGTCACCTGTGACACCTTTGTGTTCCTTCAAGCAAGTCTGCCAAGATGATATGGGAAGCACACTACAGTCGAGTCGCTGGGCATTTCGGGGTTAAGAAAATAGTAGTAGTACTGCAGAAGTATTTCTATTGGCTGAACCTTCGAAAGGATGTCGAGAAGCACATCAGATCCTCCACTGCTTGTGCCATTGCCAAACTGACCATCAAGAAGCAAGGCCTATGTACTCCGCTACCTACCCCTAGTCGACCTTGGGAATCCATCTCCATGGATTAGATGTCAGGCCTGCCTTCCACTAAGCATGGAAATGAATATATTTTCATGGTCATCGACAAATTCTCGAAGATGGCCATTATAGTGGTCTGCAAGAAGAATATCACAGCAGAAGCCACTGCTAAATTCTTCTTTGAACAAGTGTGGGTGCACTTTGGGATCCCACAGTCTATCATATCAGATCGAGATAGAAGGTTCCTCAGCACATTTTAGTCTAGCCTCTGGTCAATTCTGGACACCAATCTCACCAAGTCCACAGCTTTCCATCCCTAAACAGATGGCCAGACAGAGGTCGTAAATAGAATGATTGTGCACATTCTGTGCATGTACAATTTAAAGCATCCACGCACATGGGACGAGAGCCTCCCCTATGTACAACATAGTTATAACTGGGCTCTCCACATCTCAATCAGCCACAGCCCCTTTTAGGTGGGCTTAGGATTCCATCCACTATGTCCCATTGACGTAGCCATGCCATTTGCGGCTACTCAAGCGGATTTGGCTCATGTCCAGTTTGAAGTTCACAAAGAAAATAGCTTCATCGAGCGCATTCAATACATCAGCCAATAGGTTCATGACATATTGGATAGAGCCAATGCTAAGTACAAGCAACGCCATGATCAACATTGGGTGCGATACAACTTCCAGGTGGGCGACAAAGTGTGGCTACATTTTCAAAAGGAGCGCCTCACTGGACCCCATTGCAAGCTTCGCCCTCTTCGATACGGGTTGTACACCATCACCAAGGCTGTAGGGAACAATGCCTTCGAGCTTAGTATTTCACCATTCCTTGGTCTACACCCAGTATTCAATGTGGACCACCTTCGTCCTTACTTCCCACCTCTACTGGACACCTCTAACATTGCAGAACAACTCACACCAACAAAGTTAAACCCAGACTGCATGGAACATGTCACCATAGATTGTATCATGGACATGCAAAATAAGAACAGTCTCCAACAGAAGATCCAACTGTATCGGGTTGTCAAAGCTGGCCAACTCCTGCACCAAGGAAAGTGGTTCACCAGGGACCAAGTTCAGCAGAAGTTTCCTCATATCATGGAGGAACTTAACGCAATGGGGACCATTGCTTCCTAATGGGGGAGGAATGATCTAGGTAGATATTGGTGGTCACCCGCCTATTCCACTTGGGGCCCCACCATTGTCTCTTTCAATTTTTCAGTTTCGGCACAACTTACTATTTTTAGCAGTTTTTCGAGTCCTGAACATTCAGAGCCATTTTGAGGCCCTAAATGACAATTTTTGGGAAAACCGAGAGCAACATGGGTCCATGGACCCATGTTGCTCACTCAAAATTTCTAGTCCTTGGATAGATCTTTCTAACGAGGTATGGTTCTTGTCAAACGAAGATCTTATGCCAAAGTTACGTCCTTGGGAAGTTGAAACACCAATTTACTCAAGCGAGGCCCATAGTTTTGGCGCTTCATCTCCTAGGGTTTGGGTATTTGATGTTTAGGGTTTTCCATTGTTTCTAAATAATAAATAGGCCCTCGAGCCTCATTATAACTCAGTTCAGAGGCCTGTAGCTGCCACATCTCTTCTCAGAGATAGCGACCAACTCCCTAGCTAATTTATTTCCATTCTGTCTGTGAGAAAATTTTAGTTCTTTGATATTAATGAAATGAAGTGTTATTTCTACTGCATCTTTTTATTTATGGTTATATGTTTATTCTGTTGTGTTACTGCATAAATCCGGATTAGATTCTCTCTCCTGATTTGAAGTAGAAGCCTCCTCTTTGTTTTTTCTTCTTACTTCATGTTCTGTCTTCCCCTTGAATTTTCCAGTAGAAGCAAAGTTTTCTTCTACCTCCAATGCATCAATTTGAATCTGATCTAGAGAGGAAGAATTCCTTTCTCTTAGGGTGAACCTAAATTCTATTTCAAATGCTCCTGCAAAGACCACCTTAGTGGCTGCTTGCCGAGGTTTTATTTCTATAGGAAGATTATTATACAACTTGTTGAGCATATTTATGAATTATGTCACATCCTCATTATGTCTCTTTTTTAGGGCATCGATCTTGGTGAGAACATAGCCATGGTCCCTATTTTCTCCCCATTTCAATGTAAAGAAATTCTCCATTTCTTTCGAGGTGTGAACTGTGTTTTTGGCCAAGGATTTGAACCATTTACAAGCTTATCCATCCAGGGACTGGACGAAAATCCATAACACCACATCTAGATGCTCCATGTTCACATTCTCAGCAAAGGCACAGAAGTTTTCAATGTGTCTTTTCACTGGAGTACTATCTTCCCCTGTGAACCTGGGCAGGAGCTTGAGATAGTCCTGTGGCATGTTATTTAGGAGCTAAGGGAGAGCTAATGGAGCATACTTGTTTAGGAGGAACCTAGGTACAACCATGGGGCAAGGTGGTGGTAGATTACAAGGATGGGCCTGTTGATGAAAGGGGTGAGGGATAATCGGTATCTAACAAGTGGAGGGGTTGAGTTTAACCTACAGGAAGCTTTTGATTTTTGCAACTTGATTTACTTCCTAAACCTCAGGAGGAGGATGGAAGGGAGGCAGAGAGGTGTCACCTAACTGTACTTCATCTTTTATAAATGGGTTGGACCAAACAAAGTCTTCTTGGGGATATTCAAGCACACAGGCTATAAATTCCTAACCATAGATGTTAGCTTGCTGATATGAAGAGGGTGAATATTCTAGAGAAAAATGGGGTAAGTTAGCCTGGCTTGGTTGATTTTCCTTCCAGATCCTCCTAAATATGATATTTTTAGGGTCAAATACAGAACAGGTTTTCATCTGGGAGGTAACTGATCGGGTATGAGGCCTAGCATAAGCGAGGATTGTAGCTAGTTGCAACTTGATTGTAGTGGAGTTGCCAAGGTGAGGGCTATGTAACTCTAAACCCTTTGTGCTCACCTAATTGAAGAGTGAGGATAATGTCGTATCCCAGGGAATTAATTCTTCTAATTCGATCCTCGACAACGACGCCAAAAATATGTTGTCACTCCTAGAGACAACCTCGAGTTAGAAAAGACCAATGCCTAAGACATCTTAAGAGTCGAAGGTTTTTATAATAACCTTCACTTGAGGATTCCCCCTGAATCTATCTTCTCCAAGATGATGTATTGGTGGTTCAAGATAACTGTGGGAGAAGTGGTACTAAATCTTATGTGTACCAGGCATAACTCAGAATGGGCTTGAGGCCATGTAGATTTTAGTTGATGTGAGTGGGCCAAGTTTAAATCCAGTGAACAAAATTTTGAAATAAAGTGGATGAACTCTTAGAGGAATGGAGGGATGAAGCTTGAGGGAGGTGGGCTTATTTTATGATAATAATCTTCCCTTCTCGGACTTAAGGAAGAAGATGGTCGTTACAATATTTATGGAAAGGAAATCCTGTGTTGATCCCAATTAAGGTGACTGAGTGGTTAACTTGTGAGTTCCATTTTCCCACAGCAGAGATATAGAAAAATTCATTTATTAAAACATCAGTGACCAACATTCCAAACACAATATAATTGAAGAAGAATTCAATGAAATAGAAAAAAAACTTTAAAAAACATATGATAGTTACATACATGTTGTCCAACAGCCCAATTGGAATCCATTTGCAACCAAGTCATTATTATATGATCTCTCAAAAACATCTCTTCAAGATATGCATTTAGAGCTCATCCAGTAATTACAAAAAAGGTTACAGAGTATTAACCCAGAACTTCCACAGAAACCAGA
Source organism: Pinus albicaulis (assembly GCA_034641835.2). Lineage (NCBI taxonomy): Eukaryota > Viridiplantae > Streptophyta > Pinopsida > Pinales > Pinaceae > Pinus > Pinus albicaulis. The sequence goes on from CM076578.1 coordinate 1,084,233,826, forward strand.
ACCCTTCTATACTCTTTGAGTTTACTCTTTATAGATTTTTCATCACAGGCGATTAGCCAGATATTTATTAAGGGGATATTCTTTCTTGATCTTTATGTTTCCTATGAAAATCAAAAAATGATATGACTTAAATATATCATGCCAAGAGTGCTACTCTTTGTAACTGATTACATCAAGGACATAACAATAAAAACATTACTAGGGTGAAATCATGATTTCACTCGATTATACAATATAACTGAAAATAAAAGGAAAATTAAGTAAAAGGCCACATGGTATTGATCCTGACATATTTAACGGTGGCGAAGAGGAGTGGCATAAGGCCCCGAGCCGCATAAACGCGCTGAAGTAGAGGAGGAGCCAAAGTGGCAAGATGGCAGAGGTGGCATTGGTTGTGAAGTAGATGGAGTTGGTGGATGCGAGTGTTCATAACATATTTTCCATATGGTGTCAACATGCAAAGGCACATAGCTGAAAAGCTCAAATAATGCCCACATATGAGTCAACTTAGTGTAATCAAGATGGGTGGAAAAGAACCTTTCAACCATGGCAAGGAGGAAGAATTCCTTGCGCAATGTTGCCACCAAGATTTGAGCCTTTAAGAGAGAGGTCTTCTCCAGTGTCAAATCGACCTTACACTTGATCTCGGATAGCTTCTGATCACACGTGGTCTAGGGGAGAAACTACCCTAACAGATCCCAACATGCAGGGAGCCCTGCTTCCACTAACTTACCCCCTTCACGTTCAAAGGCCTCCACTCCATTTTTCATGAGTGCCAAGTATCTTGATGCTTTTACCCATGCCTCTTCCTTCTAAATCATTTTGGTTACCTCCATTATGGTCCTAAACTAGTCGACCACTCTGTGCATGCCCAATTCTTCTGAGGGGAGCTCATTGATGTACCTAATGTATCTCTGCGTGGTCAGTACATTTTCATTTCCCTCCCTACGACCTACATCAAACTGTACCTTACAATCCCGGATGGCGTTCTTCTTGTCATTTGCCAATGTACTGAGCTCCCAATGCTCTTTCACCTCTTTTATAATCTCAGTCCAGACTATTTGTCTAGTTTCCAATAGCGAAATTTTCCCCTTGAGTTGTGCCTTCAAGTCCTTGATTAAATTCTGGTGCTCTTGAGACTCTTTATGATTCATGAATGGTCTCCACCTCTTTCTGTAGAGATTAGACCATCTTTTGGTTTTCTGCGAAGGCTGCATTTTCTTCATACAATAGTCGTCAAGTGGTGTGAGCCTCATCTTCTGACATTTTCAAGTCCACCAAAGCCTTGGTCAAATTATCTAAGGCATTTTTGGGGTCATACGATACTTTTAGTACACATACATGGCTATCTTGAGCCTACTGCAGCTTGGCCAACTTCCCTTTTAATTCTGCAATCTCTTCATCTCTCTAAGAAAGTGCCTCAGTGAGGGTGTCTTTCTCTTTTTAAACTTTGGCCAAATCCTCTGTTTGAATATGTTCTGAACGAGGAATGTTCAGCTTGCATCGTAGCTCCTGTACTTCCAATTCATATTTACGCAGAAGAGTTTTCACTGCTGCGTTAGGATCGATGCCTTTACATCTTATCATATTTTTGCAGTCTTCAAGCTGGGTGGAAAGAGCCTTCGTACTTTCTCTTTCCATTTTTAGAGTTCTCGTCATATGAGTTAGCCTTCTATCGGCTTTCTCTAAGGCGAGGGTGTGTTTCAACACCTTTGTATGTATCATTTCCCCAATGGCTTTATGCAAGTTCATCTTGTCTGGCAAGAGGATGGAAGCTAGCTCCAGAATCACCTCTAGGGATTTGTACTTGGATCCTGGGGGTAGAGGATGAGAGGATGCATGCTGGACAGTGACTATAAGCTGGTCATTTTCCACATCTAAGGATGTCATGAGCCTGGTGTGATTCTTATCCACAAACTGAGCTAATTCTGTTCTCAGGTTTTCTCTTGGAAATTGGTTCTTCACCTCAATATGCTCTCTTCTTTCTCACTTACACAAGGTCACCACCTATGAGAGCTCTGAAGGCACCAAATAGGATGTGGAGTTGTAAGAGAGTTGAAAACCTGGTCTATCTTTGCCCTAACTTATAGACTGTGGGGTTTCCTCATCTAGATGCTCGATGTCCTGTTCTCCCATCCCCTCAGTTCTTCGATTTTTACTGAGTTGATCATCCTCCTCTTCATTTATGAGTCCCTGGTCCATCTGCTAGCTCTCCTGCTCCAGGATCTCCACTTCACCATGTGCACTGTCTCCTTTTCCTTCGACAGTTGGGGATTCAGCCTCCATATCTGTATCCAAAGGCCATCAATCACAGTTAGCTTTCCATTCTATTAGAGGCTTAGATTCATGCTCATATGCTGAAGACTTAATATTCTTCTTTCTTCATGTGATGAACCCTTTAGGATCATAATGCCATACATATCCTTGCAGGAAAATCATCTTCTGCAACAAACCCTCAACTAAGGGGAGTGCATGTCTTGAACTGATAGTGAAAGGACCTATAGCATTTGGAAGCCTCAAAATGTATCCCTTCTTTGCGGGCACAAAGTGAGTTTGGTCGGCACTCAGGACTTGGCGAATAAACTCAAGGGTGAAAATCCTTATGGACATGAACATTGGAAGATGGTACGGAGGTAATTCAACACCATAAACTGTGATCTCAGTATGATCTTTGAATAAATACAAATTCCTGACACAATATGTTTCATTGAATTGGATAAAATCCTTCTGCTCAGGAAAAATCCTGGGCAGGGGGTTGTCATGTATGATCACATAAGCCTTGGACATGAAATCCGTGATGAATTTCATGTACCCCTTTCCCTCTGGGTGTTGGTGAACTGAATGAGTCTATTCGAAAACGTATTTTCGCTCGGCATTTCTCATGGAGAACTTATCCAGGCCTAAACCCTGAGCTTGTCTGCATGTTTGAACAAGAATAGGTAGAGCACCAAGGAGTAATACCTAAAAGAACTAGAGAATGATATTTCTTGGAACTGAGCTTTAATAGCGAAGGCGAGGAAGGTGGAGATATCCAGTAGAACCCCGGGTTGCATCATGAGCTCTAGAAACCCTAGCCCAATAGTTGTTACACTATTTGTGTTGTCTAAACCCAATATTCCCGAGATGACCACTAGGATAGGATGTATGGTGTCATGAAACATAGACAACAGGATAGTCTCTGTAGGCAAGAGGGAAGATAAGAACGACGTGGTGATGAGATCGAGGAAATCCCTTTGTTTTTCGAGGGGAAAGTGTTAGAAATGACAGGAGAGGGTGACCTCTGTGAATTCAACACACTCTTGAGTGGAGGGGTAGCACAAAGCCTTTCTAATTAGCGGAGGAGTAATTTTGAGGAATTTTACCCCATAAGTGGAGATGAGAATATATTTTCGCTCAACGTAGGCATCGGCGAGCCAAGATGTGAACTCAGGGAAAGGTTGGACTGACGAGGAAATTTGGTAATAGAGTCCTGAATTGACAACCCTAAAAAAATCCTCACCCCGCCATTTATAATCCAAGAGCTTGGTCTTCATATGGGCCACATTGAAAGGATAAATGGTGTCACAACACTGGGAGTGGGCATCCATGAGGGGCTCGGGATTGGGGGAAATTCTGGCTTCTCGGGCCTGCAGGGTTTCAGGGACGGTTTGCTTCATATTTTCCATCATAATTTTGACAAACAGTAAAGGAAAATAGTGAGAGGGACTTGATCAAATACTCCGGGCAACAATAAGAGTGACGCAAGGAGGAAACAATTAGTACAGTGAGTTTTACTGGAGCACCCAACTAAGTAAGAAACTATCGTAAATGGTAAAAATTTAAATGGTTGGGAGTAAAAACTGGGTGGAAAATGGGTTTTTTACTAGGGAGTGGAGTGGGGTGACAACTGGAAGGCTGACGTCATGAGGACATTAGCGGGGGGACACGTGGTGTGAGGTGAATGGCCGAAAGCGACCGAGTGGGTGAAAGGCCACGTGCTTGACACGAAGGTACTAACCTTGCACCAGACTTACTTACCATACCTTCACTTACCTTGGTTAGCTGCGAAGGTGGGGCCCCACCATATTTCGTTGGGTCCGAACGTCGAGGATAGGCCCACATCTTGCCACCCCGAATCTCCTCTGATTGGTCTGCGGGGAGGCTGATGTCATCCCCTCTGGCGGGTTGATCTCGCCACTCTTCACCTTTTTAAGAACCATCGGAATGGTTGATCACGTGCTCTGTGCGAGTGGTGCTGAAGCTTCCATGGGTTGCACTGCTACTTTGGAGGTGACGCAGCCACGATGTATGGAAGATATGGAGAATGGACAAAAGGTTTAAGTGGGTTTTCCACCAACCCTTATATTCTATCATTTTCCTCGTTCATTAGTTACATTATTCCATTCTTCTTAGGTTCAATATTATCATAGGCCAACACATCATATCCTGGGCACTTCTCTTTCACGCAATATTGCAATGTAGCCAAGAGTTCCTCACCAGTAATTAGTTGACTCATTTTGTCATTATCCTCCTATGAAAACCTATTATGAACCATATCTATAAAGGATGATTGATCCTCATATTCATGAAACTTTGCCGAAAATTTCCCTTTAAAATGAGTTATAGCACCATGTTCTATAGAGTTTTAAGTCTTATATAAATTCCCATCTGCATCCCTTATCTAGTGAATAGAGTTATGTTGTTTCCTAAGTTTGTACTATCTATGAAAATATTTGATATTTTTATGTCCCTCCTTTATCCATATTTCCCTACTTTTCTGTTAGATATCCTCTTCTTGAGCTTTGAAAATGTCCCTCCTTTTTCCCTCCAAGGCAATAATTTTATCTCTATATGCAACATAAAATTATTAAGAATCATTATTGTCATTGAGTTTCTCCAAACTATTCTCAATCTCAAAAAAAAATTTCAACTCTTTCATTTTTTTACGACCAATCCAAGTACGTGTATCTAATTTCAGTACTTTTAAACGTTGATACATTGATGCCATAAGGGAGTGAGTATGTGACGACAGAGGATATTTCCATAATTTATTAACCATTTATTTTTATTTGTACAACTTCAACCACCGAGAGTTGAATTTAAAAGGGTATGCTCTCCTCACTCCCATCCCATTCCATGATAGCTTTATCAAAAAATGATCTAATATATAGAAAGGGATACATATTCTGCCTCCACCAAAATTTTTAACAGTGTTTGACTTATAAGGAAGCTATCTAACCTCTTTGAGATTCCCTCACCTCTGTTCCTTCCGTTCTTCCATGTTGGAGTCAAAATGTCTAGTGCTACATCTACCAATGCATGTGCAACCAATATCCCCTTTGAAAAAAATAGAAGAGTATCTTCCCTCGCCTTATCACCCCATATTTCAGTATCACCCAATGTAAAATTGAGCCCCCCCTCCATAATCAATGAATTAAGGCATAAAATTTCTTAATTAACCACACCTTCCCAATAACTCCTATGACCATAAGATGACACATAAGAATTAGTGATTTTGATTATTTGAAAATATCCCGACATATAGCCCGATACAAAGATACATGCACATGTACGAAATTCCTTCAGGTCAAAATGTATAGGATTCCACATAAATTCTAAACAACCAGATAAAATTATAGCATCTATAACACAAACATGCCATCTTGGACTAACTCTTACCATAACACCCCAAGCTTTATAACATCCCACCATAGTTTTTTGTGACAAAATCATGGAAGGCTGATACATATGAAGAATACCCTGAAGTGAACTGATTTTGGGTTTAGCTCCCGGACCCCTTATATTTAGAGAGATAATAATCATGGGGGCATGGAAATGATGGGTTTATCCCCTCTAAGGACCTGAGTTCCATTAAAATTAGAAATTGTTACATGTCAAACCGTAAAGGCCTCATCAAAGGTAAATGATTTTCCAGGAGATCCCACCCCTAAAGCTAGAGATAATAACAAACCATTACAATATGAAACCTTCCTAAAGCTTGAGTACCTAATGTGATATTGCAAAGCCTCTATAACTAATGGGATATGACCCTACTAAATGATTTATAATATCGTCACTAGATGTAGAGACATAGTAACAGTTGGAGAATCCATACTCACCTTACAAACACCAAGGAGGGGATTCAAATTACCTGTGGACTCGCCTTTGATAGACATCGATTCTCGCACCTTCCATTATCGAGCACTGCCTGTAGGGTAATATATGTCTCCATTGAATCTACAGCCTACAAAACACACCCCAAGTGACAGACACACCGAGAAGAGATGACCCCTCTGATGGCAGTTTAGACAATGATAGAGCAGGCCCCAGTAGTCAATGTATAACCTAACTGATAAATTTCTCTAGTGAACTTCCAGGTTAGCCAACAATGCCCACTCAAGATCCACATCTACCAACACCAATGCCAACCTTTTGTAAAGCTGACCAAAGCACCCATTGTCCCAATAGTAAATTTGCCAATGTGGTTTGTGATCTCTTGCACCGCCACCTCGTTCCAAAGCTTCAGGGGAAAACGAGGTAACTTGACCCAGATTAAATTATGATGGGGTATATCAGTGAAAGAATCGAAGCTCGCCTTCCATCATTGGAGCGATAGATAACCCTTCCTTTAACCCATGGGTCTATTAAAATACACTATATGTCCTCATGACCGAGGAAATGGTAGTAGAACTATCCATTTGACAATAGGCTAACCTTTAGCATGTATTTTGAAAATCAGTAGCCATCGTTCCTTCGCCCATTTTTTCTCTTGCTCTCTCGACATCTTAAGATGATACCACCTCCCGACTAAGGTGACCTAAAGTGCTAGCTGTAATTTATAAACTTAGTCCTCCTAAATTATTTTTCAAATATTTTCTAGATCAATATAGTAACATTATCCTATAGGAAGAAAAATGAGTCTAGAAGAAAATTGTTAGAGAGTGGCGTAATGATGACACACACAAACTCAAGACAGGGAAGGATTATCCTATTGCTATGTTTAAAAGACCTTTTAGGTTCATAATTAAAATGTTGTCTGGGGTTTATGGGAAAGTTGACCTTGAACTTGGAAAGTTGAAGGAGTGCCCCTAATTTATAGAATTTACAATCAATCACAGAGATTCAACTGGGTATATATTTTGTCCAAAAGCTTGTCATATGATATCACATTTCATTATCGTTTGTTCTAGGTTACAAGTTAATTTTTTATATGTCTTCTTATCTGTTAGATATTGTAATAGCTTTAATAGCATTCCTTTAATGGGATGGGTTATTCAGTTATTAATCAATAGGCCATTCAATATTATTTGACTATTTTATGGGAAATAAATTATAAAGGTTATTTTTATGACATATGTGAAAAGATAATGATTCCTTTACATCAAATTTTGTTTGGAAATTTTCCTCCTAGAATCAGTAAATACTTTCAGGAAGTTGTATCTCAAATCGGGGACCGTTTTGTTGAAGATAATTTATCCTATATCAAAAAGTATGGTAGTGAGGTTATACCCCATGTTTTGCCCAAATTTTTTCTTCATAGAATAGTTCTCCAAGAAATAACCAATTAAACTGCATTATATGGGCATGCTAGGAAATTGAGGAAAATTAAAAAGAAAGTTTGGTCTAGTTTCTCTGTTAAGATTGGTCCAAAGACTCTAAGAGATATAGGTCATGCCAAAGTTGAACTGGAAGCATTCCAAAATGTTTGGTTGCATACATTGAACCTTTATATCTATGACCATGTGAATGTTATCACTAATCATTATAAATCAGTTTCTTATTATAAAACTTAGCAGCATCAATATCCTCCATTTAATCATATATTAGTTTGTGTTAATAGTTTTATTGATATGGGTCATTCTATGGAGGAGGAAGAAAAAATAAAAGTACATAAGTTTATAGAGGAGACTTATGAGGAATTCCTTAACAAAAGGAGTCTTCAAAGTTTAATTTATTTTGAAAAAATTAAGTTATCAAATAATTTGTCTTTTGATTTTACCAAAATTCCATCCAAAGAAGAATCAAAGGTTGAAAATGAATTAAAATAGGTTGATACATTTTATATCCCCTCTTTATTTCCAGAAGCAAGTAAAAATAACAACAATTTGAAGAAATTCAAGGAGATTCAAGATGAAAGGGAGATGTGTCCTACTGAAAAGGATATTTCTAAAGAAACACAACTCGATAAAAAATAAATCACTCAATAAACATTTATTATTGATGTTGATTCACGAGAGAAAACAAATTGGCTATAAAATCCTATAAAAAAAACCATTTATCAGGGGAAGGCAAAGGACAATGTCAACAAGGAAGGAAAATCTACTACAACACCAACAATTCCAAAATATCCAAAATAGCTTTGATGTCTTTTTAGACTTCTAACTTTTCTATAAATATTTTGTCTCTAGATTTTTCATTGACACCTATTTCAACCAACGTTCCTCTCAGTGTTGATATTTTTAAACCATTATCTCATGCTAAGCTTATAATTTATATAGTACATTCTCTTATTGATTATTATTATAATAGTAAAAAAAAAAATTGTAAAATTGACCAAAAAGAGAAAGTCGGACAAGGTGGAAATAGTATCAGAATTTAGTTGACAAGCCACATGTGATCCAAAAAAACTATTATAGGAATCTACCCGGGCTCTTGGGTCCTTTTTTAATTACCAACAAGGGTCAATGAGTGAATTATCTATTCATTATGATAGAAAAGTTTGTAGGATTAAAGAATTATAGACAAATCTAGAAATAAATAAAATTTTCAGTGAAGAGCAGTGGAAAGCATATAGTTTTGATACTCTCAATGAAAGTTTTAATTTATCTCAACAAGAATTGGAAGAAATTCAATGCGGAAAGGATAGATTGGAAAATCAAGATACAAACAAAGTTGAAAGAAATGGAGAGAATGCATGCTCAACAGATAGAAAATCTCATAAAGAGTCATGAATTTCAAATAAATATTCTAAATGAAGAAAGAGAAAGTAGAATAAAATTAAATTCTATTGCATTAAATCAACAAGCTAAAACTCTATAGTTGTGAGCAAGGAAGAATCAAGATATTGATCAGAGTGTGAACATTTCGAAAGAAAAATCCCTACATGCTAATGAGTCACTGCTAGAAAATCAAAGTAAATTTTATAAGCTGTTAAATAAAATATAGAAGCTTTTTCATGACAATTTTTAATCTTAGTGATAGGATTTAATCTTTTATTAAAGAGATTAAAACATTAAGTTTGGATTCAGAAAAAGAATTAGCTCTAAAAATTTTACTAAAAATCCCAAGAAAATATGAAAAGCTTATGTTTTCCTCATTGGGGAAAAGAGATTTTAATTCCAAGGAAAATCAAGAATGGATCAAAGAAACTATTCAAAATTGTGATATAGTTTGAGACATTGGTTCAGATATTGTGGAATAATTGATTTACTAAACCTAGGGACCCTAAGAGAAGCGGTGTCAAGCATCCTTAATAAACAAGAAGTTAAAGGGACAAAATAAAATGATGACAGAGCAATAAAGGAAATTAAGTTACGGAATTAGCGAGACTTTCAAAAGTACCTTTAGTTTCCATTTGAACAAGTCAAATTGACCTCAATATTTTCTACCACCTACAAAAAGAAAAAAATATACATTCAAAATCCGATTTCCAATTATCAAATAAGCATTGTTCATTTCATCCCTATCGATTTTTAGATTTGACAACCTCCATTTAAGTCACTACTCCAAACCTCCTTCCAACAAAATCCTCCAAAGAAGCTCAAATGCGTGAGGAAAATTTTATCAACTCACCCACTTTTCAAGTGATAATTTTTTGGGATAAGAGTTTTCTTTTTAGAAATATTTTTGAAAATCCTTCATATTTTCGATCTTTAGCTGGAAATCAAATCTTATCATACTGTTGTTTTTTTATTTATATGAACCATTACATTGGAGTAAGGGTCTAAAATTGTGAGCACTGAAGAGACTTGATTTTACAATAAGAGAAATTTTCTTTGAAGATTTATTAAGACCACTTTTAGAAATTGATCTGTTCTTGATATATGACCTTAATATCTTACGATACCTTTAATTACATAATTAATTCTTCTATGCTCCAAATTATTAACATATTAATTTTCGTGGAATGTTGGGGTATACTATTAAATATTTCTTTTGAAGCATTGCAGTTTATTTTATTGTAAAATTGATAAACATTTCAGATCTTATATAATATAATATTCAAATTTAAGTTGATTGATTAGCTATTATTTTTTAAATATGTTTTTTGTTTTTGTTTTTTCTTCCTGTTTATTTATTTTAATATCTTGCATGCAAATTTATTTAAAAATTCTATAAAAAAATAATATAAGTCAATCATTGTGAGGCTCTTGAAAGAAAGTCTAAGAAAATTATCTTGTGTGGTTAATGTAATGTTCCTAGTATTCTAAAATTTTATCACTTGAACAAATAGTGGCTACCACCTGTCTCGTATTATATTTTCAAACATGGTGCAATACATGATATGCATTTTTTTCCTGCATAAGAATCAAACAATAAAAGCTACCAAACACTTCTAATTACAAGTTCTTTCCGAGAGAAATATCGAATCAAATAGTAGGATGGGTTCCATAATTGAAGCTATTCAAGGATGGTAACCTGGGAAAATCTTGGTTTTACCTATATATGTTAATGCACTGCATGTGTGGTGTTTCTGTATATGATCTGTGTGTTTTTCAAGCGGTCTTTTTTGTAAATAATTTATATTTTGAAACATAATTAGGAAATCAAACTTATTTATATTATAGAAAGGAAACTACATATTTTAGTGAGAGTTAATCTTAATAAACATATATATGTTTAGACCAATCATCATCTATGTAATTACACAAATCGCCAAAGAGAAAACAGAGAAAATATAATTATTGTTGGAAATTAATTCCAACTATTGATGTCAATCAGCGGTAATTGCAGAATGACTGAAGCGCGGCACATTGATGCCTTAGCAAAGGCGGTTTGCCTTTTTTTTAAGAATTGCAAAAGGATTGGAAAGCCCGCACAGGTAAAGTACAGAGCAAATAAGAATCAGTCCCTATGATATTTATCTAAGGCGGTAGCCGATTTCTTAAAGAGCAGAGTAAATGCTCAGACTCAAAGTCTCGCCAGCAGCACAGAACTTTGATTACAGGTTGAATCAGGCTTTAAAGCCTTACCAATATAATCAGCGGAGTTAATGAATGAGGCGGCAATCGCAAGTTTTACTTGCAGTGTCTTGTTGATGAAGGAGGTCCGATGCTATCATCGCAATCGGCAGTTTCAGAATATACAACCGCAATGTGTGTTGAAACATTGCGATGCGATGAGTTAAAATCGCAATCGCAAATCGCTTCATATTTAAATCACCCTCCATCGAAGCCAAGGTCCGTTGGTCCCACAGACCACGCGGCAGTCTATTGAACAATCACAAGTGAGTCAATCGGGAGCTCATTTTATTATGTCCCAATGGCATTAACCAAGGCAGACCCGATGTTTTATTATGCCAGAGTAAAATGGTTTATCACGTCCGTTATATAATCGGAGATCAGAACTTTTCTGATGGACCATTTTGTTATGCTTTGAAGACACGGACCTGACACATGTTATGTGGTAGAGTTAATTGTTGGTCATCGCGTCCGGTGTATGATCGGCAATCGGAGTTTAAGTTTGGTCATTTGTTTTTAATTTGTTCGGACCCGATGAATGTTTTAAATTTGATTCATCGCGCGTTCAAAGCACAGTTGTAAGGTGGGCCCGAGAGCCATTCAAAATAGTTTTAAATTTATTTAAATGTTATAGTTTGTAATGTTTTTTTTGATATGCACGGCATATATATATTGTAAAGAGCCCGTGACGCAAATTTAATTGTTTTGTTTGTACACATAACATAATTGTTTTGCATAGCAGTGCGTTATTACAGAGACAGAGAGTTTATTTTGTTGAGACAGTGAAGTCTTGTGTGTGCACTGCGTCTGTAGCAGTCATATTTTGAAATCTCTTTCAGTGAGGAAGCATTGTAACAGTTTGTTTTAAAAAAAAAAGGAATAGAAGTTTTCTTGAGTATTGAAACTCTGTCCTGTGAGTGAAATTTTTTTATTTTCTCTGTGTTAGAAGAGGAGAGTATTACTCTCTCCATTGTTATTATGGAATTTTTAGAAATTTCAACAATTATTCAAACCAAACATTTGTAAGCATACTGACTGTCTACAACATATAAAATTGAAAACTGTCATAAGGTCAACATAGTAAAAAAAAAAAATCACTCCATATAGAGAAGCCTGAAAGAGAAACCTGCAGTCATTGAGCGAGAGCAGAACTGATTTATTTCTTGCATAGCTGGTCTGGGTGACTTTTACATAATGAATTTTGTATGAAAATGTTCATCATGCCTTAGCATGATCATTTCAACGGTTCAATGTTAAGTACACATATAATCCTTTTATATGTAGAATTTCATTTATGTGTACCCATTTACAATTGAACATAATCATATGATTAATTTGTCTCTCCATTTTTTTTATAAAAAGTACACACATTAAAAATTAACATTCTAAATTCATAAAATTAGTAATTATATATATATATATATATATATATATAATTTTTGTGTTGAATATTGTTGGGAAGTCTAATTAATTTATTTGATCAATTGATATCTAAGATAACATGGATAATGTGTAGTATGAAATGCGGTAATGTAGATCCACATATCGGAAGGGATTGATGTAGAGTGGAAAGTTCTATTTCATTGTTGGAATCATAATTAACTTGGTTCATTTTGTTGAGAGGAAACCCTAGGGCACAATATTGAATCTTCCAGTTGCTTCTACAACCAAGTTGATTCGGGAAGAAACGTCACCATATTGATTTTGCACCACCAAATTAAACAAGGAATTGTCACAATTTATCGTGGAAAAGATAAAGGGAATTGTTGAAATTCAAACTCATTCTAGCCATTGATTCATTACAAGAATTTTGAGGACTAAAATGGGCTTTCTAAGGAAATTATAAAATAATAGTGTAAATAGTAAAATAAAATTTGATTACATCATCAAATTTTATAGGGAAAAAAGAGAAAATTAATTTTTTCAACACGTATTTTAAACTTATCTCCTTATGGGTTTACTCAAATTTTGAGCGGAAAAACTTGTTGGATGCAGAATTTGATTCCTCATCCAACAAGTACCCATGTTGTATACTTTCGATGGACCGTGCTACACGAAAATGAAAAATACATGAAAAATGTTATTACAATCATGTTTTTTCATGTATTTCTCAAATTTTCATGCAGCGCGGTTCATCAAAAGTATCCAACATGGAGACTCATTGGATGAGGAATTAAATTTTTCATCTAACAAGTAGTCCCACTTGAAATTTGAGTAAAACCTTAGGGAGATAAGTTGAAAATACGAGTTGAAAAAGTAGTTTTATTATTTTATTATTTTTTTGTATTTTTAATTTTTTAATCCAAAAATGGTGAATCATCCCCATGGTTGATATCAAAATCTTGAATTCTATTGGTTCTTATAAAGTTTATTTTGGTTGTAAATTTTACTTAGGAGGCCCATTTTAGACCTCAAAATTCCCCTAATGTGAATGTGAATCTCATAAAAGGTGGAATCATGAGTCACGGTGAAGCATAGAAATTCTTTGAAAGGTGTGATGAAATTTTAAAATTCAGTTTTAAATGGTTTCGAGTTGACAAGTGAACGAAAACCTTGTGCTATTAGAAATGATGAATACGATAAAAAATAAGGAATTCAAAAAGTTGTATTTGTTGGTGATCAATCATGTTTTATTTAAATGGGAATATATTCTTATATATATGTTGGTGTGTTTAATAATTAAGTTCATGATATTTGTATGTCATATGGTATACACTATAGAAATACATGTATGTAAGGAGACATATAGCAAGAGGTGAGTTAATGAGTGGAGAGAGAATGAAGCCCTTTCAATGTGATTATTTATTTGATCATAAAGGATTCTAGTATGAATTGAAGTAACTTGTGAATGCACACTAAAATTAGTGGCGTTAGAAAAGTGAAATTGGTACTAGGTTGGATTTTGGCTGCATCAAAATGGCTCTCATCCTCCTGCATGTCAACTATTGGTTATATCTTGACATTTCACCTACTAGTTCATGTATGGTTAGCTTTCATTTTTTTTGTCTAAAGGTGACTACAAAAAATTATCAAATCAAACTAGAATTGGGGTCCTTTATGGCTTCTCTTCAATCCATGGTTTATCAATTTTGACCCTACCAGGGAGGCATTGTCTACAAAAAATCTTTGAATTATACCCCTTTCGAGCTTAAGTCCAACTCATCATATGAATACTCCCATTTATTCCATGTATTTTAGTGAGAGTGAATCACAATAGCCATAGATATGTTTAGACAAGTTTTCATCTATCTACATACACAAATCGCCACAGATAGAATAAAGAAAATATAATTATTCAAAAAAAAAAATTTGTAAGTCCACTGAATGTCTACAACATATAAGCCTAAAAAATATCATAAGGCCAACACAAGGAAAAAAAAATTTCTTCGTACAAATAACCCTGACGGAGAAACCTGTAGTTATTGAGCCAAAGCAGAACTAATTTGTTTCTTGCATACCTGGTTTTGACTAATTTTACACACAAATGTTCATCATGCCTTAGCGATCATTTCAAAAGTTTGATTTTGGTTGAATCCACTATATATATGTGTGTTTGTGTGTGTGTGTGTGGGGGGGGGGGGGGGGGTGTTCAATACCATACATCACGTAATTCTAACATAAATAAGTGAACTATAATTTAACTTAAATGCATATAATGACACCAACCAACGAAATATTTGGCCTTGACTTCAATTAATGCACATGAAGGTTCAACATTCATATAAAGAGAATATATAAAGAGAACAAAAAATATGATATGAACCTGTGCACCGCAATTTAAGTTCTTTAACATTGTATATAAGGCATAGACTCAATGATCCAACATGTGTACACACAAAATAGGCCATCACATCGTTCATTATAGATGTAAAATTCGTTCAATGGTTCTATTTTGTTGAATCCAATATATATATATATATATATATATATATATATATATATATATATATCTGTTTGTGTGTGTGTGTGTGTGTGTGGTTCACTACAATACATCGCGCAATTCAAAGACAAATAAGTTTTGTAATTTAACTTCAATGCATATAGTGATACCAACCAACACAATATTAGGTGGTGACTTCAATAAATTCACATGAAGGTTCACCATTCATATAAAGAGCATATATAAAGAGAATGAACCATATGATATGGACCAATGCACCGTAATGTAAGTTCTTTAATGTTGTATATAAGGCATACACTGAATGCTCCAACCACACTACACACCAACACACAATTCCTGATAGATGCAAAATTCATGAAGCTACACATAGATACATACCTACATGTTAATACCCTAATAAAAAATCATTATTCACACTCTTGCCACGAGGGCCACAAGAATCTAAGTTGCAAATTTTTTTATCTATGAACTAGATAACTCTTTTGCGCTATTATTTTAATGTTATTGTTTGTTCGGGAGACTCGTTGGAGGAATTTTCTATGATGTTAGTTTATTTTTATTTTTTTAATTATTATTTTACTGTTATTTTTCATTCGAGAGGCTCATTGGAGGAATTTTTGGGCTGTTAGCTTACTATTATTATTCATTTGCCACCAAATGAGAAATATGATGCTAATGTTTCATAAAGGGTGGAAGAAAACACTAATTCATCTGCATGTGTCAAGGGTTTGGTAGTGTACCATAGTAACTATGTACATCATATAATTAGATATAGAAAAAATCACACAATAAACTAACCTTTTTAGTTTTATATGTTGTAGAAAATGAGCACACTTACAAATGTTTGGTTTGAATAATTGTATTTTATTTTTTTTCTCTATTTTCTAGGGTGAATGGAAAGGAATTTATATCACTTACTTAAAATGTATATGCTACAGCTACTAGTATTGGGAAGCCTATTTATATGCCAAGAATTTTCTCATAGATATAATTTTTGGTAGTTAAAATATATTGAATTTAAGGCATATTTTCATTTTGCAGTTTCAAATTTTTTTATGTCTTCTATGGAATTAATGGGATGGTCTACCATGAGGTTGGTGTGGAATGAAACAATGCTAAAGCTTACTAAAATTCCATCATCTTCTACCTTTTGTATTTTGATACATTTTACAGAGAATGATGATATATTAAAAAAAGAGAGTTTGTATTACCAAATGGGAGAATGAGTAACTTAACAAGAAATTTTTCAAAAGTAATTTGGAGATGCTATCATGTTTATAAGTATTATTAAGGGGAGACAATATTTATGAATATTTTATACACCATAGTTATGTAATAAGGCTAGCAAAAAAATACAAAATCATTCCAGACAGAGAACCCTAACAGAGAAATCTACATTCATTGAGCCAGAGCAGCACAAATTTATTTCTTGCATACCTAGTCTGGACGAGGAGGTTGATAGGAGGAAGAGGAGGTTGTGGAATTCCTCCAGTGATGACGACGAATGGATCCAACCAATCCTACAAGAAATCCTATAAAAAATTAAAAACAACAAAAACTAATGTAGTAAAAAACCACACAAAAATCTGCAAATAAACTCCATGACAACACATACGTTGTCGGTAAATTGATTACCCCAGCACACGAACAGTGCAGAAAATTCCTCCAGTAAGCCTCCCGAATGAACAATAACAATAAACCAACAATGCACAAAATTCCTCCACCAAGCCTCCCGAACGAACAATAGCAGTAAAGTAACAATGCAGACAATAATAGTAAACTAACAGCACATAAAATATTGCAACGTCTTGAGGGCCGTTATATATATAAATGTTAATTCAGTCGAATTAATAATTTGGTCGTATTATTAATTCGACTGAATTGATTTTTCAGGCGAGCCAAATTTTTTTATTGTTGATATTTTCACCTTTGGCAAAAAATACGTTGAATGGTCGACGCTAATCTAAATGACCAATTATTCAATCGAAATTTCATATAATAGTTCAGTCGAACTAATTTTACTAATTCGGCCAAAAAAAATATGTTCGGCCGAAAAAGTGCGATTATAAATTTTTCGAGAGTGTTTCTCACAATAATGTAACTAAGCTTCACATGTTTACCCTTTATAAATAAACGAAACCGAAACATTATTTTCACACATTTTTTCATTTGAACTGAATTTTCAAACTACATTTTTTGGGCTAAATTTTTAATGGAATTTTTTTTAGCTTCATTTTTAAAAGACATTTTTATTTTTATTTTTTTTAAAGTAAGTGTTTTGCGCTGAATTTTTAAAGTGAGTTTTTTTTTTTTTAATTAAATATTTTGTGATGATTTTTTAAAGTGACATTTTGTATAAATTTTGAAAGTGAGTTTTTTTGTTCAAATTTTGATTTAGTGAGTTTTTTTTACAGGATTTTGAAATTGAATTTTGTGGGTTGGATTTTAAAAATATACATAGACTAAATTATCATGAGAAATCAAATAAATTGCAAGAGAAAATATGATCGAACAAGAAACCTTGTGGCTCGTAGAGAATACAGGAGATAATATTGCAAAAAAATGAAAGAAGAACACTCAAATATTGACACTAGTACATTTGGTCAAAATTCTGACACTTTAGTTCCGACACTTTTGTCGTATTGTCAAAAATTTCCCCAATTTTTATCAATTTTTCAAATCCCGCCAACAACCGTCGCTATACTGACGTTTAGGGACATCGTTACTTTTGCGATGTTTATGAATGTCGTCGAAAATGGGGCATTCTAAACTATGCATCGGTATTACGACGTTTTTGGGACAAAACGTCAGAAGTGCGACGTTTCTAACATATGCGTTGGTATTGCGACAGTTTGGAGAAAACGTCGGTATTGCGATGTTTCCAAAATATGCGTCGGTCTTGCGATGCTTTGGAGCAAAACATCGCAAGACCGACGCATATTTTGGGAATGTCGCAATACCGATGTTTTCTCTAAACCATCGCAAAACTGACGCATATGTTAGCAACCTTGCATTTCTGACGTTTAAAGCATTGCAAGACCAACGCATATTTTAGAAACATCGCAATACCGACGTTTTTCTAGTTGGATATATGCACCATCAGAATTATTTTTTTAAGATTTACAAAGCCCTCCTTTCTTATATGCCCCCCTGTCTCCTCCTATATATGCACATATTCGCATCACGCATAACATTTGGTGTCAGTATCTTGTCATTAAGGTTGAGGTGGTGTTTTGTGGGGGTGTTGGCCATGCACCCATTTACCCCTCGCATTTGGAGTCTTATGAAGTTGGACAACCTTGAATTCCCTCCTTTGCCTTCGTACCAAGTTCATTGATGGATACAGGGTGGGGAGAGTTAATGAATTTCGTGGATGCATCCCAAGTCTTGCACAATTTTCATACGTACAATTTCCCCTGCATAAATACTAACTTCTTTGGTACCCTTAGTTCTATTCTTTTTTCTTTTCTTAGTTGGACAACTCCCTCCCTTTCTTCCAGCTTGTATCTTTCCATGTTTCGATAAATTTTGGGTCTCCTTCTTGTGTAGGCAGCTCCCCTAGCTCAAACATCTCCCCCTCTATTTCCAAGCTCTTTTGGCTCCCTATTTGTGGTATCAAATCACACTTTGTATCTAATTTTGTGTTCCAACACTCGATTTTTGTCCCTTATGGGGAACAAAGACTATTATTCTTCTGCCTCAAGTTGCACAAGATAGTACAATTTTATGTCCACATCCCCATTATTGTTATTTAGACCAATATTAATGCATAAATTTTCAATCATAATCTAATATTAAATTTCTTTATTACTTTTCAAACACTCCTTAAGTACCTCTTGTCCACATCAAAATGGCATAGGTAAGAAAAAGGTCTAAAATAAATTAGACTTGACATATATAAAAATAATATGCAAAAACTATATTTATAGCTTACATACCCTTTCCCGGGCCAACATTATATAACTCTACTTCACTAGGATGAACATTAACTAACGCTTCACGTATGCATCCACCAAATCTGTCACATTAATGTATTCCCTAATACATGTACCTTCAAGAGTCTTGTGACTGCACGGGTGCCCTGCGCACATTCGTGTGGCCCATTTGCCGGTTTCTCCCTTGTGCCTTCATTCGGTCATGCGTGCCATGTTGCGCCGTATGAGGGCGCCCGCCCAAACGCGTTCGGATCAGGTCATTTCGTTTGAGGGTGGGCGTATCAAATTTGCTAAGTTGTGACCACAAGGGTGCCTTGTGCACATTTGTGTGGCTCATTTTCTGTTTGCCCCCTTGTGCCTTCGTTCGGTTGGGCATGCCGTGTGAGGGCACTCGCCCAAACTTGTTTGGGTCGGGTCAGGTTGTTTCGTTTGAGGGTGGCCGTATCAAATTTGCTAAGTTGTGACCACACGAGAACCTTTTGCACATTCGTGGAACCCGTTTTCCATTTTCTCCCCTGTACCTTCATTCGGTCGTGCCCACCCAAACGCGCCGTGTGAGGGTGCCCGCCCAAACGCGTTTGGGTCGAGTCATTTCGTTTGAGGGTGGCCATATAAAATTTTCTAAGTTGTGACCACAGGGGTGCCTTGTGCACATTTGTGTGTCTCATTTTCTATTTTCCCCCTTGTGCCTTCATTCGGTCGGGCGCGTCGTGTGAGGACACCCACCCAAACGCGTTTGGGTCGGGTCAAGTTGTTTCATTTGAGGGCGACCGTATCAAATTTGCTAAGTTGTGACTGCACAGGTGCCTTTTGCACATTCGTGTGGCCCGTTTGTCATTTTCTCCCTTGTGCCTTCGTTCGGCGTGCGTGCCATGTGAGGGCGTCGACCCAAATGCATTCGATTCGGGTCATTTCGTTTGAGGGAAGCCGTATCAAATTTTCTAAGTTGTGACTGCATGGGTGCCTTATGCACATTCATGCAGCCTGTTTGCGGTTTGCTTCCTTGTGCCTTCGTTCGGTCGGGCACGCTGTGTCGTTTAATTTAAGGGCGCCCTCCCAAACCTGTTCAGGTCGGGTTGTTTCGGTTGAGGGCACCCGCCCCAACGCCTTCGGGTCAGGTTGTTTCGATTGAGGACACCCACCCAAACACGTTTGGTTTGGGTCATTTCGGTTGAGGGTGCCCGTATCAAATTTGCTAAGTTGTGATTGCACGGGTGCCCTATGCACATTCATGTGGCCCGTTTGCCAGTTTCTCCCTTGTGCCTTTGTTTGGTTGTGCACATCGTGTTGCATTGTGTGAGGGTGCCCGACCAAATGCGTTTGGGTCAGGTCATTTTGTTTGAGGGTGGCCGTATTAAATTTTCGAAATTGTGACCGCAGGGGTGCCTTGTGCACGTTCGTTCGGCTTGTTTGCTTGTGGTCATATAAAAAATGCTAAGTTGTGACTTCTCGTGTTGTGTCGGGTCGGGTTCGGTCGTGTCGTGTGAGGTTGTCCAAGGAAACGCGTTTGCATCAGTCAGGTCGGGTCGTGTCATGTGAGGGCGCCTAGGAAAATGCGTTTGGGTGGGTCAGGTGGCCGGGTCAGGTCGGGTCGTGTGAGGGAACCTAAGGAAACGCCTTTGAGTGGGTCAGGTCAGGTCGTGCCATGTGAGGGCGCCCAAGGAAACATGTTCAGGCGGGTCGGGGTGGGTCGAGTCGGTTCGTGTGAGGGCGCCTAGGGAAACGCATTTGGGCTAGTCAGGTCAGGTCAGTTTTGGTCATGTGAGGGCACTTACGGAAATGCATTCGGGTGGGTTAGGTAGGGTTAGTTCTGGTCATGTGAGGGCGCCCAGGGAAATGTGTTCGAGCGGGTCAGGGTGGGTTGGGTTGGGTCGTGTGAGGGTTGGAATCATGTGTTGTTGTTGGAATTGGAATAGGTATACTATTGTGAACATTGCCTCGGCTCAAAACCTATTTGCATTAATAGACTTCCTCTACAACTTACGCCTAGCCATCTTTGTGATAGTACAGTTTTTCCTCTCAACCAATACATTTTTTTGTGGAGTGTAAGATGTAGTATATTGTCTTTGGATCCCATGTTTAGCACAAAATTTATTGAAATATTTTAAGTAGAATTCCCTTCCAGTATCATATCTAAGAGAGGCAATGTGACAACCTAAATATTTCTCTATTAATGATTTGAACTTTGGAAATTCATTAAACACATCATATTTTAATTATAGAAAATATACCCACATTTTTCTACTAAAATAATCAACAAACGGAAGGAAGTACCTAGCACCAGTGGTTGATGTCATTTTCATTGGTCCACATATGTCTGAAAGTACCAACCGAAGGACCCTCTACACTGATCCCCAAGCTTTCCCTTCATAAAATAGTATTCAATGTAGCTTCCCTACTTGACAAGCTCTGCAAACTCTGTGGACCTTCTATAGAATGTTCGGAAGTCATCATGCTCAAAATCTTCCACCCCTCTTCAAGTGCAGCTACTTGAAGCTTGACACCTGAATCCTCAACCCCTTCCAGCTTCTAAGTAATTCAAAACTTAGCAGAAGTTTGGAAAGGTCCAACCTCCTCATCAAAAACAACTTCACTATTGAAGCTTACCATATTCGTGTCAATATAAATCAACCTATAAACCTTATAGTGTTGTTGTACCCTATAATAATTATATTTATTGTACCCTTAAACCCCTAAACCACTAACACCTAAACCCCTAACCCCTTAACTCCTAAACACCTAAATCGTTAATGCTTAACCCATAACCCATTAACCCCTCACCCCTAACCCCTCAAATCCTTAACTGCTAAATCCCCTAACCCCTAAGCCCCTAATCCCTAACCCCTTAACCACTAAATCATTATTCACCTAACCCCTAACTGCGCCTAAATCCCCTAACCCCTAAGCCCCCAATCCCTAATCCCTTAACCACTAACTCATTATTCCCCTAACCCCTAACCCCTAAATCCCTAACCGTTTAACCACTAACTCATTATTCCCCCAACCCGAATCCCTAATCCCTTAATCACTAAATCATTATTCCCTTAACCCTTAAATGCGCCTAAACCCCCTAACCCCTAAGCTCCCAATCCCTAACCCCTTAACCCGTAAGCCCCCAATCCCTAATTAGTTTATGTGAGGAGCCATGTTTAGGGTTACAATGACTATGCTCAACAACTATAAACCCATTATTTGCTTGATTCGACACCGATTCAGGGGACTTCATATGATTTACCAACAAACATCAGTGGTGATATCAATGTTTGTACTCATGACATATTGAACATCTAAAGGGTATACACTCATAGTTGAGTGTCTTCTTCCACAAGTCATCTTGAAATTAGATATCTATTGATTTCAGAAGGGGTCAAATATGTTCATGTATACACATATGCAGACATGCTGTAATGTGCCAAAACATAATGAACGAATTCATGTGCTTTACCTTTCCCTTTACCGAGTGTTTTACCATATTCAATTAAGGATTGCGTAGTGCCACTACCATAGGAAGCGCACCACTGAAATAAAATTATGATACAAAACAACACATAGTGATGAAACAATGCTTGGTGATGAGCTAATGATCCAACTCGACATAAACACAGATTATAGGGGTATCATTCCAATGAACCAAGGGAAAAAGTAGAGAGAACGCAGTGGGAATAGAGGGGATATCAGGAAAGAATATAGGGAGGAACGTTGAAAATCAAGAAGAAATCAAGGGAAAAAATCAAGCATGCTGATGGCAGAGCTCAGACCCGTACATCAGTCGGATAGAGCTGCAAGACTTGGAGCCTTCGCCTTAAACTCACCAGTGAAGTTCGCCACACTGAAGCATGAAAATAACTGATATATAACTCAACATATGAAATGAAAAATTTATTAGATGTGAGCCAAGGACCTACCAAACATCAAGTGTAATGCTTCTCCCATGATTCTGCCATCCCAAGAGTGCGCATAATGGTGAGGTCATAAATGAACCTCAATCGTCTATTAGAGGAATTCAAAACCATATCCAATCATGTGTATGATCTCTCCCCCTGACCTACATTGATTAAACAATTGATATGTCATAAATCCTTTGTAATCACACATAACCCGTCTCCCTCTATCATGAATTTAATGAATCTCAATAGTCTGTTAGAGGAATTCAAAACCATATCCAATCCTGTGTATGATCTCACCCCCTAACCTACATCGATTAAACAATTGATATGTCACAAATCCTTTGTAATCGCACATAACCCGTCTCCCTCCATCATGAATTTAATGTGAAATATGGAGGATCTATGTAACCTGATGTGTAGCCACGTGTGATATGAATCCCTCCAAGTGGAGTCCATGGCACATTCACCAAGGCCTTCTTGAAACTTGGCCACACAAACGGTTTGTATGTCAATCATGAGCGAGAGGATAAATTGTTCACCAGAAAATGGAAAACCAATGGAATGAAGCTGAAATAGCATCCTCATAGGGGAATCATTCACTTTATCCTTAAAATCACAAATTTTCAACACTGGCCTTTTCTAAATATAAAGGAAAAAGGGGTTGTAAACCTAAAATAATTAATGATAAACGAGATTCCATTATTGCTAACCCAAAAAAAATTATTGCGAGATGGAATTCATAGCCCAAAAATGAAAATAAATTCCACTAACCTACCACTAAAAGCATAGATGATCCCATATACAACATGAAATCCTTATATCTTCTTCCTAACTAGTTCCTTTTTGATGTTGTAGGTTTTAGATATTTTTTATTCTAATTATTAATATTTTGGACTTTCAATCTAGGGACGTTGGCCTTTAATGCATGAACTCGGTGCCAAATATCTATTAGAAGAGTAGGATGATGATGATTGAGGAGGTGTCCCCTAGGACATTGGTGGTGGATACGACAGAAGCCCGAGTAGGAAGAGGAGGTGACTAGTGAAGGCTTGTCTACAACTTGTAACATTTCAAAGCCCAACGGGTTGGCCATTTCTAAATAATTAGTTTATGTCAAAACTCTATTGCTTCTTCAACTCTTTCAATTTCATAGCTTTTGCATGGTGGATTCTAGTTCATAGTTTATAGATAACCTTGGATGTGTGCATAGGTAATGGCGTCTTCAATTTCTTATGGTTGTTAATGGACCCTGCATATAGTCCCTCCCTCTCTATTAACATATTTTTTCACCTTATTAGAGTCTTCTCTAGACCTACCTTGGCAGCTTTGTCTTGATTGGTCATCCCTTTTACTTTGCATTTTGTTTTGTGGTATTATTAGTTTCTTGTTCTCTGGGGGTTGTCCTCTCTTTGGCCTATTGTGACCTGGAAAACCATGCCTCGCTAGAGGATGTGTCGTCGATGGGGGTATGGTGGTAAAGGATCTCAAGGACTACCATGTGCTTAATCTCAAGCTCAAAATGTTGCCTTTATTTTCCACTCCTCTACTCCTTTGGAAATCGAAGAGGAAATATGCCAACTTGATGCTTTGGCCACAAAAGACCTCCATGCTTACTCAGATTCTGTAATCCAAGTCAAAGTAACCAATTGGTTTCCTAACCCTGGGCATACCGAGGAAGATAGAACCAATATATTAACTCCATTACCCTCAACTGGAAAATGAAGACACTCCTAGGCAGGGCCCCGAAGGAAAAACATAGGACCACAACAAGATCATCTACTTTCTGAATGGAATTCTACGAGTTCAATTACACCAACATTCTTGTCTCATTAGTCTAGATGCATGATTATATCACATTAAAGGACATCTCCAATGTGGCCTCAAACTGTCCAGCTCCAAGAGGCATCACTTCCCAAGATCTAGCCCCATTCACTTCATCAGATACGTCATGTCTCTTACAACCTCTTGGCTTATGTCATTTAATTTCAATAGTAAATTTTATTTTAGTAGTCTTGTAGTTAGCAATACTAATTATTTACATTTTGATATACCTAGACTATTTTCTTTCACCATTAGTATTACTTTCCCTTGTGGCATGCTGCAAGGATCAACATAAACAATGATATCTGGGTTTGTATGAAATCATTTTTAGACAACAAAATTTTAAATCAAACAAATAAAAATAAAAATCAAACTATAAATTATAACAATTTTGCTAATTTATTTTCTAATATATTCAAATGTGATCATACCAAGTTTTAAAGATGAAGCAAGAAATCACTTATGCTATGTGATTTACTTATCATATAAATGAAGCAAAAATTCACTTTTTCTATGTGATTTCCTCATTAAAAAGGTGATACACGTATTTATACCATGGGGACTTGGTGGACCATTCCTAAATTGGCAGGTCAACAACTTGTGCATCGCTCTAGTTGATTGTCCCTTACCTCATCATCAAGATCATCCCAAGGTTTATCGTTGTTAAGGTTTATTGTTGTCCCACTTATATCCACTAATGAATCACTACAACTACTTTCCACCTTCATAATCGACTCAAACCCTAGCATACCATTACTGAAAAATCAACAAAATTAGTTATACGCCTCCTACTGCAAAGAACCACCCACAAAATGTGCAAGAAACTCCATAAGTATGCCATTTTTTAAGAAATATGGATACAATTTGACAATTTTATCGTACATTTAACAAATCGAATTCTTTCCCGCGGTGCACTCTATTCTCCTTCCTCGACAACTAGACCTTACTCTTACTGCAGGCCCTTCCTCCATCAGCAGGCAAAATGGTAATGTGGTTCTTCATTCTTCAATAGTAGTTTTTTTTTTTGCATGCAAAATGTTTGAAGAAACTCTGCTTAAAGCTCCTCAATTCCCCTAGGCTAAAACGAGAGTAGTTCTCATTTAAAGTAACTTTACACCAGTGTTCCCACAAAAAACCAATTGCAGTCAGCCGAACTTGGTATCAAACTATTTTAAATAAAAAATGGGAAAATGGCCTGAAAACACGCAATTCCTACAAGAACAAAACTTGTTCAAATACATGGAGCAAATATTTCCAAATGCAGGATATATGCCACAAACTTCACCTTAAATTCAAGTTGTAGGATCCAACAAAGCTACAACTAGTCAATAATAAATTAAAATTGTGTATTGCTTCAGGTCAAAGATGCTGCAGAGGTCCCTGATGATTCTGCCACATCATCACTCCTCACTGAAGCAACACTATAGTCAATCATCTTTCCATGATCATTTCTAGGCAGTGCTCTGCTTAACCTTTTTAGCCAAATTTCATAATCTATAGGATATGGAGTACCACATAGGCTATCAACATAGTCAGCAAAAGCTTTCAAAAGAGCAGAAACTTCTCCAAGCTGCTATTGTATGCGCCCTTTTGCCCAAGATCTCTCTCTCCAACGCAAGGCAACTTCTATCATGTTAATTTCATGAATAATATTAGCAGTAAATGCAACATTTTATACAATAGTAAATATAGCATCGTTACTTTAGAAGCTTAGATCTTTGCAACAACAGGTTTGTTAAAAAAATTTCAATCCAATATGTCTTCAATCATTTATATCCTTGGCCTGCTATAATAGTGATAGGACAGTACTAGATCTGCAAATGACTTGAAATTTTCAATGGAACTTTGGTCTCTAAATGTAATGAGGAACTCGTCCTCTTTAGACAATGATAAAAAAAAATTTCTTCAATTCCTCAACATGTTCATTCAATGTTCATTTTTCTCAACAAGAGACCTCACGAATCTACTTCAAGGTCAACCTTCTACAATACTGTGTACCTTCAAAATTCTTATAAAGATGAAAAAAACCATTGAGATATCCTTTAGAATTTTTCCTTAGGCTTGTAAGCTCAAGAGGATCTTTGAAAATGGCTTGGCTTTAAGTCAGCCTAACCATAATCGAATTTATGTTCAGATTTCCTTAGACATTGGGTCCTTGGGATGAGTCTCCTTACAGGTTAGCCTCAACGAATCTAAAATGGGCCTTAGGAATGCACTAGGTCTGAGGCTTAGGAGGATTCTACAAAAGGACTGAAGACAATGACCTCAGAAAGAACTTGACATAATTCATACTTCCTCCATCAGCATGCCCTTCAAGTTCTTATTATAGATCTCAACTTTGTTGTGAATTTTCCTTCAGTCTAGTGAATAATGAAGATCAAAATTAAACTTTGATGCTCAGAATAATCCCAGACTTGGCCCAAATTACTCCTCAGTGGGCTTTCAATTAGTGCGAAATTGTTTGAAATTTTTGTTTTTGGAGAAATCCCAAATAATTATCAACTTGTATTAATTATTGAGATTTCTTTATGAAATATAATAATATTATTGTGAACTTCATTACATGAACACATTCTAATATCATTCTATGTGGAATTTCGTTTCTTTCATGTTAATTGAATATGTCAATGTGTTTTATGGTGTATAATAATGATTTTTTCCATCTTTTCTAGTATGTAGTGGCATAATATTGCATTAAAGTGCACTAATCCTTCTAGGGTCACATGAATAACTCACATCACACTATCCCCTCATATAATTGTGCATATATCATGTTTCTTATTTTTCAACCCGACTATGTAATATTATGAATAAACAACCTTGATGTTAGCTACCTCACTCTCTCACATGAGAACCATTTGAAGCCATTTTAACACCATCATTAGCTTCTTCAGTAGTGACTACTTTATTTCCAAACACACACTTATATGAAATTCATACAACTTGATTAGATACTTTACTTTTTCATGATTCCAAGGGTGCACCATGGGGACTTACGATTCCTTGCACCACATCAAATATCAAAGGAAGTGATGATCTAACAGTTTAACATATTAAACTTCTTCAATATTAGTAGTTGTTCAATCTACACTCCAAATCAAACATATTTTATGATGGATATGTTTTTTCTAAGAATCTACCATGTTTTCAATTCCTAGATGGACTATAATTCTTCATATGCTTATGTGTGACATTGTATTCCTCTCTCCACATGTGCAACATGTTTTCTCTAGTGCAACACTTAGAAATTTGAAAACAACAACATAGCCAACCTTTGAGTGGTTCGAACCTACATATCCAAAAATGTATGCACCAAGATATTCTTGAGGCTTATGCATTTTTCCAATCTTGTACAACCATTCACATCTGAAAAGGCACACGCACACACAAATATATGTGTGTGTGTGTGTGTGTGTGTATTCGATGGGAAGAGACATCTTACAGCCGATAGAATCGATTGAGGGAGCTTGGTTTTAAATTCTAGAGATTCAGAGTATTTTTTATTGCTAGCAGTTAAAACATAGTGCACTTGAAACTGTTGTTGGGGATTGTCCTTACCACCTGAAGAAAGTATTTAATTGAGTTTAGTATTTTCTAGATCTGCAACTACTTTACCATCTCTTGACTGCTTTCTCTGGATTTGCAAATGGATAGAACTGTTTCTGTGGTCATCTAATTCTACTAAATTTCTAATTTAAATCTTAAGAAATATTTTTATATATACATAATGGCAGGCTAATATTAAACTGAATGTAGACAATGGCCCTTATTTTATTTTACACAAAATTTTCCTAAGCAATATGTTAATCCTAAACTTCAATAATTTGATCAATAGTTGGAGTTTCCTCTAGTCCTTGCAATATTTGACAAACTATTTTAACACAATTAATAACTCACACTTCAATCAACTTTTCTTACAATGGATTTACCCTAAATATCATACAGTGTGAGATGGGCCTTAATTTTGCACAATTGCTTTCATTGAAAACATTATGCTAGAAAATTCTTTACTCTTTTTTCTGATACTCTATCTGTATCCTGTTTCCATGGTTCTCGTAAGTGTAGTCTTCTTAATATCAATAACTTTCAAAGGAGAACAAAAGAGGATATGAAAAATCCCTTTGCATGATTATCTGATCTTATCTGTAGTTTACACTTTACACGTTGTAATTGTTGTCCGTTGTTACTCTTAAGAAAGTAATTGTTGGGGAAGTGGAAAAGAATTGATGCATGAATACTTTGTCAAACTGTTTCTGGGATGAATTTTCTCATTGTTTCTTGTAGTTGTTGCAGTTGATATTTTCATTCTTTAATTTTTTATTATGCTCAATTTTTTTCATTTGGGCATCCAGTTCCCAAGCAGAAGTATTATGAATCCATATACAAGACAATATGTAGAAAAATAAGTACAGTGATGGTTGGCAATGCCCCACTTGGAAGCGAACATCCTATTAGGGTTCAAACAATGACTACTACTGATACAAAGGATCTTATTGGTACCGTAGAACAGGTCTGTGCTCTTTACTAAGCTTGTACTTCTTTATTTTTATTTTTTTGTTTCAGCTGTTAAGAGTCAGGCAAATAAAAATTTGCATTCATTCGGTGTTCACATTCTTGTATTAGTTTGGGAAACCTGCACCTAGCATGATGTAGCAATAGATCCTTTAAGCTAATGCCCTAGAAAATTCTCCTAATTGTCTCCAAAAACATCTGCTAATTCTTGGGGAGATTACCCCATCTAAATGGTGGTGCCTAGAAAATTGAAAAACGTTGTTAGTTCACCCCCATTTGTCTTGAACAAAGGTTATGCCCATTATTATGGGTATCATGATTTTGTAACAATTTTGTTGAAGAAGATGCTTCTCATATTGCATCAAAAGTTTTGACAAGCTCACATCAAGGGTTACATTAGGTGGCTGAAGATTTTTTGTTGAAGCATGTTGTCCCTAAATGGACATGTAGGGTTATGATTTATGTAGGTTTTTAACCCTGTACAATTAATTTCTGCAAACATATTCTTAATTAAAACAAGAAAGATGCAAAGGAAAATACACACATTAACACATAGATTTTATCCTAGAAACCCATAACTGGGAAAACCAAGAAGATTTTTCAATATATTCTTCTGTACAGTATTACAACACAATATATATCCCACGACATCCATGACCAACCAATTGATTTACCTTGGATTAGAATACCACCATATTTCCTTAACTGAAATTACAAAACCACCATGTGCCACAAAAATGCGAAATATGGATGCAAAAAAATGCCCAAAATTTATTTTGGGGGCGCTGCTAAACCACCCCCCCCCCCACTTTTAGTCATGGTGTTGGCTTTAGCAATGGCAAGGAAGGTGGTATTGCTTCCTTGTAGTCTTGGACAGCTGCTTGGAGCCTTTCCAAGGCCACCTCCTTCTCCACTAACTCTTGTTGCAGTTGTACCATCATTTGAGTGAAACCACTTTCTTGCCAACTATCCATATAGATGACCACCTCACCAAGGCATACAAGCTTCACTCTATGCTTATCCCAATCGACAATCGACTCTGTGCCCTTAGGTGTTTACTATTTACTATTTTGTAATGTCAACAGAAATTTGGTTTTTAATACTCCTTACTTGAGCAGGTGGCCATGAAATCAATACGAGTAGATACAAAGTTTTCACGCTCTAATAGCATGAAGTAAGTCATTCATTAATATCTTTGTTATTATCGGTGATATTTATCTAAGAGCACAGTTAATATTTCTCAGAGTTGAATATTTTCCTTCCAATGGTTTAAAAAATGTAGTTATTCTTTAAAGTTGAATTCTTCTGAGCATGAGGAAAACTTATTAATCATCTGTTGTAGATCCAATATCCAAAATGAGAAACCTCTTAAGCAAGACAAAATGAAGGAGGAGGATGAAGATTCTGGTTTAGTTACCTCATCGTAACTTTTGACTAGCATGTGATTAATTTAGAGGAGCATGAAACAATAGACCAATTTAGTTTAAAAAGTATTTCATTATGGTGTTACATGTTTTCTTTATCAATATTGTAATTTTGTTATGTACTCATAATTTTTAGAAGAAATGCACTTAAGTTCCTTAATTATTCCTAGGAATTCCACTGCCATAGGTTCTAAAGTAAGACTAGGTAGTGCTTCTTCTGCGTCTGGTTTCAATTTTAGATGCAATGAACAAGCTGAGAAGCAGAAAGAGGTCGTGCATTTTTCTAGGATTTTGTTTCAATTTTATGTGTCTTTCCAGTATTGTCACTTAAAAAATTATCTATTTGTCTGTTAAGTTGTAGAGCACTATGTTGATGGTTGTTCCCTTCACTTGTTCAGTTTTTCTCAAAGCTAGAGGAAAAGATTCAAGCAAGGGAGATGGAAAAAAGCCATTTTCAGGCCAAGTCAAAGGTTTTCTTAATGTGCCATTTATAGTTTGGTGTAGGGTTAGCAGAAAGCATGTGATCTGTCATGCTAAAATTATAGTTAGGTAGTATTTAGTATTTACTTCGTTTTGGTCTGCTTTGAAAGTTTAAGGTTTCTTGCTATAGAACACTACAAGATGGTAAATATGGGGTTACTAGGTCTTCAATTGATTATATATTATCTATACATTTATTCATGTATCTGAACAGGAGTATCAGGAGGCTGAGATTAAACAACTAAGGAAAAGTTTAACATTCAAAGCAACATCGATGCCAAGTTTCTATCAGGAGGGAGCACTGCCAAAGGCTGAGCTGAAGAAGGTATTTAGCATATTTTCATATTGAATATTTCTTCACTATATACCTTGTTGCATCATATGCAAATGTTACTACCTGGTGAACTTGGACTTGCTTTAAATTTTAATATTTATAACTAAACAACTGGTAATCTAAAATATTAGATTAATGTTTTTGATCCTAACAATTAAGCAAGTTAATTGAGGTTTTTCATCTCCTAGGATGCTTCCTTAATATTTATGGCTGATATTCTAACTTTTATTAATCATATCATGTGATGCCACCGACATTTTTATTTGGATACATGGAAAAAGATAGAAACGCTAATTATTATGCTTTATGAAAGCTTTACATGATGATCTCTTAAGAGGAGTGAGAAGCTACTACTTTTAATGAACTTTAGGGAAACAGTCTTAAGGTGACGAGCTTGCTTATAGAATCCCCTTTACAATTATGTATGTCATTTATTTGAAGTTTCCACTGTTAAATAAAGTTTAATTATTCCACGTGAAAAATATATGGAGCAAAAGTGGGAGTTTTCATTATAAAAAGGCTCCTGGGCCTTAGAGTATGGATGTCTGGGTGAATGCTTGTATGGGAGCTTGTGTGAGGCCTGATGTTGAAGAGAGGCCATGTTTTTGAAGAATTGCAGAGGCCAGGAACTCCACTATACAACATCAAGGCATATCTACTTGTTGTTGAATCATTTGGATTCTCAAGTAACATTAAGGGAATTTTGAGGTCTAAAATGGGCCTCATAAGAAAAATGTACAACAAAAATAAACTTTATAACAACCAATAGGATTCAAGATGATGATGTCATCCATAATGGATGATTCACCATTTTTGGAGTAAAAAAGTAAAAATATTAAAAAATAATAAAATAATAAAACTACTTTTTCAACTTGTATTTTAAACTTATCTCCCAAAATTTTTACTCAAATTTCGAGCGGGAGTACTCGTTGGATGCGAAATTTAATTCCTCATCCAAGGAGTACCCATGTTGCATACTTTCAATGAACTCTACTACACGAAAAATGAGAAATACATAAAAAAACGTGATTGTAATCACGTTTTTTTTATGTATTTCTCATTTTTCGTGTAGTAGGACCCATCGAAAGTATGCAACATGGGTACTCCTTGGATGGGGAATTAAATTCCGCATCCAATGAGTACTCCCGCTTGAAATTTGAGTAAACAATTTGGGAGATAAGTTGAAAATATGAATTGAAAAAGTAGTTTTTTCATTTTTCCCTCTAAAATTTAATGATGTCATCAAATCTTATTAGATTTTTTCCACTATTATTTTATACTTTCCTTAGGAGGCCCATTTTAGACCTCAAAATTCCCCTAATTTCTCTGTGCTGCAACTTCCGGCCAGGATTTCCCTCAATGTGTGTTTGACCACTGGGATATGATGGGATCTGATCCATTGGAATCTAGTTCCCAAGCTGGGCAGCTTGTGACCGATATCTGTAAGAGGAAGGGTCTTAAGGAGAGTATGACTCCCTTGTCAGAATTCGAAGACAAGCTATAGAGATTTGCTATTTTTTCATGTCGGATGCTCTCAAGATTGAGGATAGTATTTTATTTATAGTAGGATCAGAAATCATCAAAGCTGCCATTTATTTTCGCTACCCATCGAAAAATTGTACATCTCAAAAGGCAGACCTGACTTCCTAGACTTCACTGAGTATTAAAAGGCAATTGTTTCAACCATTTTGTAGGTATGAATTTAAAATTAAATTTGAGTATGAAAAGGCAATTGTTTGAGCCATCTTGCTGCCAAGACATTAAAATTCAACAAATAAATTGAAGTTTCTCAGAGATTGTTTAATAGATCCAATTCCAAAATTTTTAGTTCAAATTTTCAAAGTCCTCATACGCTTTCTAATTGAGTAAATACCCCACACTCAAGACTCTTATTGGCACATTGAACTAGTTGGGACCAAAGCCCAACCTCTTAGGGACAAACCAAACCAAATGAATGATCAATTGTTTACAACAGATATTATCTTCCTATGGTCTTGGTCTTAAACAATTGTGATTCACCACAAGAATCGGTGGATGGTATCGATTGAGGGGAGGGGTATATCCCTTACGTTAGCAAGAAGGGGGGTCCATTATCAAAGTTCTAATTCAAAATTTAACTCGATTGGTCAACAAGCTGCAGCTGAAAGCTTTTCAATGGAAAGCACTAATCTTATCAGTGCAACTAAGGAATGGAAAAGCTTAAGGGAACATGTTACAGATGTTTATAAAACACATTTGAGAAATTTACTGAAGGATGAAGCTCACTGTGAATCAATGACAGTAGAATTTGACGGAATTATATTCGACAATTCTCGGCAAAGGATAACTCAAGAGATTGTGAAGAAGCTTTTTAAGCTAGCAGAGGTGGTGCATCTGAAGGAGAAGATTGACAAAATGTACAATGGAGACCATATAAATGTCACAGAGAATCATTTTGTGCTTCATATTTCTCTAAGGGCTGCCAGGGATACAATCATAAATTATGATGGGAAGAATGTAGTTGATGATGTCTGGCAAGTTCTCGATAAGATCGGTGAATTTTCTGAAAGGGTTCGGACTGGGGCTTGGGTAGGTGCAATAGGGAAGTCGCTTAAAGATGTTGTGGTAGTAGGCATTGGTGGCAGCTTTCTGGGTCCACTTTTTGTGCAAAATGCTCTTCAAACAGATCCCGAGGCAGCTCAATGTGCAAATGGGCATCAACTACGATTTCTAGCAAATGTTGATCCAGTTGACGTCGCTCGGAGTGTTAATGGGCTAAACCCAGAAACTACGTTAGTTGTTGTGGTATCAAAGACATTCAAAACAGCAGAAACCATGCTAAATGATCGAACATTAAGGACATGGATCACATATTCGCTTGGTTCTGAAGCTGTTGCAAAGCACATGGTGGTAGTTAGTACTAACCTTAAGCTTGTAAAAGAATTTGGAATAGACCCACAAAATGCTTTTGCATTCTGGGATTGGGTTGCTCGTCGCTACAGTGTGTGCAGTGCTATGGGTGCCCTCCCCTTATCACTTCAATATGGGTTTCTTATTGTTGGCAAGTTTCTGGAGGGAGCAAGGAGTATAGATAATAATTTCCAGACAACTCCATTTGAGAAAAATATTCCTATTTTGCTTGGTCTCCTCAGTGTGTGGAATGTTTCCTTTCTTAGGTATCCAGCTATGGCTATCTTTCCATACACTCAGGCTTTGGATAATTTTGCACCGCACATCCAACAACTTAGCATGGAGAGTAATGGGAAGGGAGTTTCTATTGATGGTGTGCCCCTAAATTTTGAGGCCACTGAAATAGATTTTGGAGAACCTGGTACAAATGGAAAACATAGCTTTTACCAGTTAATTCATCAAGGTCGTGTAATTCCTTGTGATTTTATTGGCATATTCAAGAGACAGCAGCCCATTTATTTACAAGGGGAAGTTGTGAGTAACCACGATGAGCTCATGTCTAACTTTTTTTCACAGCCATATGCTCTTGCTTGTGGGAATACTCCTGAGGAGTTGAGGAATGAGAAATTTTTTGATCATCTTATTGCACATAAGACATTCTCTGGGAATCGACCATCACTAAGCGTCTTACTACCATCATTGACAACATATAATGTAGGCCAGTTGTTAGCAATGTATGAACACAAGATTGCAATTGAGGGTTTCGTTTGGGGCATTAATTCCTTTGACCAATGGGGTGTGAAGCTTGGAAAGTCATTGGCATCTTGTGTACGAGCTCAGATGAACTTGTCTCACACTGAAGGGAAGCCAGTTGAGGGCTTTAACCCCAACACCACAATGTTGATAAAATGATACTTGAAGGTAATCAGATACTAAAATATATCGTTCCCTTTTTCAAGTCTGGAGAAAATGTGCATTCTAAGGGGTTATATTAAATTTATAGTTACAACTGTGCTTTTCAGAACTTTCCATTGAAATACATTGATATCATACCAACAAACCACCTGATCTAATGAATGTTCATTTACAGGAAAATGCTCCAATTACTGTGGAATTTCTTCGCTCAAAATCATAGTACATACTTTTCTATTTTTTGAGCACCAGTTAGTCTTTTTATTTTGAATGGAAGTCCTTATTTTGTATTTGAATGAGAGAGCTTCACTTATGTAGAAATATTTCTGTTAAAGTGGAGGCACTTTTGATGATCAATGTGGGAGGTGGCCAACCATATCCAACAGTGTGATAACGAATTTTTTTATTTTTTTTTAAATATTTATTTTCCGTCGGAATTCCGACGCTTATGTCAGTCGTCAGAAGAGAGACACTATAAACGTCGGAAGACCGACACTTTAAACATCATAAGGGATGACGTCAGAATTGCGACAATGTTTTGAAAACCTGATAAACGTCGTAAGATCGACGCTTTAAATGTCGAAATGGATAATGTCGGAATTGCGACGATGTTTTGAAAACCTGATAAACGTCGGAAGACCGAAGCTTTAAACATTAGAAGGGATAACGTCAGAATTGCGATGATGTTTTGAAAACCTGGTAAACGTCGGAAGACCGACGCTTTAAACATCGGAAGGGATAGCGTCAGAATTGCGACGATGTTTTGAAAACCTAGTAAACGTCAGAAGACCAACGCTTTAAACGTCGGAATTGCGACGATGTTTTGAAAACTTGGTAAACGTCAGTAGACCGACGGTTTGGCTAAAGTCGGAATAGTGACGTTTTTTTTTCGTCGGAAGACCGATGTTTTGGATAATGTCGGAAGAGCGATGATGGTCTGGAAACGTCGAAAAAAGTGTCGCAATTCTGAAACTTTATTGAAGTGTCGGAATTGTGACTCTAAGGCTAACCACGTTTTTTCCCG
This sequence comes from Pinus albicaulis, assembly GCA_034641835.2. Taxonomy (NCBI): domain Eukaryota; kingdom Viridiplantae; phylum Streptophyta; class Pinopsida; order Pinales; family Pinaceae; genus Pinus; species Pinus albicaulis. Next base: position 1,084,270,104 of record CM076578.1, read on the forward strand.
CCACAGAGTGTCTCTCTTGCGATGACTATGTGTCGAAATAGCGACGAATTCGCTGTCGGAAATTGGGCCAAATGTGCTAGTGTGAAAGAGAAAATCAACCGCAACTAGAAGTTGGAGAAGGCATGTGAATGTAAATATTATAAATGATATTTAAAATTTAACTAGTGTATTGTGAAACTTAATTTTTATTTGATGAACTAATTTGAAAAATATTTTGCAATGTAAAAAGATAGAGATATTCCTCATAACATTGATGACGAGATTGGAAATGTTGAAAGACAAAGGGAAAAAGTTAATGAACCAATGATGGAAGACGTTGAAATAAATTCAAGTGAAGAAATTAAATCACCAGGTATATATATAGATGTCATGTGTATTACTGAAATTATACATATTTATTAATTTCAATTTCATTCAAACTCTATTTTTTAATTTAATTATTTATTGAATATTTATACCCATTTTGTAAATTTAATTCTCATATGTATCGATGAAATCAAGATCTATGATGAGATGTTAAAAAATGTTGACACTAACACATATGGAAATAAAAAAGCTGGCCATGTTATACACTGTCATGTTAGGCTCATTATTGATAAGTTCCTCAAAGATGAAAATGTGGTAGTTCAAGCCAAAATTTTGAGTAGTCTCTTAACATCAAAGAAATTAAAAGAAGCTATGACTTTATAGGGTTTTCGAAAATCAAAGAAAGATAAAAACAAAAAATCAAGGAAAATGTGATAGAAAATATAAATAGTGCTCTAAAATCAATTACAAGATCTAGAAAGAAAACAGATATAAATGCACGTAGATAAATACAAATGGAATTGATTTCATAAACTACTAAATAAAATCCTTTGGTAAGATATATGGGAAAAGCATTAGGGAACTCACGAAAAACATTGCACGCACATTGGAAATTTTGATTGCAAATAGATGTAAATTATGAGCTCCCTTGTTGTACACTTATTTGTAGGAAACCATACAAAGGTAAACCTAGAGAATATGTTAAAAAATAATACATGAATATTGGATGAAAAATTCATGTGTTTCACCAAAAGAAACGGATGTGATCTGGCAAAGAATAGTATGAAATCAATATGAATAACATGAAAAACATATCTTGGACCCACTTAGATATATTTTTTCAATAATTTCATAGAAGAGAATCATTGAATTAATGTCTCAATCAGTACTTTTGTTTAACAAAAACCATGGTATGTTAAACCTATCACTGTACGCGACACTTCTTGTTGTCTTTATCATGTGGAATTTCAATTATATTATGAAAGATTCCTTAATTTTGGTAAATGTTTTTGGAAAAATTCACCTCCTCCTTCCATTATCTATGATTTCATATCCCAAATTCTATGTGTAACAGAAATTCATGAATTATTTTATCAAAGGAAATGTCTTGGTGGTAGAAAAATGTGATCATTGTAGAAATTTGAATTTATTTCGTAACAAATATCCTGTTGGTATAAATGATCAATCATTATACAAAAAAAAAGTGAAATGGAAGATATATGAATATAGTCATACATCGATTGGTTCAAGTTGTACTACAAGTACTAAAAGGATTGATTTACAAGAAAAAAAAAAATTGTGATAGAGTTTTTGTTAGGTCCCTATATTACTAGTGTAGTCCCTTATTGTTGTTAGTGCAGCCCGCTAATTATTATTGCTGTACCCTTATAGTCCCCATATTGTTATTATTACGCCCCATAAATGCCCACTATTGTTATTGTTGTTCCCTTACATTATTATTGTTAGGTCAGTTAGGATTATATTGTGACCACATGGACTCCTATATATAGAAAGGAAGTTTTGTCATTTCTATCATCCAACAATTATTCATTTATGTAATGTAAAGGAGGTTCCCCCCTCAAAGTGGTTGATTTCTAAGACGTTGGTCCTGTTAGTAACCTATAAATATAGGATTCATAATTTTGACTTAACTGATGATAGTCTTGTAAATATGTACATACTTTGCTTTCTGCAAGTTGTATTCCCATATTTTGTAAAAAATAAAAAAATAAAAAACAAGGTAAAAATTCCTAAAAGAAGGATCAAAGGACTTAAAAAAAATAATATACCCCAAAAGAAAAAAATGAATAAAACATGAAAGTGTGCAAGTCTAAATGCCACTACTTTTACTTTTTGCAGTTGATTATGGCAGAGTGTCAATAAATGGCATAATTTGTGATGAGTTGAACAATTTAATCTTGACTTGTCATCTTTCAATTTCAAATGTTGTAGATAGTGAATAAAGAATTGTCATACAGTTTAATCATGACAATTCAGTAGTTAGGTAGAGAATAAAAGAATCCAACAGTTTAATCTGGATTCTTGGTTGAAATAAGTATAGAATTAGATATTTTATTGCTTTCAAAAGAATAAAAGGTTGTAAGGTTGCTAGTTCAAATGCACCTGATTAAAATAGAAGGAGAAAATGTTAGAAGATATGACTGGGTAGGTAGAAGAAGGTGGGAAACATCAATGTAAATATTTTTCACCAGGCTATAAATAACTAATTTCCCCTCCCCATAGCAATTTGATATTATAGACTATCATTCAAAGAGGCTCAAGGAATTTCCTTGACTTCTGTTGGGATCGGACCCAAGGCTCAAAGACTGATTAGTTGAAAATGTCAAGTTTCTATATTAATCCCAGAAATTTTTATCATTTACCCCTTCATGCACTCATCACCATTTAACTTCATAAGTGGAAATTTTTTTTCTTACTTAAATGTTACATAAAGATCCATTTGATTAACTTCCTCCATTTTACAAAGCATAAAACCCTCAAAAAACATAATATACTAAGTAAAAGTGAATGAGTTATGAAAATAAAGCTTTACTATAATTTTCACTTTCCTTAGTTTTATTTATGAATTTTTGAGTATTCATTGTCCCTTTTCATATTAACACTTAACATATTTTATTAACTCCCTATCAAATATCCTAGTCCTATTAATATAACTTCTTTTTATTTAATATCCCAAAAACCCCTATATTATATGCTTTTTATATCAAAGATATTACTCACATGTTGAAAAAACATCCCGAAATTATCCCTTTGATATAAAAATAACCATAAAAAGATTCCCGCTCCCCTATAGTTTTAGAACTTTAACTAGAACTAAATCTAAAACTATATAATATAATTAAATTTGCAAAAAAACACATTTTTCATACTCTGTATTAAAAATAGCGCAAAAAAAAAATACTTATGCCCGTTCACGCATTACTTTTACCCAAGGTTAAAGATTTAACCTTACCCCTTTGCCCGGTATATATTCCCTTACCACAGATTAAACCTTGGGTAAATCAGTTATAATGCGCCCCTTTCACTTCACTTTATGTATCAACTCATTTTATACATAAATTTCACCAAATAACTATGCATCCTCGCATTCATTCCCATCCCTCCGATCATCCTCATCTCATAAATCTGACGATCCACGCTCAACGCGATCATTTGGCCTCATGCATCATCCTTCCCTGTCGTGATTAAATCATAACCGCCCGATCACCAATTCTCGCCTTGATCCTACGGCCTGAATCTAATGCAATAAACCATTCCGATGCCCCACCACTCCTCATCGCATTAAAACTCAACCGTTGATCATCCCTATAGAATCAACGGTTGACATTAAACCCAAGTCCCACCTTTCCTTGCCCCGCAGCTTCCCGATGCATCTCAACCGTTCGCTCCGTGCAATCAAATCCAACATCGCATATTCAATATCGCATAGAAAAAGAGATCCGACAAAGTTTATGAAAAATAATGCGATAAAAGTTGTTTCACGAAACCACCATACGCTACGTGTCGCAATTCTACTGGATCGGATTCCAAAAGGGAAAATCTAATTACCGCTCAGGAGAAATGTGATAACCACTAATGGTTTCGCCTTCAATGCAAAAACCACTCCTTCCATTTGAGTTTGACCTGTAATTAATACCTTTCATATCAATAAAACCTAAGGTTTTAACCTTAGTTATGCATTGTTTCCATATCATTTGCGCCTTTGTCCTTTAGAAAACTACTCACAAACACCATTTTTGAGCCTTTGCTAACCAATTTTCCCACCTGAAGCTGATTTCCCCTCTGAAATTCACCTCCGAAGACCCTCTATGCCTTCTACCAAACAACTGCGACCAGTTTGAAGACTGGAACAACCTGAAAACCTCCTTGACCTCCATTATACCTTCAAAAGGTATTTCTCTGAATTTCAAACCCACATTTCATGAATTTAAATGAAAATTGAAATCAGTCACAGTGAGAAATTAAACTTCCTAATCTGAAAGTGCCCAAACCTTGAAGAAACAGGGGGAACCCTGTCAAAATTTTCCCAGAATTTGGCATCTTCTCCAAATCCAGTTTTTCAGTATTTTTGACCATCTAAAGGAAATTTTTACGGTTGAAATATATTTGAATTAAAATAAAATCCATTAAAATCCTTTTTCCATTCCTCTGCACATTGAAAATCTGCGTCTTCATCCTAAAACCCTCGCCCAGATTCTGAATTTTTCCAAAAGAAGCTTAATTGGCCTTCTATTTCCCAAAATAAACTAAGAAATAGTCTAATCTTGCTCAGTTTTATTGAAAATGACAAAAAAGAAGGTCACTCATAGGACTGGAGGTCCCAAACCTCAGAAGCCTGACTCCCGCAAGCTTCCAAACTCTAAACCTTAAAAAATCAATAAACCTACTCCTGCCCTAACTACAAATTCCACTGAAGTAGTTAGACCTTTACAGCCACCTGTCACCTCTGAAGAGAGCAGTCCCTTGATTGATTTAAACTATAGAATTGTTGATGCTACCTTAGAGTTCGATCTACTTGAAGTACATAGCTGGTGTCATGAGAAATTTGTGAAGAAAGTGGAAAATGATATACCTGTATGGGACTCAAACTTGCCTAAATATGTGGTTCCCATCACCCATCAAGTTCAAGATTTCATTAGGTTATGTCAATTACACTATATCCTTGATCAGAGATGTATGGTAAACAAAGATAGAGAGTTCATGTTTTATATAACTGCTGAAGCCATCAATGATATGCTCCAACTGAGCCATGATCCACTAGCAATATCATTTTCCATTAAAGATTTAACTCAGTTGTATTTAGACTTGGATTTCCCTAGGAAGTTTATGATCCTTCAAAACTTCATGCCTACTCATGTTAACCTTCCTAAGGTAAATCCACCTTATGACACTTTTGATTTCCCTGAGGGCTCTAGAAAAATCATTTCCATGCTTTCATTCATTCTAGGCTATGCTAATGATGAATTTACAGATGCCTCCATTCTAGGTTTCCTCTCTACCTTGTCTCTGAGACAAAATCGAGAACTAGTCTTCAACTTTGCCAAAATCATTGTTGATAATATGCATTATCAGTTTACTAAATTACCTGAGGAAGGAGTATACAGATATTCATCCTATTTGTTACATCTCTTCCTAATTTTTCAGGCAGAAAATTTCCCTATTGCATTGCAGAAGATGGATGTGGAAGGTAAACCTCTTTCAGTGATATTCTGGACTTCTCTACTCAGGAAAACAACAGTGAATACATCTATAAAGACTTCAATGATTTATTTATTAAACCTCCCATGAATTTTTTGAACAAAGCAGAGCCACCAAGTATTAATGAAGACATCAAGAGAATTTTACAGTTGTCTGAAAAATGTAAGGTAGGAGACTAGTATTTGTACAAAAATCACATAGAAATCAGAGTATATGGTGCAATCCTGGCTCCTTACAAATTAGCCAAGTTTCTAACTACCATAATTTTTGCTTTGGAGTACTTGAGACAGATATTGAATGCAGATGCAGTGAATTTCATAGCTTCCAAAAAGAAAGCACAATTCAAGCTAAAAAATCAAATTGGCCCCTTCATAGTCAAGAGTAGAGATGCTTTGAAAGAGATAGTCAACAAATTATCAACATTTAAGTTCCAAGAAATCTTTCACTGGAACTATGACCCTCAAGGTATTTTAAGTAGCCTCAGGGTCAAGTGTAAGTTAACTCCATTCCTACATGATTCAAAGCCACAAATTGAAATGTATGCTAATCAGATTGAATGGGTTACAAACACATTGATTGATTATATTCAGGGAATGCAAATAGATAACATGTAGGGAAAACATATGGATAGTACACAGGTGATTGCAGTTGGCAAACAAGCAGAAGTGTCCAATAAAAGACCCAGAGAAGAAGAAGGCTATTCTGCAGAGACCATTATAGAAAATAAATTCAAGATTATTCACAGCAAGAAGGCCAAAATGACTACTATAGAAGAAGGAGTCATAGATATAGATGACAATAATTGTCAGCAAACAGATGATGAAGCCACCTTAATTGTCAATGAGACAATTAAAGAAATTCAGAAAGAGAAGGTACTAACATAGGGAAAAGGAAAATAAATGGTTGAAACACAGGTAAATATAGAAGCTCCCTCCTCTTCTAGAGAAAAAGAAGAAACAAATACTGACATCCAGAAAAAGTTCAAGCAGATCAGAGAAAAAAATGAGGAAATTAAGAATGAGGCTTATTCTAAACTCCTTAAAGAAAAACTAGGAGACAAAGACAGACTTGTGACAGCTTTTGATTATTCAACAAACAAAATGATTATGTCTTTTCTTCAACCAATGGTTACAAACCCAAAGTCAGCTGCAGATTACAGGAAAATAGAGTTTGAAGTAGAAGTAGATACCATACATGAACTTGATCAAATAGGGTTTCATAAAAGTACTTCAGAAATGTTGTATTCAAAGGTAGTTAACAAAACCATGAGTGTTACAATGCTTCAAAAGACTGTATCTAATTTACAAACTCAAATGAAATTAGATAAAGCATCTCTACATGCTAAGGATTTGAGGATCAAGTCCTTAGAAGATTTGGTGATAGAAACTGGAGTGGATCCCTCCAATACTGAAGTTTCTAAAACACTCATAAGGAAAAATAATGAAGATATTGCTGCCTTGAGAAAGCAACTTAAACTTCCACAGAGTGAGCACCCACAGGCTAAAGAAATTCTTCAGGAGAAAACAGAAAAGGATGAAACTATGCAGCTAGTTTTAAAGATGAAAACTCAGATCAAAGAAATGGAAAATCAGATAGAAACTCTAATGAAAGAAAATGAAACATTGAAAAAAGCACAGGAAACCTCCATTCCTATAGTCATCCCAATGGTGACTGTTGCTGTCCCTTCCACATTGGCAAACAATTTAGCACCAGAAGAAGTATTGGCAACTGCAGTGTTAATTACATCTAAAGATATTTCTGCCACTTCATCATCTACATCACAGGTAAATCAAACAGGTGAAACAACTGACATAGTAAAGGCCATGGAAGAGATGTCCCTAAAGAATAATGATATAATCAACTTGAAAAGCACCATTCAAACTCTTGAAACATCAAATAGAAATACATTGATTACTTTCAAGGACATGAACAAAGAGCAAAAAGACTCCAAGAGTAGGTAAAGATTTTGCAGTAACAGGTCAATCTCAGTGAACAGGTATCATACATCAAGAACTATCTTTGGAACAATATAATTCAAATCATACATTTGCAGTGGCCTTCAATCCAAATCATTTATGAGCAGAGAGATCTACTCAAGGCAACCCAAGTATAAATTTAGAAAACCAAAGAAGAGATGGTTGAAAAACCTTCTCAAGCTTTGAAACTTATTACATTTTTAAACAGCAAAAATAGAGAGGAGCTTGAAGGGTTGAAAATTTAGGATAGGACTGAAAGCATACTACAAATCAAGAAAGACTTGAGCAAAAGGAATATAATGAGAAATTTGGAGGGAAGATGTAAAGACATGAACTTGTCAATTGCAATGTTTTTGGCCAAATACACAATACTAACACAAGCAGGCCTTCCAAACATTAATGCCTTAAATGAAAATTTAATGGTTCAGACAGAGTATGACAAGAAAATAAGAGCATATGCCAAAGAACAAGTAAAAAAGCCTTTGCCACAAGGTTCCCCAACCGCCATAGTTATTTTGGATTATTTTGAGAACTTATTTTTTCTACAAAATGAGATTAAAAACATTTTCATTGTCAAGCCCAACTTTGCAAAGTACACTGAGGCTGATGAGAGCTACAGGAAATTGAAGAACATGAAAATTCCCAGTGCAGAACAATGGCAGGAATTCACTGATTTGATATAAAGGCTTGCAAACAGGAGCAGAAAATTACATGAAAAGAAGAACATTACTGTTACCTAAAGGTAAAACTCAGATTGAAAGTGTATCAGGTAAAAGATTAGAGTCAAAGAGTATCAGTCAAAACAATTTTTACTACGGATTATTCCTCATTTTACAGTAGTCAAGCAGTGAGAAATCAGTGTAAAGAGTGTCAGAGTATAAAGTACAGGATGAAAAATGTATTACAAGTTATCTTCCAAAGATATTTTTCCAAGTGCTAGCAAGCATTTCCAACAACTACAACAAAGCAATAAGTTAAGACAATTAGTCCTATTTTTTATTGATAAGAGGATAGCTTGTCAGTTTGTTTTGCAGCTGTCCCTCTTTCTATGTAATAATCTTTATTTTTCCTAGAGATATTCTCATATATCTTAGATATTTTGTAAACAATCGATTTGTATAAATACTTCTCTTTTTTAAGTATTAAGTGTGGAATAAAATTTTTCAATATTACTATAGACATTTTTGTTGAATACATTGGAGTTTTGTGTGAGTCGATTTGTAAAGCAACAGACTGGAACTAAGTCAAACAGACATCATAACTCAGGATTCTTGTGTTGATCAGATAAGTCAAGTATTTTCCTATTTTCACTGTTTATCTTTCTAAGTTCCATACATACATTTACATGTTTTCTGTCTTAAATGATTGACTAGAAAGCTTAAATAGGATTAGTGTTAAAAGCTCCCTATTTTTTACTAGTTTTTTCGTTGATATGTTTTCTGCTGATAACCGGATTGAAGAATTCTTAAATACTCTTAGTCCCTATTTGACTCCTTTCTTTCATCTTCATTTCTGTAAATTAAGGATCCTTCATTGCCCTTTTGTTCAGATCTTTCCATTGTTAGGAATTTACCACAGAAATAAAATATTTACCAAGAGGAATAATAATCATAAAAGGAACCAACAACAAAGCACATAAACATAAACAAATATGTTTATCCAGGAAAACCCCAAACTCCGAGGAAAAAACCAACCAATTAAATTTCATTAACCATTGGCCACAACCCTGGCCAATCTGGCCAGGTGAGCCTTCACCGTTCACCTCCAGGCCTACATTACAACGAAGTCTTCCCAACCTCTTATAGGCTCCATTACATGAATTACCATGGGCTAAAACCATGGGTGCACAATACCATGTGCCCCAAAACCACTACTATTTACCCTAATCAACATTGACTCTATCCTGAGTCAATTTTACCTAACAATTCCCCCAATAAACTTGACTTAGGGATTATTGACTGAATCCAGCCAAACCTGGTAAATGAGACAACCCTGCTCACTCTAGCTCTTCCCCCCTCAAATTTTTACCCAGGGTAATTGTTAACTTGACATCCCCCCTATCACCTAGGTCTAACCTAGACTTTATCGGTGATTACCCAGGGGTACGCATGCCATACCAGGTCTTACATCAGTATGCCCATTTACATGTAATTAACTCCATTATATATATATATATATATATATATATATATATATATATATATATATATATATATATATATATATATATATATATATATATTTTGTTTCATTGTTGCTATTCTTTGTATGACCATTCTTTACATTCATTCATCATGTCCTCTCCAAAGAGGACATCATAGTTGTACATCAATGTCCATATAAAAAGAATCTATCTACCGGATTTCATGGGTCACCAGCCTCTGTAAACACCAGTCCTCTAGGAATTCTCTTCAGATACATGGTTCATCAATTAATTCATATGTACATATCCTCTCTAATTTTGACAACCTCCTATGCTTCCTGAGCCCATTGGATCTACAAAATCCAGCATCTTCGCCCTTCGAGTGATCACCACAACATTGTTGCACACAATAACCATCGAAACCTAATCCTACTGTAGAAGTTTGTTGCCAGAGCACCAACTCATTCCAGCATCTAGATCCACAAGAAATACCTTCACGTTACACTTCAATTTACCCAGAACTACCACGTACAGTACCATAGCCACTATTTAACCATCGATGCTATCACGGGCACCATGGCCACTGGGAATTATTTCTAGTTTGTTGCCTTCATTCTGAGCAGTGAAAATATTGTTTTAGTATTCTATTAACGACTTCTGCACAGAAAATATTCATGCATCCAACTCTAATTCTCACGAAATTTTTTTGGATATGAGTGCAACTTCAACATTTCTCCATGGTTTGCACTACGTCCTCAGTGGCCTTCTCGTCTCTCACGAAGCATGCACTGCAACCATATCTCCTTCGCCAAAAAACATGGCACTGACCAACATTTTCCCGGCATACCCAATAGCGGTCACCATGCCAGAGTCCGGCGCAGCAATCACAACATCACAGTCCACCGGTGCCTCCTCTGCCAACATTCGGCCAAACTCATACCACGACTCATACACATACCTTCCAAAGACAACAGAAATGGGAAGCGAGAAATAAATGTGTTCAAAATCACAAGCCTTCCTTTGTTTTTGCGGCATCAAGCACATAGTGCTCACGCCATCTGATTTCACCATGGTTCACCTCGTGTTTATAAGTCACCTCAATAAGGTCCAATGCACATATCTCAGAGGCAAAGACCAGGGTCTCATTCTTGCGCCTCCCCATGACCAGGGGTCGAAACCCATGTGGGTCGCACGCGGCCACCAGCTTATCCTCTGTTATGAAAACCAGAGAAAAAAACACCCTGAATTACGTCAAGTTTAAGCAGTAGTGACATTATCTCCTCGGTGATCTTCAGGTGTTCCTTCACGCGCAGATCTAGATATTCAGACATCAAATCTTCTCCCCAGCGTCGTTGATCTACACCTCTAGTGTTGGCCAGGTTTTATGTCAATTCGTGCTTCCCATCCTCGTTGCCACTGTTGTGTAACACCAGGAGCTCCATCCTTAAAAGATAAAGGAAGATTCAACCCCGCAACATGGCGAAAAGGAGGAGAAAATACAAACTGAAAAACGAGGCTAAAGGCGAACACTGCATATAGCAGCAACAGGTAATTGACGTGGAAATATGTCTAGTTCTTGTAGATTCTTCCAGTGACTCCGACTTCATCAAGGCGGCGATTCGATCCACCATTTCAAGCCATTTGCTCTGGATTGTATATCCACACTAGATCTATCTCCTGCAACAAATCATATCTCCATTCACAGGCCAATAAAACCCTTGGCAATAGAAGCGTATTTCTCACGCCAAATATGGCTTCGATACCATTTGTTAGGAATTTACCGCAGAAATAAAATATTTACCAAGAGGAATAATAATCATAAAAGGAACCAGCAACAAAGCACATAAACATAAACACATATTTTTATCCGGGAAAACCCCAAACTCCGAGGAAAAACCCAACCAATGAAATTTCATTAACCATTGGCCACAACCCTCACCAATCTGGCCAAGTGAGCCTTCACCGCTCATCCAGGCCTACATTACAATGAAGTCTTCCCAACCTCTTATAGGCTCCATTACATGAAATACCATGGGATAAAACCATGGGTGCACAATACCATGTGACCCAAAACCACTACTATTTACCCTAGTCAACATTGACTCTATCTCGAGTCAAGTTTACCTAACAATTCCCCCCTTAAACTTGACTTGGGGATTATTGACTAAATCCAGCCAAACCTGCTAAATGAGACAGCCCCGCTCACTCTAGCTCTTCCCCCCTCAAATTTTTACCCAGGGTAATTGTTAACTTGACATCCCCCCTATCACTTAGGTCTAACCCAAACTTTATCGGTGATTACCCAGGGGTACGCATGCCATACCAGGTCTTACAGCAGTATGCCCATTTACATGTAATTAACTCCATTATATATATATATATATATATATATATATATATATATATATTGTTTCATTGTTGATATTCTTTGTATGACCATTCTTTACATTCATTCATGATGTCCTCTCCAAAGAGGACATCATAGTTTTACATCAATGTCCATATAAAAAGAATCTATCTACCGGATTACATGGGTCACCAGCCTCTGTAACCGCCAGTCCTCTAGGAATTCTCTTCAGATACATGGTTCATCAATTAATTCATATGTACATATCCTCTCTCATTTTGACAACCTCCTATGCTTCCTGAGCCCACTGGATCTGTAAATCCAGCATCTTCGCCATTCGAGTGATCACCACAACATTGTTGCACACAATAACCATTGAAATCTAATCCTGCTGTAGAAGTTTGTTGCCGAAGCACCAACTCATTCCAACATCTAGATCCACAAGAAATACCTTCATGTTACACTTCAATTTACCCAGAACTAGCACGTACAGCGCCATAGCCACTATTTAACCATCGATGCTATCACAGGCTCCATGGCCACTGGGAATTATTTCTAGTTTGATTCCTTCATTCTGAGCGGTGAAAATATTTTTTTAGTATTCTATTAATGATTTCTACACAGAAAATAGTCATGCGTCCAACTCTAATTCTCATGAAATTTGTTTGGATATGAGTGCAACTTCAACATTTCTCCATGGTTTGCACTACATCCTTGATGGCCTTCTCGTCTCTCACGAACCATGCACTACAACCATCTCTCCTTCACCAAAAAACATGGCACTAATCAACATTTTCCCGGCATACCCAAGGACGGCCACCATGCCAGAGTCTGACGCAGCAATCACAACATCACAGTCCACCGGTGCCTTCTCTGCCAACATCCGGCCAAACTCATACCACGACTCATACACAGACCTTCCAAAGACAACAGAACTGGGAAGCGAGAAATAAATGTGTTCAAAATCAAAATCCTTCCTTTGTTTTTGCGGCATCAAGCACATAGTGCTCACGCCATCTGATTTCACCATGGTTCACCTCGCGTTTGAAGGTCACCTCGATAAGTTCCAACGTGCACATCTCAGAGTTAAAGACCAGGGCCTCATTCTTGCGCCTCCCCATGACCAGGGGTCGAAACCCATGCGGGTCGCACACGGCCACCAGCTTATCCTATGTTATGAAAACCAGAGAAAAAAGCACCCTGAATTGCATCAAGTTTAAGCAGTAGTGACATTATCTCCTCGGTGATCTTCAGGCGTTCCTTCACGTGCAGATCTAGATATTCAGACATCAGATCTTCTCCCCAGTGTCCTTGATCTGCACCTCTAGTGTTGGCCAAGATGTATGTCAACTCATGCTTCCCATCCTCGTTGCCACTGTTGTATAACACCAGGAGATCCATCCTTAAAAGATAAAGGAAGATTCAACCCCGCAGCATGACGAAAAGGAGGAACAAATACAAACTGCGAAATGAGGCTAAAGGCGAACACCGCGTATAGCAGCAATAGGTAATTGACGTGGAAATACGTCCAGTTCTTGCAGATTCTTCCAGTGACTCTGACTTCGTCAAGGCGGCGGTTCGATCCACCATTTCAAGCCATTTGCTCTGGATTGTAGAGCCACACCAGATCTATCTCCTGCAACAAATCATATCTCCATTCACAGGCCAATAAAACCCTTGGCAATAGAAGCGTCTTTCTCACGCCAAATATGGCTCCGATACCATTTGTTAGGAATTTATCGCAGAAATAAAATATTTACCGAGAAGAATAATAATCATAAAAGGAACCAGCAACAAAGCACATAAACATAAACACATATGCTTATTCGGGAAAACCCCAAACTCCGGGGAAAAACCCAACCAATGAAATTTCATTAACCATTGGCCACAACCCTGGCCAATTTGGCCAAGTGAGCCTTCACCGCTCACATCCAGGCCTACATTACAATGAAGTCTTCCCAGCCTCTTATATGCTCCATTACATGCAATACCATGGGCTAAAACCATGGGTGCAAAATACCATGTGCCCCAAAACCACTATTGTTTACCCTAGTCAACATTTACTCTATCCCGATTCAAGTTTACCTAACATCCATTTCATCAAAAAGCCTATTCCAGACCCTTTCAAGGTCATCTACCCTGCCCTTAGTACATTTTCTCTTTTGACCTTATTTCCTAGCTCTGCTTGCCAAGAAGTTGACTCCATAGCCCAATGGTTTGGTAGATCCCTCTGTGGTTTACCTTGAAGTACCTTTTATTCCCACCAAACATTCAAAACAAACCAATTGTCCAATCATACCTAGCCCAAAATCTTATAACAAAAATCAAGCTAAATCTTGAGGAGAGATCCCTGTTCGGAATTTGCGAAGGTTAGATCCTGAATTTCAAAAGAGGTTCTTGGTTACCCCTAGTTTTATTTAACTATAAATTCAAATCCCACGACCTGAGAATTACTAGGGTGATAACATACTGGCGACCATACTGGGGAATTAACCACTCTTTAGTTTTAAATTTAATCTTAGAGGAATATTTTTAAAACATATATTTTCTACTTTAAGGTTAAGTTTAAAGGTTGTAGGTATTTATACAATAATCATTCTGGCTCCCAAGAAATTCTATTATACTAGATCCAACCCTGATCCCAACCCTGCAGATATAGTAGACAATCCGAACGAGATAGGAAAAAAATAAAAAACAGATTGTTAGTTTAGAAACTGAAGTGCCCCTAAGAAAGGCTAATTCTTTACCCAAAGAATTAGTCAGCTTATCAGATATAGATTTTGATTTCAAGTTTGAAAATTCATTATTTAGATAAAAATCTGAAACTGATATAAAAGAAACTGTTATAGATCCCGTTTTTACTTCTTTTGTGAATGAGAAACAGAAAGTTATTTCAGGATCTATAAAATCAGACAAAATTGAAATTCAAAGTCCAGTAGAAAGGGTAAATGTTGCACGAATTAAAGACGTTGATGAAGCTATTAAATTAGCTAATTTTTTGTCTCAATTTAAACCTCCAGTTTCTCAGCTATACACCACAATTTTTCCAGCAGCAGATTTGACTCTGTATTCTGCCACTTCATTTATAGAATCCACTATCAGTTCAGCCCTAGAGCCTATTAGTCCCGAGTTTCCTTTGCAGCCTAGGATCATATATTCATCATATCCTCAATCCACCTCAAGTTCATCCATAGAACCATTCATTCCTAAGTTTCCTGTGTAACCTAGGATAGTATTTCCATCATCTACTCAATCCACTACATCCACTACCATTGTACCCACTAGCTTCATAAGAACTTCATCTATATTTCCTAGCCATACCACCTATTCTTCATCCCCTTTTCCAAGCTCTTTAAGTACAACCTTCATCACATCTACTTTTATAACCAGCACTATCCCTGCCACTACTATTGTACCTCCCAGTTTAGCAAAAATCCAAGCCATGGCAGCCAGATATGCTCCCCTGGTCTTACCTCAAAACCTCCATGACTTTCCCCAAAATTACCAAAATGATATCCCATTCTTTGATAATTTTTCACAATTACTGCACAACAACATATCACCAAAATGAATGATTTTTGGGAAATTTATGAAATAGATGATTTGATGTCTGAATGAGGTTGTTTTCACAAAGCTTAACTGGAGAAGTAAAAACATGGTTTAGAAATTTAGGTGTTGGTAGTATAGCAGACTTAGCTTCATTTCATAAAGCTTTCCTAAATAAATGGGAAAAGAAAAAGAATCCCCTACAAATATTATCCGAGTTTGATGTTGTTAAAATAAATCCTAATGAGTCTATCCAAGACTTTTGCACCAGATACAATAGTATCTACAATTCTATTCCCGCAGATCTTAAACCCACTACATATTCCGTGTTGCCCAAATTCCCTGATTGTTTTGATGTAGACATGGCCTACCAACTTAGAGAAAGAGATGAAGAGACCCTAGAACAAATGCAACTAAATGTTGTTGGTGTAGAAATCAATATCCTTGCCAAAAAATCCAAACTTAGAAATGAGAGGAGGGTCACTATCAAAGAAGAGAATTCAAGCTTAGATGGTAAATTTGATTTTATTAACAAAAATTTGGAAAGATTAGTTGAGATATTAAACCACATTGAAAGAAAACCTCAATGAGATAACCTATCCCAAATCAGAAATCCCAACTACAGAAAAAGAAAAAAAAAAAAAAAATTCCTGGGAAAGGTAAAGAACCTTCCCCATATCAAAACATTAGGCCCCCATTTCAAGAGAACTTTGCTGAAAGCTCTCAAAACAATGTTGAGGATGAGGAAGACATCAACATAGTAATGGGGATAGATGAAAGCAATACAATTTTCCTCACTCATGAGGATCAAGAACTCTTTGAGCTACAACAGTTCAAAGTCGAATCTGGTGAATCCTTTGACTATAAGCAAGGTTATGAATTCACAGCCAATATAACCTTAGAAGAAAGAAAACAAATGATCCCACTAAAAAAAACAATGCTCCAACTCAACAAAATCAAAACAAAAAAAATATAGAGGCTCCCAAAACAAAAATTTTGCAGATTCTTCCCAGAGAAAATAAACAAAATTCGAACCCACCTAGTCCTAAAAAGCATCCTAATCCTAAGATTGTAGATATCACTGATGAGGTGGCTCAATCCTCCAAATATTCCCAAGAGGCTAATACCACAAAGGTCACTAATTTAGCAACAGTTACTGATCCGAAAAAGAATCCAGCTGGCTCAAAATCATCAAATCCTAAATCTTCTGCTGAAAATTCCATATCTGACAAAGCATCTGCTAACACTCAAACTGTTCCTGAAAAAATAATTAAAGATAGCCTAAATCAGGAAATTCAAACAGAAGATAAAAGAAAACCTCAAGCTAAAGGTAAAACTGCTGAAACTCAAGAAAAATCATCCCAAACGATAATTCCAAAAGATGAATTAATTCAAGCTATCGAATCTCAGTCTGAAATATTCAATCTGAAATATCTAAGTTGAAGATAGCCATTCCCTTAATTGAATTGGCTAAAAATGACTTGTACAGATCTATTATTACTGAAACATTGAATGTAAATGAAGATGAGGATACAATTAATATGAGTGATGATAGACCTGAATTAATATTTGGACCAAATGTAGATGGTAAGAATTCAGATGGGTCAGTACCTCCATTTTACTTAATTTTTACTATTCATGATCAGATATTACATAATGCAATGCTAGATACTGGAGCTTACTATAATCTAATGCCCAAAGCAATAATGGAAACTCTGAATCTAGACATAACCCGGCCATATAAAGATTTATTCTCATTTGATTCAAGTAAAGTCCAATGGATAGGATTGATTAAGGATTTATGTGTGAACTTGGTCCAATATCATGGTAAAAGCATGATAATGGATGTTGTGGTAGTTGATATCCTGCCAAAATATGACATGCTTCTTTCTCGCTCATGGGGAGCAAAGTTGTAGGGATCTCTACAACTTGACATGAGTTATGCCACTATCTTGGAATTTGGACAGCCCAAAAAGCTTTACAGAGAAACCTTAATGAATTTTATGATCAGCAGTGCCGAAAGACCTACCAATTACCCAATCTATTCAACTCCCACTGATCTTGATTACTTTATTCTTTGTAACTCTGATCATAATAATATCCAAACTGAACTCACTGATATAAAGCCTAAAATAATGGAGGATTCCATTGGTCATGAAGCTTTATGGCATTTGTATTTTGACGGTTCAATAAATAAATCAGGAGCTGGAGCTGGTGTGTGGATTACCAACATTGAAACTATCCATTACCAAGGGCATGCCTTTAGATTGAATTTTAAATGTACCAATAATATGGCTGAATATGAGGCTTTAATCTTAGGTCTTCAAAGAATATTGATCATGGGATATTCAGAGTTAGTTATAAAACAAATAAACGCAGAATACTCTGTTCACAATCTCAGATTGGCCAGATATAGGGACACAACAAAAGATTTCGTTGAAGATTTGTTAGAAAGCAAGTTTGCCATTATTCCTAGGAAACTGAATTTACAAGCCCATTGTTTAGCAACCTTTTCCAGCACTTGTAATCTTCCATTTTCACCAATACAAAAATACACTGCTGATATCAAACATAGACCTATTGTCCCAGATAATGTAAAATATTGGAAAATTTTCTCAGAAGATGAACAGATCTATCACTTTTTGAACAATGAGGGAGAGTTTCAGAATTGCCAAATTGATAATGATTGTAATATAGATTCATCTTGTAACATGGATTCAAATTTTTTTCAGATAGATGATTTAGATGTACATAATTTTGATAGACCTACTATATTTACTCAGAGTGACATAGATGATTTGGAAAAATTAGATATAGGGAAATAAGGGAAGATGAACCAGATTTGATAGATTTGAAACATAACATTTTACGAAAAGGTTTAACTCCCTTAGAATACCTGTTTGATTCCAATGATGTGCCCAAAATTCCAAAGATGGAACCATTCAGGTTTGATATCGAAGAAATTAACATAGGAACAAATGAAAAACCAAAAATGAACAAATTATCAAAGTCCTTACCATAAGAAGAAAAGGTTAAATATATAGAAGTTTTGAAAGAATACCAGGATGTTTTTGCATGGGGATACGAATATCTGAAAACTTACAACAAAGACATAATTCAACATAAGATTCCTTTGAAAGAAAATTAAAAACCTTTTCAACAAAAATTAAGAAGGATTAATCCAATTTTGTTACCTTTAATCGAAAAAGAGGTTAAAAGAATTTTTGATGCACAAATAATTGCACCAGTCAGGTATTCTGACTGGGTTTCTAACTTAGTGCCCACCAGAAAGAAAATAGAAGAAATTTGACTGTGTATGGACTTTAGAAATCTCAATAAATCTTCCTTGAAAGACAATCACCCCTTGCCCAAAAAGGACCATATTTTGCAGAGGGTGGCAGGTTCTTCAAGAATTTCTTTACTAGATGGTTTCTCTGGTTATAATCAAATTCTAGTTCATAAAGATGATCAAACTAAAACTTCATTTACCACTCCTTGGGGCACTTCCATGTATGTGACAATGCCTTTTGGATTGAAAAATGCAGGAGCTACATTTGAGAGGGCCATGGATATTGCCTTTGCTAAGGAGATCCATGAATTTTTAGTTATATATCTTGATGATATTACTGTCTTTTCAAAAACAAATGATGAACACTTGGATCACTTGAGACAAGTCTTTATGAAGTGTAGAAAATATGGTAATATCCTTAAACCCTAAAAAATACTCTTTTCAAACTAGAAGAAGGAAAACTGTTAGGACACATAATCTCCAAGGAAGGCATCAGAATAGACCCTGCAAGAATTGAAGCTATTTTGAAAATTAAAACACCAAGGAACATAAAAGAACTTCAAGGATTCTTGGGTAAAATCAATTTTTTCAGAAGATTTTATCTCAAACCTGGCTGAAATCATGAAAGATCTAAACAATATGCTTAAAAAGGACTCTCCAATAAAGTGGACTGTAAAAGCCAAACAATCTTTCGAATCCATAAAACAGGCCTTGAAAAAAGCACCAGTCCTTCTCAGCCAAGATTATACAAAATATTTCATAATCTCTTCCTTTGCATCCGAACATACCATAGCTGCAGTTTCACTGCAGAAAAACAGTGAAGGTGTTGAACAACCAATTCCATTTTTTAGTAAAGCCCTCAGAGATGCACCTCTGAAGTACAATATAATGGAAAAGCAAGATTTAGCCCTGGTTAAAGCCATAAAGGATTTCATAGTTTACATACTCCATTCCCACATCATTGCATACGTCTCCAATACTCTAATCAAAGATATTCTGACACAAGATGGACTTGATGGTAGTAGAGGAAAGTGGATTGCCACTATCCTTGAATACGATCTAGAAATCAAAACAATAAAGCTCATTAAAGGACATGGTTTAGCCAGATTGATGGCTGAATCTAATTGTAATGCTTTAGATATAAATTTCATTGCACAAATAGATGACCAAGAGGAGATGGCGACTCCATTGATCAGTGACGTCTATCTAGACTCACCATGGTACTCTAATATTATCTTTGTACTCACACATTTACAAGCTCCTCCTGGGTTAACTAAAACCAAAGCAAGATTCATCAAACAAAAAGCAATGAGGTTTTGTATCTTAAACAATGCACTTTATTGGAAAGAAAATAGTGGGATTTTACTGAATTGTTTATTAAAATCAGAGGCTGACAAAATTCTTGAGGAATTTCATGCAGGTGACTGTGGAGGCCACCTATACTGGAAGAGTACAACAGACAAAATACTAAGAGCCAGTTTCTACTGGCCAACTTTATTTTCTGATGTCAAAAAAATTATTACCTCCTATCACAAATGCCAAATTTTTGAAGGGAAAAAGAAACTATTGCCCTTACCTCTTAATCCTATATCTACTGAAAAGCCCTTTCAACAATGGGGGTTAGACTTCATTGGTGAAATCCACCCTCCATCCTCAGGCCAACATAAATGGATTTTAACTGCTACAGATTACTTTACCAAGTGGATAGAAGCCATTCCTACTAGGCAAGCCACTGATTCAGTTATAATCTCATTTATAGAAAGTAATATTTTGTCAAGATTTGGATGTCCACATAAGATTATTACTGACAATGCAGCTGCATTCAAATCCAAGAAAATTATTTCCTTCTGTCATAAATACCATATTACCTTAGGTCATTCCACTTCATATTATCCCCAGGGTAATGGTTTAGCCGATTCATCAAACAAAAGCTTAGTCAATATCATAAAAAAATTACTTCAAGAAAACAAAAAGACCTGGAACAAAAAGCTAGTCTATGCCTTATGGGCTGATAGACTTACCACAAAGAAGTCTATTGGAACTTCACCTTATCAGATTGTCTATGGAATGGATGTAGTTTTCCCCTCTTCCTTGGGTGTTCCAGTCATGAAGATTATCCAGGAATCACAGGTGGAAACAAATGATATTCAACGAAGAATTAATGAAACCATACATCTTCAACAAACTAGGGAAGAATTTTATGAAAGATCACAAGTTTTACATGATAAAATTAAAAATATTTTTGACAAAAGGGTTAAAGAAGATGATTTTTTCATTGGAGATCAAGTTTTGAGATGGGATTCACGAAGAGAGGATAAAGGCAAACATGGAAAGTTTGACTTTCTATGGCAAGGACCTTATGTGATATATGGTTACAGAGGTAATAATTCTTTTTTCATCAAGAATTTGGATGGAACTGAACTTCAAGAAGGATCAGCGAATGGTAGGATGCTGAAACACTACTATTCTTCTGAGTCACTAAACAGTTAGATTGATTTACTTTTATCATTGTAAATATTCATTGCAAGTGTGTAGATTGGATTGGAGATTTTATCTACAAAGTTGAAGCCCGAAGAGAAGGCCCTAAGCTTTGCAGTATAAAAAATCATAAGTATGAATTGTTGCAGAAATCAGAAGGAAATTACAAGATCACCAAGGTTAAAGTTGAAGGCTACTGATCTTAGAGTTCTTGACATTCCGCTAGGAAATGCCATCCCCAAGTGTAGCCGATGTTAGTAACCTATAAATATAGGATTCATAATTTTGACTTAACTGATGATAGTTTTGTAAATATGTACATACTTTGATTTTTGCAAGTTGTATTCCCATATTTTGTAAAAAATCAAAAAATCAAAAACAGGGTAAAAAGTCCTAAAAGAAAGATCAAAGGACTTAGAAAAAATAATATACCCCAAAAGAAAAAAGATGAATAAAACATGAAAGTGTGCAAGTCTAAATGCCACTACTTTTACTTTTTGCAGTTGATTATGGTAGAGTGTCAATAAATGCCATAATCTGTGATGAGTTGAAAATTTTAATCTTGACTTGTCATCTTTCAATTTCAAATGTTGTAGATAGTGAATAAAGAATTTTCATACAGTTTAATCATGACAATTTAGTAGTTAGGTAGAAAATAAAAGAATCCAAAAGTTTAATCTGGATTCTTGGATGAAATAAGTATAGAATTAGATAGTTTAATGCTTTTAAAAGAATAAAATGTTGTAAGGTTGCTAGTTCAAATGCACTTGATTAAAATATAAGGAAAAAATGTTAGAAGATATGACTGGGTAGGTAGAAGAAGGTGGGAAACATCATTGTAAATATCTTTCACCAGGCTATAGATAACTAATTTCCCCTCCCCATAGCAATTTGATATTATAGACTATCAATCAAAGAGACTCAAGGCATTTTCTTGACTTCTGTTGGGACCGAACCCAAGGCTCAAAGACTGATTAGTTGAAAATGTTAAGTTTCTATATTAATCCTAGAAATTTTCATCATATACCCCTTCATGCACTCATCACCATTTAACTTCATAAGTGGGAAACTCTTTTCTTACTTAAATGTTACATAAAGATCCATTTGATTAAATTCCTCCATTTTACAAAGCATAAAACCCTCGAAAAAAATAGTATACTAAGTAAAAGTGAATGAGTTATGAAAATAAAGCTTTACTCTAATTTTCACTTAGTTTTATTTATGAATTTTTGGGTATTCATTGTCCCTTTTCATATTAACACTTAACATATTTTATTAACTCCCTATCAAATATCTAGTCCTATTAATATAACTTCTTTTTATTTAATATCCCAAAAATCCCTATATTATATGCTTTTTATATCAAAGAAATTACTCACATGTTGAAAAAACATCCTGAAATGATCCCTTTGATATAAAAATACCCATAAAAATATTCCCGCTCCCCTATAGTTTTAGAACTTTAACTAAATCTAAAACTATATAATATAATTAAATGTGCAAAAAAGCATGTTTTTCATACTCTGTATTAAAAATAGCGCAAAAAAAAAATACTTATCCCCGTTCACGCATTAATTTTACCCAAGGTTAAAGCTTTAACCTTACCCCTTTCCCCGGTATATATTCCCTTACCACAGATTAAACCTTGGGTAAATCATTTATAACCCGCCCCATTCACTTCACTTTATGTATCAACTCATTTTATACATAAATTTCACCAAATAACTATGCACCCTCGCATTCATTCCCATTCCTCCGATCATCCTCATATCATAAATTCGACAATCCATGCTCAACACGATCATTTGGCCTCATGCCTCATCCTTCCATGTCGTGATTAAATTATAACCGCCCGATCACCAATGCTCGCCTTGATCCTATGGTCCGAATCTAATGTGATAAACCATTCCCTTGCCCCACCACTCCTCATCGCATTAAAACTCAATCGTTGATCATCCCTATCGAATCAACGACTAACATTAAACCCGGGTCCCACCTTTCCTTGCCCCGCAGCTTCCCGATGCATCTCAACCGTTCGCATCGTGCAATCAAATCCAACAACGCATATTCAATATTGCATAACAAAAGTGATCGGGAAAAGTTTATGAAAAATAATGCCATAAAAGTTGTTTCACGAAACCACCATACGCTACGTGTCGCAATTCTACTGGATCACATTCCAAAAGGGAAAAACTACTTACCGGTCAGGAGCAATGCGATAACCACGTTTCGCCTTCAATGCAAAAACCACTCCCGCCATTTGAGTTTGACCTGTAATTAATACCTTGCATATCAGTAAAACCTAAGGTTTTAACCTTAATTCTGCATTGTTTCCATATCATTTGTGCCTTCGTACTTTAGAAAACTACTCATAGACACCATCGTTGAGCCTCTGCTGACCAATGTTCCCACCTGAAGCTGATTTCCCCTCTGAAATTCACCTCCGAAGACCCTCTACACCTTCTACCAAATAGCTACGACTAGTTTGAAGACTGGTACAACCTGAAAACCTCCTCGACTTCCATTATACCTTCAAAAGGTATTTCTCTGAATTTCAAACCCACATTTCATGAATTTAAATGAAAATTGAAATCAGTAATAGTGAGAAATTAAACTGCCTAATATGAAAGTGCCCAAACCTTGAAGAAACAGGGGGAACCCTGTCAAAATTTTCCCAGAATTTGGCATCTTCTCCAAATCCAGTTTTTCAGTATTTTTGACCATCTAAAGGAAATTTTCACGGTTGGAATCTATTTGAATTACAGAAAAAGCCATCAAAATCCTTTTTCCAGTCCTATGCACATTGAAAATTTGCGTCTTCATCCTAAAACCCTCGCCCAGATTCTAAATTTTTCCAAAAGAAGCTTAATTGGCCTTCTATTTCCCAAAAGAAATTAAGAAAACAATATAATCTTGCTCAGTTTTATTCAAAGTAACAAAAAAGCAGGTCACTCCTAGGATTGGAGGTCCCAAACCTCAGAAGCTTGGCTCCCGTAAGCTTCCAAACCCTAAACCTTCAAAAATCAATAAACCTACTCCTGCCCTAACTGTAGATTCCACTGAAGTAGTTAGACCTTTGCAACCACCTGTCACCTCTGAAGAGAGCAGTCCCTTGATTGATTTAGACTATAGAATTGCTGATGCTACCTTAGAGTTTGATCTACTTGAAGTACATAGCTAGTGTCATGAGAAATTTGTGAAGAAAGTGGAAAATGATATACCTATATGGGACTCAAACTTGCCTAAATATGTGGTTCCCATCACCCATCAAGCTCAAGATTTCATTAGGTTATGTCAATTACACTGTATCCCTGACCAGAGATGTATGGTAAACAAAGATAGAGAGTTCATGTTTTATATAATTGTTGAAGCCATCAATGATATGCTCCAACTGAGCTATGATCCACGAGAAATATCATTATCCATTGAAGATTTAACTCAGATGTATTTAGACTTGGATTTCCCTAGGAAGTTTATGATCCTTTAGAACTTCATGCCTACTCATGTTAACCTTCCTAAGGTAAATCCACCTTATGACACTTTTTATTTCCCTGAGGGCTCTAGAAAAATCATTTCCATGCTTTCATTCATTCTAGGCTATGCTAATGATGAATTTATAGATGCCTCCATTCTAGTTTTCCTCTCTACCTTGTCTCCAAGACAACATCCAGAACTAGTCTTCAACTTTACCAAACTCATTGTTGATAATTTGCATTATCAGTTGACTAAATTACCTGAGGAAGGAGTATTCAGATATTCATCCTATCTGTTAAATCTCTTCCTATTTTTTCAGGTAGAAAATTTCCCTATTGCATTGCAGAAGATGGATGTGGAAGGTAAACATCTTTCAGTGATATTCTCGACTTCTCTACTTAGGAGAAACAACAGTAAATACAACTATAAAGACTTCAATGATTTATTTATTAAACCCACCATGAATTTGTTAAACAAAGCAGAGCCACCAAGGATTAATGAAGACATCAAGAGAATTTTACAGTTGTCTGAAAACTGTAAGGTAGGAGACTGGTATTTGTACAAAAATCACACAGAAATCAGAGTATATGGTGCACTCCTGGCTCCTTACAAATTACCCAAGTTTCTAACTACCAGAATTTTTTCTTTGGAGTACTTGAGACATATCTTGAATGCAGATGCAGTGAATTTAATAGCTTCCAAAAGGAAAGCACAATTCAAGCTAAAAAATCAAATTGGCCCCTTCATAGTCAATAGCAGAGATGCTTTGAAAGAGATAGTCAGCAAATTATCAACATTTAAGTTCCAAGAAAGCTTTCACTGGAACTATGACCCTAAAGGTGTTTTAAGTAACCTCAGGGTCAAGTGTAAGTTAACTCCTTTCCTACATGATTCAAAGCCACAAATTGAAAAGTATGCTAATCAGATTGAATGGGTTGCAAACACATTGATTGATGATATTCAAGGAATGCAAATAGATAACATGCAGGGAAAAAAAATGGGTAGTACACAGGTGATTACAGTTAGCAAACAAGCAGAGGTGTCCAATAAAAGACCCAGAGAAGAAGAAGGCTATTTTGCAGAGACCATTATAGAAAATAAATTAAATATTATTCACAACAAGAAGGCCAGAATGACTACTATAGAAGAAGAAGGAATCATAGATATAGATGACAATAATGGTCAGCAAACAGATGATGAAGCCACATTAATTGTCAATGAGACACTTAAAAAAATTCAGAAAGAGTAGGTACTAACATAGGGAAAAGGCGAAGAAATGGTTGAAACACAGGTAAATACAGAAGCTCCCTCCTCTTCTAGAGCAGGAGAAGAAACAGATACTGAAATCCAGAAAAATTTCAAGCAGATCAGAGAAAAAAATGAGGAAATTAAGAATGAGGTTTATACTAAACTCCTTAAAGAAAAACCAAGAGACAAAGACAGAATTTTGACAGCTTTTGATTATTCAACAAACAAAATGATTATGTATTTTCTTCAGCCAATGGTTACAGACCCAAAGTCAACTGCATATTACAGGAAAACAGAGTTTGAAGTAGATGCAGATACCATACATGAACTTGATCAAATAGAGTTTCATAGAAGTACTTTAGAAACGTTGTATTCAAAGGTAGTTAACAAAACCATGAGTGCTACCATGCTTCAAAATACTGTATCTAATTTACAAACTCAAATGAAATTAGATAAAGCATCTCTACATGCTAAGGATTTGAGGATCAAGTCCTTAGAAGATTTGGTGATAGAAACTGGAGTGGATCCCTCCAATACTGAAGTTGCTAAAACACTCATAAGGAAAAAGAATGAAGATATTGCTGCCTTGAGAAAGCAACTTAAACTTCCACAGAGTGAGGACCCACAGGCTAAAGAAATTATTCAGGAGAAAACAGAAAAGGATGAAACTATGCAGCTAGTTTTAAAGATGACAGCTCAGATCAAAGAAATGGAAAATCAGATAGAAACTCTAATGAAAGAAAATTAAACATTGAAAAAATCACAGGAAACCTCCATTCCTACAATCATCCCAATGGTGACTGCTGATGTCCCTTCCACATTGGCAAAACATTTAGCACTAGAAGGAGTATTGGAAACTGCAGTGTCAATTACATCTAAAGATATTTCTGCCACTTCATCATCTACAACACAAGTAAATCAAACAGGTGAAACAACAGACATAGTAAAGGCCATGGAAGAGATGTCCCTAAAGAATAATGAGATAATCAACTTGAAAAGCACCATTCAAACTCTTGAAACATCAAATAGAAATACATTGATTACTTCCAAGGGACATGAACAAAGAGAAAACGGACTCCAAGAGCAGGTAAAGATTTTGCAGCAACAGGTCAATCTCAGTGAACAGGTATCATACATCAAGAACTATCTTTGGAACAATATAATTCAAAGCATACATTTGCAGTGGCCTTCAATCTAAATAATTTATGAGCAGAGATATCTAATCAAGGCATCCCAAGTAGAAATTCAGAAAACCAAAGAAGAGCTAGCTGACAAACCTTCTCAAGCTTTGAAACTTATTACATTTTTAAACAAAAGAACAGAGAGGAGCTTGAAGGTTTAAAAATTCAGGATCAGACTGAAAGCATACTACAAATCAAGAAAGTCCTGAACAAAAGGAATATAATGAGCAATTTGGAGGAAAGATATAAAGACATGAACTTGTCAATCACAAGGTTTCTGGACAAATACACAATACTAACACTAGCAGGCCTTCCAGACATTCATGCCTTAAATGAAAATGTAATGGTTTAGACAGAGTATGACAAAAAAATAAGAGCATATGCCAAAGAATATGTAAAAAATCCTTTGCCACAAGGTTCCCCAGCCGAAAAATTTATTTTGAAGTATTTTGAGAACTTATTTTTTCTACAAAATGAGATTAAACACATTTTCATTGTCAAGCCCAACTTTGCAAAGTACATTGAGGCTGATGATAGCTATAAGAAATTGAAGAACATGAAAATTCCCAGTGTAGAACAATGGCAGGAATTCACTGATTTGATATAAAGGTTTGAAAACAGGAGCAGAAATTACATGAAAATCAGAACATTATTGTTACCTAAAGGTAAAAATCAGATTGAAAGTGTATCTGGTAAAAGATTAGAGTCAAAGAGTATCAGTCAAAACAATTTTTACTGCGGATTATTCCTCATTTTACAGTAGTCAAGCAGTAAGAAATCAGCGTAAAGAGTAGCAGAGTATAAAGTACAGGATGAAGAGTGGATTACAAGTTATCTTCCAAAGATATTTTTCCAAGTTCCAGCAAGCATTTCCATCAACTACAATAAAGCAATAAGTTAAGACAATCAGTCCTATTTTTTATTGATAATAGGACAGCTTGCCAGTTTGTTTTGCAGCTGTCCCTCTTTCTATGTAATAATCTTTATTTTTTCCTAGAGATATTCTCATATCTCTTAGATATTTTGTAAACAAGTGATTTGTATAAATACTTCTCTTTTTAAAGTATTAAGTGTGGAATAAAATTTGTCAAGACTACTATAGACAATTTTGCTGAATACATTGGAGTTTTGTGTGAGTCGATTTGTAAAGCAGTAGACTGGAACTAAGTCAAATAGACATCATAACTCAGGATTCTTGTGTTGATCAGATAAGTCAATTATTTTCCTGTTTTCACTGTTTATCTTTCTAAGTTCCATACATACATTTACATGTTTTCTGTCTTAAATGATTGACTAGGAAAGCTTAAACATGATTAGTGTTAAAAGCTCCTTGTTTTTTACTATTTTTTCATTGATATGTTTTCTGCTAATAACCGGACTTAAGAATTCTTAAATGCTCTTAGTCCCTGTTTGACCCCTTTCTTTCATCTTCATTTCTGTAACTGCAGCAATCATCAAAGCAACCAAACAAGTTAAAACAATCAAGCAAGTTGAGATCAACATCAAGCGAGCATGGCTATTCATTCAAGTGAGCATGAAGTCATCAACTAAGTCAAGTGAGCACTTAAACAGACGCGATCGTCATCAAGCGAGCATGAATTCCAGAGTTTAAGCAAGAAAATTCTACAATTCTAGCAAGTGTTCCAAGCAAGCGCAATAAGCAACAAATCAAGTGAGCGTGTCATTCAAGCCACATTCAAGCGAGCCTGTCATTCAAGTTAAACAGTTCAAAGAACGACATCTCCGACAAGAGAACTTGATTTCAAGTGAGAAAGTTCAGATGGCGCAACATCTTTAGTTGTTAAACATTCTTCATAGTTTGATCATCTCTAGTGATGAAGACATGGTGCGCATCAGTAAAGAAACTCTTGCTGATCTTTCACGGCATCTACAACAAACACATGAAACCATTGAGTTTCTTCAACTAGAGTCGCAACTTCAAAGGATTGAATTGCAAGAAAAGAGTGATCCTTTCAAGTCTTTGAACCATCTAGATGATAATTCATTCATCCAAACAGCTTCAAGTGTCGAAGTTGTTCTAGTTCCAATTTCTTCCAAGCCCATCATCAAGCCCTGGGAAGAAATTCACAATAACAAGAATCAATGAGGCTTAGGATATGTCAACAATGACACCAACTTCCATATTCCAGATTATTCCAAGCCAATTAAGTTCATCAGTGGAGGATTTCTTGCACAACTCACCTCAGCAGATTCTGAGAAAGTTGCAGACAACCAGCAATGCACACAACCCTAAGTTGCAGACAAACAGAATTGCATGCAATCTGAAGTTGAAGTCCAACCGAAGTGTTCTCATTGACAAAGAACCAGTCATATGGAAGATCAGTGTTTTGATCTCCATCATTGTCGCCATTGTGGCAAACACAATCATTCTTCAGAAAAATGTCATAACCAACAAAAATAAGCCATATTGAAGATAAATTATGAATGGATCGACCCTTGGAAATGGTCATCCACAGTCAAAATATTGTCTCAGTTCTACAACTGCATACAATCACACATAGTGCAGCCAACAATGAAAATATAATGGTACTCTCATGCAGTTGAACGGGGGAGTACACCAGTGTAAAACTCCTACACCTAAAGGGGGGGAGTTCAGGAATACGTTCCAAGAGAAGTGTCTCTCCTTTCAGCTGAAAAAGGGGGGGAAATTTCAATGAAAATGATAGTGGTTGTCAGACTGAAAGTCTCAACAAAACTAGAAAAAAGAAATTAGTGGGCATATTCAACAGCCAGTGGGCATAAAAAAATTTTCCAGTGGGTAGTCGACAGCAAAGAAGCAGTGAACAGTTTTCAGCACAGCAAAAGCAACAGTGAGTTGTTTTTGACATCATCAGCCAGTGGGATTTGAACAAAATTTTGATGCTAATTTCATTCAAAGGATAGATGGATCCTTTTGCAACTTGGCACGTGATGGAGTTGTCAAGAAACATTCAGAGATGAATCAGACATACAACTGACTCATGGTCTCTTGAGATTGAAGATTTTTTCAGCATCAACTTGAGAACTTGGAAGATGGTTCCTCGTTCTTATTTTGGATTTATCCTTGAAGGGGGGAATGTTAGCCTCTTTCATAAAGGCAATTATAAATCCAAAAATACATAAATTAAATAATTTAAATTTAGGATAAATATATTTATTAAATTAGAATATTTAATAAATATTAGAGATACTTAGAAATAGTATTTTGTTAGTAAAAATAGGACTCTAGAATAGAGTCGTTTCCTAGGCTCTAAAATAGGAATAAAGTTAGAAGGATGGTTAGAAGATCATTTATTGTAAATGGACACTTGTTGGTTTTCCAAGTGATCCATAACTAAATTAAGTTAGAACATAGAACTTATAAATAGGTTAGTTTCCTAATTTCATTGTAGTGAGAGTTTACGTTTGTAAACTCCTGCAATTTGTTATGTAATATTTTTTCCATGATCAATAAAGGTATGTGTTTGAGGACACTTCTGTATCTACAAAGGATCCTTCATTGCCATTTTGTTCAGATCTTGCCATTTCTTCAAAAAGCCTATTCCAAACCCTTTGAAGGTCATCTACCCTGCCCTTAGTACATTTTCTCTTTTGACCTTATTTCCCAGCTCTGCTTGCCAAGAAGTTGACTCCATATCCCAATGGTTTGGTAGATCCCTCTGTGGTTTACCTTGAAGTACCTTTTATTCCCACCAAACATTCAAAACAAACCGATTTTCCAATCATACCTAGCCTAAAAACTTATATAAAAAATCAAGCTAAATCTTGAGGAGAGATACCTCTCAGGAATTTGGGAAGGCTAGATCCTGAATTTCAAAAGAGGTTCTTGGTTACCCCTAGTTTTCTTTAACTATAAATTCAAATCCCACGACCTGAGAATTACTAGGGTGATAACATACCGGCGACCATACTGGGGAATTAACCACTCTCCAGTTTTAAATTTAATCTTAGAGGAATATTTTTAAAACATATATTTTCTACTTTAAGGTTAAGTTTAAATGTTGTGGGTATTTATACAATAATCATTCTGGCTCCCAAGAAAGTCTATTATACTAGATCCAACCCTGATCCCAACCTTGCAGATATAGTAGACAATCCGAACGAGATAGGAAAAAAAGAAAAAATAGATTGTTAGTTTAGAAACTGAAGTGCCCCTGAGAAAGGCTAATTCTTTACCCAAATAATTAGTAATCTTATCAGATATAGATTTTGATTTCAAGTTTGAAAATTCATTATTTAGAAATAAATATGAAATTGATATAAAGGAAACTATTATAGATCCCGTTTTTACTTCTTTTGTGAATGAGAAACATAAATTTATTTCAGGATCTATAAAATCATAAAAAACTGAAATTCAAAGTCTATTATAAAGGGTAAATGTTACATGAATTAAAGACGTTGATGAAGCTATTAAATTATCTAATTTTTTGTCTCAATTTAAACCTCCAGTTTCTCAACTATACACCACAATTTTTCCAACAGTAGATTCGACTCTGTATGCTGCCACTTCATTTATAGACTCCACTATTAGTTCCCTCCCAGAGCCTATTAGTCCTGAGTTTCCTGTGCATCCTAGGATCATATATTCATCATATCCTCAATCCACCTCAAGTTCATCCACAGAACCATTCATTCCTAAGTTGCCTGTGTAGCCTAGGATAGTATTTCCATCATCTACTCAGTCCACTACATCCACTACCACTGTACCCACTAGCTTCATAAGCACTTCATCTATATTTCCTAGCCATACCACCTATTCTTCATCCCCTTTTCCAAGCTCTTTAAGTACAGCCTTCAGCACATCTACTGTTATAACTAGCTCTATCCCTGCCACTACTACTGTACCTCCTAGTTTAGCAAAAATCCAAGCCATGGCAGCCAGATATGCTCCCCTGGTCTTACCTCAAAACCTCCATGACATGCCCCATTATTTGATATTTTTTCACAATCAATGCACAACAACATATCACCAGAATGAATGATTTTTAGGAAATTTATGAAATATATGAATTTGATGTCCGAATGAGGTTGTTTGCACAAATATTAACTAGAGAAGTAAAAACATGGTTTATAAATTTAGGTGCTGGTAGTATAGCAGACTTAGCTGCATTTCATAGAGCTTTCCTAAATAAATGGGAAAAGAAAAAGAATCCCCTACAAATATTATCCAAGTTTGATGCTTTTAAAAGAACTCCTAATGAGTCTGTCTAATACTTTTGCACCAGATACAACAGTATCTATAATTCTATTCCCGCAGATCTTAAACCCACTCCATATTCCGTGTTGCTCAAATTCCTTTATTTTTTTGATGTAGACACAACTTACCAACTTAGAGAAAGAGATGCAGAGACCCTAGAACAAATGAAACTGAATGTTGTTGGTGTAGAAATCAATATCCTTGCCAAAAAAGCCAGACTTAGAAATGAGAGGAGGGTCACTATGAAAGAATATAATTCAAGCTTAGATGGTAAATTTGATTTTATTAACAAAAATTTAGAAAGAGTAGTTGAGAGATTAGACCACATTGAAAGAAAACCTCAATGAGATAACCCATCCCAAATCAGAAATCCCAACTACAGAAAAAACAACAATCCTGGGAAAGGTAAAGAACCTTCCCCATATCAAAACATTAGGCCCCCATTTCAGGAGAACTTTGCTGAAAGTTATCAAAAAAATGTTGAGGATGAGGAAGACATCAACATAGTAATGGGGATAGATGAAAGCAATACAATTTTCCTCACTCAGGAGGATCAAGAACTCTTTGAGCTACAACAGTTCAAAGTGGAATCTGGTGAATCCTTTGACTATAAGCAAGGTTATGACTTCGCAATCAATGAAATTCATAGCCAATATAACCTTAGGAGCAAAAAAACAAATGAGCCCACTACAAAAAACAATGCTCCAACTCAAAAAAATCAAAACAAAAAGAATATAAAGGTTCCCAAAACAAAAATTTTGCAGACTCTTCCCAGAGAAAATAAAAAAAATTCGAACCCACCTAGTCCTAAAAAGCAGCCTAATCCTAAGATTGTAGATATCACTGATGAGGTGGCTCAATCCTCCAAAGATTCCCAAAGGCTAATACCACAAAGGCCACTAATTCTGTAACAATTACTGATCCAAAAAAGAATCCAGCTGACTCAAAATCATCAAATCCTAAATCTTCTGCTAAAAATTCCATATCTGACAAAGCATCTGCTAACACTCAAACTATTCCTGAAAAAATAATTAAAGATAGCAGAAATCAGGAAACTCAAACAGAAGATAAAAGAAAACCTCAAGCTAAAGGTAAAACTGCTGAAACTCAAGAAAAATCATCCCAAATGATAATTCCAAAAGATGAATTAATTCAAGTTATCAAATCTCAGTCAACATTTAATATTCAATCTAAAATATCTAAGTTGAAGATAACCATTCCCTTAATTGAATTGGCTAAAAATGACTTGTACAGATCTATTATTACTGAAAAATTGAATGTAAATGAAAATGAGGATACAAATAATATGATTGATGATAGACCTGAATTAATCTTTGGACCAAATGTAGATGGTAAGCATTCATATGGGTCAGTACCTGCATTTTACTTGAGTCTTACTATCCATGATCAGATATTACATAATGCAATGCTATATACTGGAGCTTCCCATAATCTAATGCCCAAAGCAATAATGGAAACTCTGAATCTAGATATAACCCGGCCATATAAAGATTTATTCTCGTTTGATTCAAGTAAAGTCCAATGCATAGGATTGATTAAAGATTTATGTGTGAACTTAGTCCAATATCCTGGTCCAATTTCCTCCTAAAAATAATTCAACTCCCATTAAGCTCTCAAAAGGCTCTACTATGACTCATGAAGAGGAATAATTGTAGTATGATATATCAAAATTCCAGTACCAAGTGCAACAAATTTTGATCTCACAAAGAGCAACCAAAGATGACATAGATGGTTTAAAAGAAGAAATTCAGGCTAAGGTGGATGGTTTGAAGAATGAAATGAAAGAAAACTTGAATGATAAAGCATTGGAATATCACATCAAGTGTCAACAACAAGTTCTCCAACTCTTAAAGGATAATGTAACATTGGTGTAGAATCAAATGAAACAACAAGTAGATCAACAACGCAGCGGAAGAAGTTTTGATGTAGGTGACTGGGTATTTTTATAGATACAACCATACAAACCAATGTCCCTCAAGCGAGCTAAGAAGTATAATAAATTATTGCTAAAGTACTATGGTCCTTACAAGGTGCTGCAAAAGATTGGTACTATGGAATACAAATTGTAACTGGTTGCATCTTCCTAAGTGCACCTAGTTTTCCATGTTTCATGCTTAAACAAGGTTATAGGTGACAAAATCCTAGCTGAAACAATATTTGTAGAACTTGACAAGGAAGGGAAAATCATATTGGAACCTAAAGTAGTCACAGAAACAAGAACTCGACCACTACGAAATTGATCAGTTTTAGAGTATCTAAACAAGTGGAAGAACTTACCTGTTGAAAATTCCACATGAGAGGATGAGAATATTATACAGAAGCATCCACTTGTTTGAAGGAGAGGGGCATGTTAATTCCCTATATTACTAGTTTAGTCCCTTATTTTTGTTAGTGTAGTCCCCTTATTATTATTGTTGTACCCTTTTAGTCCCCATATTGTTATTATTGTGCCCGATAAAAGCCCACTATTGTTATTTTTGTGCCCATACATTATTATTGTTAGGTTAGCTAGGATTATATCATTACCCCATGGAGTCCTATATATAGAAAGGAGGCTTTTTCATTTGTATCGTCCAAGAATTGTTCATTTATGTAATGTAAAGGAGGTTGCTCCCTCGAAGTGGTTGATCTCTAAGGGGTTGATCTATATTTTCTTCTATTTTGGGAGCTGGTTTCATAACAGTTTTGAATAATTTTGAGGTAGAAATTTATAAATACACCAAACATTCCCATAGAGCTCGATGGCAGGACTTGCAATTCAAAAAATCCGTGAAATTTTTCAACCAAGGACCATTTTTTTAATAGTTGTTTTTGTAGAGAATTACACATTTGTTGCAAAAAATTAAATATAGAGTGAATATTATCATTCTAAACAAGTCTCCATCCTTGTCCATATTCTATATAGACACGCTGAATAAAATATTGATCATGCAGAAAGAATCAATGAAAATTTACATGTTATTAAAGAATATTTTTATATCAACGATGTTCGTACATGTGATATACATTTTGTACAACATTTTTTTGATAAGATTTATGACACATTGAAAGGTCATGGAACAAAATTCAATGAACATTGGATATGGTCAGATGGATGC
This sequence comes from Pinus albicaulis, assembly GCA_034641835.2. Taxonomy (NCBI): domain Eukaryota; kingdom Viridiplantae; phylum Streptophyta; class Pinopsida; order Pinales; family Pinaceae; genus Pinus; species Pinus albicaulis. Next base: position 1,084,305,628 of record CM076578.1, read on the forward strand.
GCAGGTCAATTCAAATCTTCATGATCATTCTTTTGGTTGTGTCATTTTCATATGAAAACCCACATTAAACATTGTTGGAATTTCTTTAAGACTGGTCATGGAAAAGGAGAATATGATAGTGCATGTGCATGCATAATACTAGCACTTCGAAGATATCAAATGGACCACTCAGAAAAATGACTTTTCTAAGTTGAACAGGTTGTTCAATGGTCCATCAATGCACAAAGCCATGAGACTAACCCATCAAGGGAAGTACAAAGGTATATGTACATATATACAAATTAACTTGAATATATATAGAACTTTAATATATGATCTAATTTGTATTAGTTTTATAATTTTAAACATTATTTATCATAATGATTATGTTTGATATATAAATTGTATTTTAAATAACATATTTATATTCTTGTTTGAATTTACCGTATATTTTTTTGGCATATTGGAGTCAAATATGTAGATAGATCGATTTCATATGAAGTTGAAACAGTAAAGGGAATAAAAAATTTCATTCAATTCAAACAAAGGAGTACCGAAATGTGTTTTCAGTTGATAAAATAAAATATTATTTTTTTTGTCCTATTTTCATGAGCACACAATCCAATGATGTTTTTGAAATACATATATATGTAAAAGCTTGGAAACATATAGAACTAAATACAAAGGGGAAAATTTTAGTTGCAAACTTTGAAGATATGGAATCAAAGGAGACTATAGTATCATCCGAAGGTGATCTAGTTTTTTATCTTGTTAGAGAAGGTAACATTTCAATTGCTTGCAAATGATTGAGATATAGAAATAGATAATAAAATAAATTCCATGCTAGTTTTAAATTTAATTTTTCATGATAAGTACACTTGTTTTATTTTGCAGGAGATGTTTTTGTTATAGTTGCACCTGCTAACAACCTAGAAAATGTCAAATATTATTTGATGCATTGCACTGAATGAAAGACGAAATTATTGGAAGACAAAGATGATAATGGGTTTATCTATGAAATAGGTTCTATTATACTGAAAGGTTATTTTTTCCAACTAACTCATCAAAGTGAGAGTAATGTTTACTTTCAAGGCTATCAACCTGATGTCATAAGTTGTCAATATAGTCACTTGGTGTGTGCAACGCGCATAAAGTTGACATAAGTTCAATCAAAGAAAAAAATTAAAATTAATAAATGGAGAATGTCCAAATATGGCCATGAACGAATCATTGAGGATGGCATTCCGTTAGAATTTTTGTAATTCAACTGCACAACAATTTCTTCTCCTTGAATTCATGTTTCAGAACTTAGAGTTCAAGTACATTGTTAGCCTTTCCTTTTGTTCACTCTTAAGTTGTAAATTATTACTAATGTATTGAGTTACAAAGTTATATGTATATTGCATGTTATGTACAAGTATATTGAGGATTTGACATTAGTGATATTATGTTTTCATGCATGACAAGTAATTTATATGTACACACGTTCTCTGGTCTTAAGCAATTTCATACGTAAATTCAATTTTTAATACATTAGTTACTTTTATGTTATGAATGAAAAATGTATGTATCTAGCATATTTTATAATGCAATTTTAAGTTATGATTGTTATAGACATATACAACAAATAATAAGATTCATTCAAATGCAAAATGTGTAGCATGTTTTGTAATTTCCAATTTTAGTTGATTCAAATTTTAAATAAATTGACAAAACTTTAAACAAAACTTAATAATCATATACTAACAAATTATAAGAATGATTGAATGCAAAATGTAACAACTAAATTCAAATAAACTAAATAAAAAATTTCTTTCAGTGTTACATATTTATGAACTGAAATATGTGAAACCTTTAAAAGCATCAAACCATACATCATGCAAACTGTGGGCCATGTTTTATAATGCAAGTTATTACTTGTTTGAGTATATTCAAACAACTTTATATTAAAATTTAACTATCATCTGACATCCATAGTATCCTTTCTATACATTAATAAAAAAATTTGTATTCCATATTTTTTAATTCAATTTTAAAATTTTATGATTGTTTTAGACATCTATGTACCTAATTATAAGATTCATGTTAAAGTGGAAAATGTACTTGATGTTTTGCAATTTGCAATTCTAATAGATTCATTTTAAATTATAACTTTTGAAACATTGAAATAACTTTAAACAAAACCTAAGAACCATCTACAAACATTAAATAAGAATTATTGAATGCAAAAATGTACCAATAAAATACAAATTTCCTTTCATAGCAACATATCATGAACTTCCCCGGATGTGGGTGGCCAGCATGTTTGAAAGGTGGCAGAGGCTTTGGGTTGGCGCATGGGATTCTACCACCGCCACCCTACCCCTCTTCATCTGGACCATTAATAGCATTTACACCGAGCCGCCCAAGGCATTAACGATGCACATTTGCCTAGGTTTGCGTTTGCTCCACAGGGATATGGCTTCATCTGGAAGTTACAGGCCGACATTGTTGCCTCTTCGCTCCTGCTGCTCCTCGGCGGTCTCTGAGCCCAGCTCCAGGACCATTACTAGACGCAGATTCTCGCTTTCTTGTTGTTTAAACATTACTCCGGGTCTGCACGTCTCGCAGAGCTCCCATTGCTCTCAGCGTTTTGGAATTCACTCTGTTACTCTCCCAGTGACGTTCGGCTCTTCTCAGCCCTCTGTCCTTAGTTGTGGTCCGCTTGTCCAGACCTAGTCCTCTGCTTCCTCCTCTATCAAGCTCAGTATTTCTCGCCTAAATCCCATGCCTCGGTTACGCCATAGGATGAGGTGCAGACGCGGCTCGAGCTGTGGAGGTCCTCCCCGACACCCACCTTCCACCTCTCTGAGATCCTCTTCTCCTCCTTCTAATTCCCTGCCGGGTCGTTACCCTGAAACTCGAAGTGGACGAGACTCTCTTGCGGGGCGTGGGATTTCTCAGCCTACAAGAGGCATCTCCTGTCTCCTCCCGGGTCAGTAGCATAGGGCTCAGTTTCGTTTCCCCTGTTTGCTTAATATGCCTACTGTTACAGCCACCATAACTATCGATTTCAAAGAAGAGCCACCTGAATTGACTGCCGAGCTCACAGGCTCTCAACTAGTGCAATTGACGGCTGACAGGCCTTGTTCTCCCTCCAGAGGAGGTCAGAAACAGAAAGAGGTTGAGGGTAGCTCATCGCAGGACCTCAACATTGCTTCTGGTGCGGGCGACATCAAGCGAGGCTGTTTTGCTGCTCCTGTTGACAAGGCGGGTGTGGATGATACCAAACATGACGTGTCAAGTGCTAAATTTGATTTGCAGGTAGAGGATGATCCCTACGCCTACGCCTATCGTGTGGTCGAGTCTCCCCCCTCCTCTCAAGGTAACTAATGGCCAATCTTCATACTAGCTTGTTTTTGGTTGATCGTCGAGCCAGGCTCAGCTCTGGTTGTTGCACGCTGTCTCAGTTTAGTTTTCATCAATTCTACAGCTCGTTTGATTGTCGGTTTCCCCTTCGTGGGTGGCAGATTTTTTTGTATAAGAACGATTATGTTTATATTTATGGTTCTAGACTCTGTGGGTTGATAAGCTGTTGGAGTATTGCGGCCAGTTTCCCCTATGAGGGCGGCATTTTTTTTTACTGAGATGCCTATCTGTGCTTCATTGTTGTAACTGTATTTTGGCACTGTGGGTTGATATTTTGTCAGAGCGTCATGGATGTACTAGAATTCCCATCTCTCGGGCCAGAACTTCTGAGGCCCTGGCCTCCATGTAATGTATTTTTTGTATACTAATAGATTAAGCATATTCAGAGAAAAAAAAAAAAAAAAAACTTATTCATGAACTTAAATATGTAAAACCTTTAAAAGAATCAAACCACATGCACATCATGCAAATTGTATGGTCATGTTGTATAATATGTTTGTGCATGAACAAATTTATATCAAATTTTTTAATCTTGGCTGATAGATCCATAATAACCTTTCTAGATACATGAATGCAAAATGTATATGTATTGGATATTAACATAATAAGAATGATTGAATGCGAAATGTACAAATTAAATGGAAATTTACTTTCATTTCTACATATTCATGATTTTAAATATGTATTAACCTTTAAAAGAATCAAACCACATTCACATCATGCAAATTGTATGGTCATGTTTTTTAATGCAAATTTATCGTATCTTTACGCATTCATTTATGACTTTATATTAAAGGTTAACTATGACCTTTAATAGAAATCTACACCTAATTATAAGATTCATGTTTAAATGCATAATGTACCATGTGTTTTGAAATTTTCAATTTTAATAGATTCATTTTAAATAACAAGTGACAAAACAATTAAAAAAAAACAAAAAAACATAAGAATCATCTACTAACATTACAGCAACATGATCATGCAAAATGTACCAACTAAATTCAAATTTACTCGAATCATTGCTACATATTCATGAAGTAAAATATGTAAAACCAAGTTTTTAGCATGAAACCATACGTCACGCAAATTTTACTATGAAAAATATACATAAACTCCAAAATTATCATGTACTAAATCATAATTTAAAGAGTTCTAGATTTAAAATATGTCCAAAATTTATATCATTTAATAAAAGTAAATGTAAAATGTACTATATAAAAATACTATCAAATAAAATGTTGCATCAAGTTAGAGAAAAATAAATATAACGTGTACTATCAAAATATTGTCAAATAAAATGTTGCATCAATTTAGAGAGTTTGGTTGAAATATATGTTCCATCATCCTAATTGTGCTCTCATCTAAATCATGGGGGGGTTGCACAACATGTCCAATTGCATATATATAAATATAAAAAATTTATGTACATTAAAATTAAAATTAATGTTTTAAAACAAAATTAGAATGGAGTTTCATTAAAAATAAAATAAATAAATAAATAAAATCCATGCAATATCGCATGTTGTTCCCCCTCAATTATCCCCATCTAGTGTTTTCCATGCATTGCAACCTACTAGATAAATTGTACAATATACATGTAAAATTATATGTATTAAAATTTTAAAATTTTGCAAATGAAAATGCATAAAATCATGAAATTTATTAAAAAAATGTTAGACGACTTCTTCAAATTGTTTGAATGTTCCTATTCCCATCGTCAAATCCATCATTAAAGTCCTTGGAGAATAGAAATCATCTCCACAAACCTAAAACTAAAAAAAATTAAAACTAAAAAATAACTTGATTTATCTCTTTTTTGAATGAAACTTGCACTTCAATTTATAACAAAACATAAGTGAAAATTTGAATACTTGTGACAACGGAATATTTGGCACATCTCCTAACACGGAAGAAGAGGGTGGCGCCATTTCGAAAAAGGCAGACAGAATCAATATATACATGTGTACATAACTATTTCTTTTCAAAATATGTCCTCATGATATCGATATCATAATAGAATAAAGATTGTACATCAACATCATGAACTCTTAAAAAATTTAACATTTCCCAAAATATCATTTTGATTTCTCGAACCTGAACCTTGGATCGTGGTATTATCAAAATTTTCGTTCAACAAGCATGTAAACTACAAATGGTGAACATATGATACATTTATGTTAGATTAACACATACAGATAAACATGTATATGTAAATTACAAATTACATTAAAATATCCACCCTAACCTTTAACACATACCGATCCCACACCTTCTTCCTCATGAAGAATTAATTCTTTCCAACTATTGTGACAACCCTTTGCATATGTTCTAAGCTCCTCAATATTCATGTTATCTATATCCTCATATGTTTTATATATAAAATTAGCACGTGCATTAGCTCATTCTCTTTGTCGATTCAGACCAAGATCAATTCCACCAAATCCAGTATGAATGTTTTCTATGATGAAATCCCTTTCTTTTCGTCTAATTTGAGAAGTGACATCCATCTCTACCTGCAAATTTTCCACAAAAGGAGTTCGACGTGTTAGTGTCAGTCTAGTCATATTGCCATCAGTGATCAAAATTTCTCTTTTGCATTTGCATATTAGGTGTCTCATACCGAATAAATTTCACCATTCCACTAGGTCATGGATTCATTGATGGTAGTAATTTTTTATCATTTTTCCCTCATGAGGTACTTTCTGTTTCTCCTTCCTATGGTCTCTAGTCATTAGTCACTTTTATTCTCAAAATCATATCAGTAGGTCATAGGATGGGTCTCATTAGTTTCTAGGGTCTCACCATGGTCAAATTAATTATTCATAGGCCAATAATATCAGCAAGGTCATGAGGAAGTCAATAAAATCAGAAGTCACAACACCTGGAAGATCAAAAAGATATTTTATTTAGCTTGACGTAAGTTTCACCTCAAAACTATGTTTTGAGGTGAAAATGTGATATTTCGCCTTTATTATTTTTCATTATGTAATTCTATATCATCATGTGTAATAAGTCACAATTCAGAAGCTGTTATCTCCACAAAGTTATGTCCTTGCCTTCAGAGAGTTTTCCGCAGCATGTTCAGCGCCAAATCATCCTCCAAAGCAGATCCATCAGAAAGAGCCCTAAACGAGCTTTCCAACGGTATACTACACTCTCAAAACTGACTTCTGGATTGATGCTTAAGTGAAGTAAAAGCCCTTATACCCTCATATACCCCCTATTTCCCATTTTTCCCTTTAAAATTTATATTATTAAAGTTTTATATTTCTTTAATAAAAACCCCTTTTCCCCCTTTCCGATTACAAAATCGCATTATAAATTATTTTTAAAAAAATATGCGATTTAATTGCTAACCACTTCCCCTCCATTTCCCGTAGAACTTTATAATAAAAACCTTTATATTATAAAGTCCCTTCATTATAAACCACTTCCCATTTTCCATGACCCCTTAAACTTTATAATAAAGTTTAAGTTATATATTATAAACCCCACCGCTCTTTAATCGCATCGCATGTTTTGTTTTCAAGTTCTGATCGGCCAATCGCAACAACCTCCGATCGATCAATCGCAACATTATCCAATGCGATCGATCGTACCCCTCCCTCCAATTACCCGATCGCATCACTCCCTCCGATTACCTGATCGCAACTCCTCTTTCGATCTCCTGATCCGCTCCCCCGATGGCAAACCTCCGATTGATCTCCCCACCGTCGATCTTCCCCGCTGATCGGACGACCCACAGCTAATCGGGCCATTGCAATCGACATTCCTCATATGTGTTACACTCCTCTCCCCCTCTGATTTGCGATTGCGAGTGACCTCGGGCCCACCATACAGTACTTCCGCCCATTTATAATATAAAGGGCTTTCCCATTTGTAAACTCGAAATTTGTTATATTTCATTTTTTGCAAAGGTTTTTCCCATTTCCCTTCCCAAATCGCATCGGCCCATTTTGTTATGCGATGCGCCCCTCCACAATCTTCTGATTGCGATTATGCGGGCCCCACCATTTAAAACCCTCCGCCATTCATTACAAAACCCCTTTCTCCTTTGTAAAGGTTAAAATTCATCCGTTTTGTTTATTACAAAGGCCTTCCTCCCCATCGCATTGCAATATTTGTAATATGTTACTCCCTTCTGCCGATTCCGATTCCGATTGCAATGGCGCCATATTACCATGTATTTATTATATTATATCTCTCCCCCCACATCTGTTGCGATTGCGATTTTTATATGATATCCACCTCCTTCCCTTCCCTTTTTTCCCATTTAATATTAAATTTTCCCTTCACGAAAGCATATAATTTCATTATGTTTTATTTCAACGGCAGTTTATTAAAAGAGTTAGTTCTCTCCAAAAAGATAGTGCAAAGAAAAGTGACAGTGAAAGGGCCGAGAGCTTATTTAAAACAAAGATTGTTACAGCAAGCAGAAAAATAGGAAATCTGTTCATCGGATTACCTATTTTCTTTCATACAGCCTAACAGCAAAATCTCCAAGTAGTCAAACGCAATGTTGTCTCTTATTTTTAGGGGCAGATTGTTGTGTTTCTTTACTATGATTGTATTTCAAGTTCTTCAGCTGTTAGAACAGCTCCTTTTTCTGTGGATCTATGTTCCCACATGTCAGTGTATTTATTGTAATTGTAAATCACTTGTAAGCAGTCTTTTGAGGTCAGTAACTCAGAAAGTAGGGGAATAGTGTGGAAGAACATCTATGTGCTACATTGTACAGTTTGACAGGAATTAATAGAGATGCGGCTCTGATTTGTGGGATTCATGTGGTATGAGAGTTAGCATTTGTTTTCCTTCTTTTTTTCATATGTGAATTGTTATGTGTTCCATTCATCCATAAACATTTCCTTTTGAATGCTTTCAAGATAGAAAGGTAGAATCCATTTTATATGCTCTGCCTTGGGGAATCATTCATACTCTGTATTTTTCTTCTGTTTGAAAAGGATCCATTTGCTGTGCCCTTTTTAGCTCCTCACCAGTCTTTCCATCCCATCCTCATTAAATTTTAATTGCTAATTTTCCTGCCTATCTTGCCCCATGAAATACCCTGTGTCCTGATTTAATTCCCGGTTTCAACTGTCCCTTTATATTCCACACATCCCTAAAAATTCGTTTATTTTATTAAACCTTTTTCCCATCATTTTATCTAGCCTAATATCAGTCCATTTATTGTGTTACATTGAACATTCTTTCATGGATAAAGCCCTCTCCTGTCCTTGTAGGGCTAGCTACAAGGCTGAGCGTGGTTTAGTTGTTACCCTGTTTTGCCTTTTCATCCTGGGGTCCAATTCGGGTGCTAACATGACGTACAAAAGGTTTCTTAGGGCGAGGCAATTTAGTATCATGTTTAGCGCCCTTAAGGTCACATAATCTACCTTTCCCAGGACCAGAAAATCAGAAGGAAGTTCATTATAATTGGGTTTCATACCCAAAAGTATTTCTGCATAAAAATAGTTTTTAAAAATAAATGGGAACCTCATCACACAAATTTTTGGCTATATTAGGGTGCTTGAAAAAATTTTCACCTTCAACATCTTTGTTTTCAACCCTACTTTGAAATTAAACGTAGATTTTGTCATTTCTTTTGTAACCCTATTTTTAATATTGACCCATTTATGGGGGCACATGGCGGCTTCCTTTATATGCATCATCATTTATACAAAGTTATTTTTGGTTGGCCCAAGATTCTTGTAAACATATAGAAATGTGCTTAGAGAGTGCTCAACTATTTGTAAGATTTCCCAATTTTCTGCAGGGAGCTCCAAACTCCCAAGATCTTTCCTAAATTTTGAATAAAGACCTTCGCACCTATGTAATGTACATTTTTGGATATTTTTTTCCCAAGGTAATTCATCGGGAATTTCATATGGATAAGTTGTAGTTGGTTTATAACCTTCTTCTTGAGTTGTGTGATTTTGCCTACGTCTTTTTCAAGCAACATTTTCATCCTCTACATGAATATATAAAATTATGTATAAAGAAAAAAAAACATGTGAACAAATGTAAAAATTTGTATAAACATAAAAAAAATTACATAATCTAACAAAATGATGATCAAGATAATAAGATTGAGATTGATGGTCTCTTGGAGATGGCTGAGAAACATCATGCCCAACCAGAGATGGTTGAGCACCAACATGACCACCGATTAATTGGCTACCACGAGAATGTGTACCACCACCCTCACGCAATAGAGATGGTTGAGCACCATCATGACCACCTAATGATTGGCCACCAGAGGAATGTGTACCACCACCTCATGTAATGAGAGTGAAGCTTCATAAAAAAATAAATTTTTTAATCATTTTAAATATATATATATATATACCACGATTGTGTGAACAATGGCCCTCCATTGACTAAGTAGATACTCTTTTCATCCCAACTCATAAAAGAATGAAATTTATTAAAAATTAATCTAACTCACTAAATTTATTAAAAATAAATTCCATATTTATACACATGTATATGCATAATATTATATTCAAATTTCATTTAAAAACTTGCACAATTAATATAAATACCACGATCATGATGGACATCCCCCGAATCATTTGACATTCTCTTTGATGCATGATCCCCCGCTCTCGTGGATGCATGGGAATCTATTGATGCTCACCTCGTAGATGCATGAGACTATATTGATGTTTGCCTTGAATAATCATGTGGCAAATGTTAATCCATGATATATATGGATATCTACATATACATAGATACATGATTTTTGAAAATTTACCTCGTGCATTTACCATTCTTTTTAAAATTACTATTTAAAAAGATTGACATAATTCAAAAATTTGATGTAATTTACAGAAATGTTGAATCACAACCTGAACACAAATGTAAAACACAAAACTTGAAGAACAAATTTATGTGTAAAACTCACTTGACTATTTAAACAAAAAAAATTTCAAGCCGTGCACATTTTGAAATTAAATAAATTTTTTTCTAAAACATGAATTTCACCAAGTTGTGCTTACAAAGTGGGGGCACAATTGGTATATAATTGAAAAAAACACATGGTCATTAAAAACAACACATTTATAACTAAAAAACACACACATATCAAAGCTATCTTACAATGTCCATCAATAAATTTTAATGGAGAGCAACTTCTTAATACTAATTTATGTTTGCACACAAATATTGAATTGGGAGTGACCCATACAATAGATCACTAGACATCCTATTAAAATTTACACAATGTATTATAATAAATGATTGAAATTGTCTAACAATATTTTTTTCCTTTCTATGCAGTTCTTTTAGCCTCTCCTTCTTAACATTGTACACGCATTTCATCGGGTTGCACACAAGTTCAGAATTGGTGAAAAGTACAATTCCATTAGATCCACACTCCCTAGTTGTCCCTAAGCCTTCTATCAATGCGATGTAATATTATTCATTATTTTTTTCTTCCAGATATACTCATTTTCCTTTAGAGGACTTTGTTCGTCATAATATTGAAAATAAATTTTTGGGTATTTGGTCCAAATAGAATTGGATTTTAGGTTTCCAATTTTTTGAACATGGGAAACAAAAGAAGTTTCATATCAAGGCATGATCGAAATAGAACTGATTCAACGGAAAGGAATGAGATATTACAAAAAAAAGGCGAGAGGAAAGGAAAAGATTAAGCCATGAAATAAATGTGGAGGTAGAGCATCATGAAAGATATGTAGAGGTGAATGAAAATGACGAGGAAATGAGAAATGTTAAGGAACTTGTAAACGCGAATATTGAAAACACAAATGTCAAAGATAATGTTAAGGAACTTGTCCACGAGAATATTGAAAACACAAATTTCCAAGAGGATATTGATATCGATCTCACAGGTGAGTCAATAGTTTCTTCAATTTGAATTTTGTATTTTTTTTTTAAACATTGTAGTTCAAGATAGTTTTAAAATTAAAAATATATATATGTCAATTTCAAATTATAAGTTAATATTGTTTCTTATGCAGGGACAACATCAGACCCACAAGAAGATACTACCACACCTCACATTTCACTGCAAATAATTGGAAATTTCAAGAACGTTGTATACGACTACAGCTTTCTAGAGAATATGGATCCAACTAAAATTGAAGAATTGGGACCACCAATGCCTAAATGGATAGTTTGAGATAAAATAAATTGGGGGTTGAAACATATTTTTGAAGGTAAATCTATCATAGCATAAACTCAGATGTTCCGTAGATTTTTAAAACGCAAATATCTCAGAAATTTTGTGGAATTATTGGGCATTAAAAGTCAGAAAGAGGTTTTAGTGAATCAAATGGTATCAAAAAATGTGACGTTGACGCTTGCCACACTAGCCAAAAATCATTCTCAAGTTGAAAAGACTGCTCGTAGAGAAATTTTAACAGGCTTACTCGCGAAACAAATTGCATCAAGTCAATTGATGTCAGCAACTTCAAAAGTGTTTAAAACATCATGAAATTTTTTATGGAGGCATACAAAATTTAGAATTAAATTAGATGAGAATGATGAACTTGCATGTTGGGCTAATATCTACAGGAATCCATATCATGATAGACTTCTTGATGGTGTGAAGGATAGGGTAAAAGAGTTTTGGAGTTTTAATTCTCGTGTGTCACCAAATGAAAGGGACGTTGTGCGACGTCATATATATAAGGGAGTTTATGAAACTCATGCCAAACATATAACACAGGTCAGTCAAGTAGAATTATTCTAGAACTTTATGGAGAGTAATATTGATGCGAAGGTTTCCCTTAACATATATGTGAATATTAAACCATGGTATGTCAGGCCTAACATTGTTCGAGACACATGTTGTCGATACCATGTAGAATTCCAATTATTTTATGAGACATTTGTAAATTTTGGCATAAAATATCGGTCAAATGACCCCCCTCCTTCATGTTTTCATGAAATTTTATCGAAGATATTATGTGCACAAGAGAATAATAAATTACTTTATAAAAAAAATGTGTTGGTGGAAGAAAATGCCCAAAATGTTCTCATTTGACACTCTACGATGCAAAGTATCCCATTGATCCTAATGATCCCAGAGTGTCAAATCTCAGTCTGAATTGGAAGCGATATGAAAATGTTACTTACACTCTTGTTGCAGATTCAAGCACAACATCAAAAAATATCACTTTACTTGACGATGACATTTCAGTGACATATTTTATGGAGAAGTTCAGGGTGAAAATATACAAATATATTAAGCACTATCATATAGCATAATGGCAGGATTTACAATTCAAGCAATCACGTGATGTGTTCCCAAAGGGAACAATATTATTAGTGGTTGATTTCACTGAGAATTACATGTTTAGTCCACAAAAGGAGATACAGAGTGAATATTATCATTTAGACCAAGTATCTATATTTGTGCATATTTTGTATAGACATGCAGAGCTAGATATCGATGGTTTTGATAGCAATGAAAATAATCGTGAGGTGATTAAGGAGCACCATTTCTACATCAGTGATGACTGAACACATGATACATGTTTTGTTCAGCATTTTTTTAATGTTATCTATAATGAATTGTTGAAATGAGGGGTCACTATTAAAGAAAATTGGGTATGGTTAGATGGTTGTGCTAGTCAATTTAAATCAGCAAGATCGTTATTTTGGTTGCCTCATCTTCATAAGAGAACCAACATTCGATATACATGGAATTTCTTTGAGACATGGCATGGAAAAAGACAGCACGATGGTGCTGGGGCATGCGTAAAAAGTACACTTAGGAGGCATCAATTGAATCACTCAGCTTCCCGACTTGCAAATTCTTTAGATGTTGTTAATTGGTGAAAAGACAATTTAAATCATGTATCGAACCCAAGGATGGCTGATGTGCACAGGAAAGCGTACACATTGAAATAAAAATATATTATACATGTCTAGAGATATATGTGTATACATGTGTGTGTATTTTGTTATAAAAAAAATATTAAATATTGTTCAAAATTTGACTCATACATGTGTGCATTTTTCTCAAGCAGGTACTTTTGGAATATTGCAATGGGTGATGTTGATAGATCATTACCATTTAATTGTCTTGCAATCCCTCAAACAAGAAGTTTACACTCCATTATGAGTAAGAACATGACAAATATACATTGCATTGAGAAATGAAAGTGCTCTTGCTTTTGTTATGCATGTATTGATCAAACAGAGCCCAACGATGACTATGAAAACCAAATTAAGATATTTGTTAAACTATGGAAACGTGAAGAATTGACACCATTGCCTCCATTTGGAAACGTGAATGACAAGGAAATGGACAATGAAGTGGTTGTGATTGACAATTATTATGATCGTGTTTCTGATATGGTTATAGAAGGTGATGTCTTCGTTGCATTGCACCAGAAAATAATCAAGAACAAGTGCATTATTATTTATTACGATGCACTATGTCTAAATGCACATTGCTGCAAGAGTATAATGATCCATTAAATTATACATACCCAATCGGTTCAATGGTTTTAATGGGAAATTTATTTGAAGGATTAAAGAAATGTAAAGAACATATTATTTTTCAAGATTACCAGCTAGAGGTTATTTATGCCCAATATAGTCACTTGGTCATAGCAACTCGGTTGCAATTGAAGCAAGTGAAGAGTAGAGAAAAACGACGACAATGGAGGTTATCAATAGATGATAATGATGCCATTTTGGAAAATTTGTCACTAGCACATTTCTTATGAGTGGAACACATTGTTCAAGATGAACAATGAGCTTTGATTCCAGGGTTAGAACATATAATTGCTACAATGTATTGGAATTTATATAGTTTAAGAGTATATTGTGGATTTCTTTCAAATAAATGGACATGTGGATGGTTAGATGTGTGTTGTTACAAACAATATATTATGATCTATTGGATAAGGGTTCTTTGATAGATAATTAAGTTATGGTGATTTAATGTGTCCATGATATGGTGATTTAAGGTGTCCATGATGTTTGCTCCTAGATGATCTTAAATCGTCCCTTTTTTTGCATGGATATGATGGTGATGAATGAATATTTAATTACATATATATTCTTGTATTGTTAGTTTAGTTTTGATATAAAATGTCATCATATTTGCATCACATCAACCTTAAAATCATTCCATGGAAAAAAATTAATGACACAATTCTAAGTACACAAGTAATGCACATACATTAATGATTTCCATCATTTACTTCTCTATCTTATGTCATCACCTTAAGTAGTTATAAATATTTTCTGGAAACGTTTACACTACAAAGCACACCTTTGAAGCACTGGAGTGTAGGGGATATATTGCATATAGGAATTTTCCTATGATCAATTCTGTGTTCCTATAAAATGTTCAACTAGTTGTCCACATGGCTAAACTCAAGATGTTTGACTTCAAAAAATTGGTTGAGAAACAAAAATTAGTGATTTGAAACAATGGTGAGTATGAGGCAAAAGTGTATCCTTACATGTGAAAAGCATAAATCTGTTTTTGAATGTGCATTGATGCTGGACAATCTTACTACAAAGAATGAAAATGATGATGCTATAAAAACGAGATACTAGCATAAATTTGTTTTTGAATGTTCATTGATGCTTTACAGCCTTACTGCAAAGAATGAAATTGATGTTTAGTTGCAAAAAAATATTGAAATGGAGTTAACATTGACCCACCCACTGACATTAATGATTTTCATCATTTAATTCTCTGTCTTATTCCATCACCTGAAGTAGTTATAAATATTTTCCTCATGCCATTCAATTTTAAGCTTCCATGAATGTATGTGAAATTTAATGAGATTTAACCAAGCATTATCAACATTCTCATCTTCAAAAATAGGAAGGTTTCATTGCCAATTTACTTGAGCCATTTTTTTTTGGAAACATGGTATGTAATCCCTATTCATTGGAGCATATCTCCTTGCAATTGATCCCATTTTGAGCTTGTGGAGTCACCAGTCAATCTCTATTTTTGGATTTTGCTGCCAATGGAGTCCCCTGGTGAATGGAACAACCTTTTGGTGCTCGAGTTTTGTTCACCATCAAAAGTCAAAACTGAAACTTGAAGTGCATTTCTAGAGAAATTTTCCCAGTATGGTTGCCACTATATTAGTGCCTCGTAATTCCTAAGGCTAAAGACAAAATTCCGAAGGGCCAACATAAAAACTGCTTTAGGCCTAAGATCTAGCCCTCCTTGACCCAGAGATGGATCTCTGTTTTAGATATAGCTTTGTTGATTTAGCATTTTAGGCTAGTTATTAGAGCAATGGGGTTTGTTTGAAAATTTGTGGTTGAGACAACAGAAGAGGGCCATTGGGGTATGGAGTCATACAAGTGTAAACAGATTTAAATGGATGAATAACTAAGATCATGTGTAAACATGAAAGCTAGTCATGTCAATGGATCTCTACAGTTTGTGAAATGGAAAAGGAGAATAGATTTAAGGTCCAACATGAATGCAGAGTAGACCTTATCTGAATTCTAAATTCAAATTTTAGAGGAAAACATAGATACTATTTCAAGACTGTGCAGGGTGCCTGGTGACAAATCCTGAATTTTTTTTTTCTTATCCACAATAAAGAGATAAAGAAATTGCGTAATAAAGCAAAGGAGATGGCATAAATAAGTACATCACCATTACAACATAACACAAGAATCTGGAAACATCAGAGTCTTTTCATTCATCCAAAAAAGGTGTTTACAACCAAATGAGAATTTTACAATTGTTTTATTCCTTTAGGTCTCACCCCTGATACTGCCCATGCATGCAATATTTAACTCAAAATTAAGTTGGTTTCCCTATCTACTTCAGTGATTTTCATTAATTACATTCATGCAAATTGGACAAGTGGAACCATGCAATGGCGGTGATAAGATAAATATGTCCAAAATAGTGGTTGTATTTACTCTAGGATTCCGTTATTGATTGCAGAGTGATCATAATATGGCTAGTGTGATGCCGAAGAGGAAACGATAAAATAACACTGGCGCCTGGCTCTTCTTTTTCGGAAAATGGTTGCTGGGAAGGGTGTGTAAGTGAACTATGTTGGTTGTAGTACTAGCCACTTTCTGTTAAACTATCTCTGTCTTTAATGTGTCAGATACTGTTGCAGTGGAGTTTGAAACGGAAACCCCACTGCTTCCTTTTATAACATACAACAATGATTCAATAAACCTTGGATAGGAATGTTGTGGAACGGATACGTGGAGAAATTCCAATGGAAAGAGATAGTTGAGAAGTGGTGGTGGGAGTCGAGGTGACGCAGCGGTGGCGAGATTTGGTAGGTGGACATGGAGCAGTGGTGGTGGGAGTTGACTATGCAACGGTGTCAGGAGTGGTTTTGTTTCCAGAAAAAAAAATGGCTTTTGGGGGGTAGTGAAGTAGTAGGCAGTATCGGAGTGGGGAGGTGTGAAGTAGCATGGATGTGCCACGTAAGGGTAGGGCCCAGACCATGAAATTGCCCATTTCAGAACCCCCACCAGCAGTAAAGCTTAGATGGAGAGGGGGGCCAAAAATCTATGTCGACCGTCGCATGGAAGCGGGGTAACGCAGATGAGCAGGTAAGTGAATATAGGTTTAAAGGTGGATTTGACAGGTTTTTTGGGTAGCAAAGGATTAATGCGATGGGATTGTGGGGTAAGGGCAGATTTATATTTAAAACCAAACTTAAGGTAAAGGTCATATGGTAAATAAAATCATATAAAATATATGATAATATTTAAATGCTCGAAATTCATAACATAGGTTTATAATGATGATGGCATTAATCATATGATATGGCAGAGTTAGTGATATAAAGTCTGAAAACCTCTTTTTTGGTGATGTTTTAGAACTTAGGATGAGTTATAAAGGATTTTTTCCAAACAATTCTTTATGCGCCTTTAACTTGTACTGAGATTTCCAACCTAGGAGAAGCCATTCTTTGCCTCTTTTAACCAGCATATCCCTCTTGGAAATAGATGACAGCCATTGAATATTATTTTCAATATAAATGAACTGAACAGAAATAATCAGTCATCTTGAGATTCTATAAATTAGAGGACTCTAACTCCTTCCACCCTATATTCATGGTGGTATTAAATTGTGTAATAAATAAGGTTTTCTTACTCAATTTAAACATTTTTTTCCTCTCCATTATTGTTCCCACAAAATTGTTATTTTGGGTCAACAGATACACCATCATACATTGGGAAAAAAATACAATATTTTTATTTGATCCAAAGTGTCAATATCTCCAAGGTGGTCAAATGATCCTTCTTTTATATCACATTGATGACTCTATTTGAGAAAAATGGAGAATATTAACCTTTCAAATTTTACCCTATACTGCTTATTCACAAAAATTTAAATTTGAAGATAAATGAAATTTATACCTTTCTCACAATGGAGCCTTCAAGGCGAGTTGTTAATTACTTCCTAATGGTGTTTGTCTCACCTCACAAGCATCAAGTCTTAAAAAAATTTAAGAACAAGGTTTTTTTTCATAAAATGGATTCACCTATGTCGAAAGGTACATTCAAGATTGAATTTCAGCCAATGTTATATTTTTGGAAACGGTGGGAAATGGACTTTATCTTCAGCAATGGTGCCAAAAAATGTTACAACAAAATTTCACGCATCTCAAGGTAAAGTACAAAATATTAAGTGTGATAACTATTACACCCCATATACCTCATAGGAGTCCACTATCACCTCACCAACCACAACAACACTTGCCGAACTATGCTTTTTACTACCATGAAGGCATAGTCAACACATAAATTGTTTTATGCATGGTATATTCTAGAAGTGGAACGTATCTCACCATTTAATTAATAATAACACATCCTGAGCTACCATGAAAGATGCCAATGTACATATTAAATATTGATATAGCTATGATGTAGTTAGACTAGCATGTGTCATTACTCTCCTTTTCATTGGAAGTAAACTATTATGAAAATTTAAGCTAAATGCAGGGAGGGTCCTAGTGTTTTTGGAAACCATGTATGCCATTTATCCCATAAACCAAGGAATTTGCAATAAATGAATTTAGCATTTTTTTTTTTTCAGGGATTGGAAAGGCCATTAAACATGGTTGAAAAAGGGACATTATGCATAATTGTTTCTTATTATCCCAATCCAGGGCAAGGAGTGATTACTTATGGGTGAAAACCCGAAGTTTGGAAACACTTTTTCGCGGATGGCCAAAATTTGGGTGAAATTTTTAATTTCTCGTTCAAGACAATATTCAACTCAATTTCTCGACCGAGAGTTTTCAGAAATCTTGTCCGAGAGATTTTTAATGTTTTTCCTGAGAGTTAGATTGGGCTTGACCGAAGTTAAACTACTCTCAGACGAGAGTTAAGTATTTTCTCGTCCGAGAGTTTTATTAACATAAACTCTCAGGTAAACTCTTGGACGAGAATTTTAAAACTCTTGGCCTAGAGTTGTTTTAACTCTCGTCCAAGAGTTTAGATTCTCTTACACTCTCGTCTGAGAGTTTTATGCTTATAAAAAACTCCAAAATCCTGTCTCCCCCAACATTCTCCAAACCCCTCACCCGAGAAAACCTGTACACTGGAGCACGAGTCGTGTCCTTTTCGAGCCACCTAAACGAGCGAGTCCGCCACCATGAGCACCCCTGATAGTGACAAATTGGATATATATTGCTAGGTAAGTCTCGAATTTGAGTTTTTTAGCGTAAATTATATTCTGTGGGATACATTCTCAATCATAGAATAGAAAAAAAAATGCAAGCATATGGAGTGATCAATCACAGGACACTCACTCATGGATTTTATGTGATTTGGTTTAGTCAAATTACAGATAGTATAAATGAATGTTTCCCCATATATGCATCTCATGCTCATACTTTTCTTCATTTATTCACTAATACAGACCAAAGTGGGCAGTTTCCTTGTTATCAAACCTGTTGCTCAGCTATACCATGGAGGATTTTGTTCATTAGATTGCTTAAAACTGCCAAGTTGTGTAATTTTTTTTCCCATAGTGTTTGTTTTCTTCTTTTGAATATTGTAAATTGGAAAAAAAAATGGTTTATAAGGAAATACCTTGCATTTCCAACTTAGCGATCAAGCATAGGACACTGACTCATGGATTTTATGTCGTTTGAGTTAGTCATATTACAATTAGTATAAATGAATGTTTCCTCATATCTACATCTCATGCTCATAATTTGATTCATTTATTCACTAATACAAACCAAAGTGAGCAATTTCCTTGTTATCAAACCTGTTGCTCAACTATACCATGGAGGATTTTATCCATTAGATTTCTTAAACCTGCCATGCTATGTAAATTATTTTTCCCATAGTGTTTGTTTTCTTCTTTTGAATATTGTAAATTGGAAAATAAAAATGGTTTATAAGGCAATACCTTGCATTTCCAACAAACTAAGGGGTGCAAGTCCTTGATTTGATGTGATGTAATAGCATCTTGCCTTACCCCTGTACTAAAATCCTCTACGGAGTGTCATGCTTTGCGAGCCATCTTTGGTTTATGCTTGTTATCTATTTGATGTTTGGAAGTTATATCCCTATGTTGAGTTTTCCTTTCACATGAATACTCCATTTGTTTCTTAGCGGATTTTTTGTATATTTGGCATAGTACTAAATATGTCAACTATAGAGGTCTGAGTTCAATAGCTTCTCAATCACCCATCTGGTTGATTTGGGCTTTTAAGCTACCCAATTGGATGTTCTGGTACTTCTAAGATTATATTTGGGAAAACTGTGGTAATTTTATTTATGCCTCAGCTTCAACATAAACACAAATTCATATCGGTCTCAATTTAACTAAAAATAATGCATCAATTGTGCCCTAACTAGGGCCGAATTTATCTCAGCATTTTCCCTTAAGAAAAGTATGAATTAGGCCATGGATAATGTTGACACCTAATCCTAAGGGTTGGGTGAGAATATTCAATATTGTATATTATTTAATATTAGGAAATAAGGAAGGCCAAGAGTCATTAGGAGATGAATCCTAATAGTCTCACCTCCATTTATAAATACATGTACATTCTTCATCTAATACACATTCTAATTTTCGGAGTTACCTCCTGGTTTGACATGGTATCAGAGCCAGTCCCACTATTGGCATTTTTTCCTGTGGTGTAACTCCCTCATTCCTTTGCTCAGTCAGTTTTATGTTCACTACATCTAGTTTTTGCTGCTCCATTAAATTGTTGTACTGAAATTCTGCATTTTTTTTTAATTATCTCTACAATTTGCACAGTTCTGAATTTGTTTTGCAGTTTCTGAAGACTCTGCAATTCTACAACTTCTACAATCTCTGTAGTCCCTGAAATTCAGCACCTACAATACCTACAATTCTACATTTCCTAAACTTTTTTTGGGCCTCTCGACCTCCCCTTTGAAGTTATCTCCACTCCATACCTCACTACACTCATCACACTCACCCACCTCCTTGTTTTCTCCCCCATACCCCGTCACCCCTCTCCCTCCCCTCGCCCTCACTGCACACCCCCTGCGCATACACTCTCCACCGCTCCACATACTCTCTACCACCTACCCACTACCTGTATCACTTCTCTAGCCGCCTGCATACCTGTGGCAATAAAGATGGCCCGGCTCCTCTGTCATACACTCTGTCAAACAATACGATGTCGACTATTCTGCCCCTCCACCACTTTATAATACGCTATCTACACGCTGTCTGCGCATACACCTCCCCGCCACTGCATTTATGTCAACGATCCTGCATTTATACAGTTGATCCTGCATACACCTGCTCATATATCCTGCTCTTTCATACGCTCCTACATCCCACGTCCCTCCTCCCTGCAAAGACTTCCGCCCTCGGCCCTCCTCCAGCGCTGTCCATCATATATAATAATACCGCCCCTCCTGTCTATTCCATATAATACTGCCCTATTGTTCACTACCGCCCTCTGTCCATTATTCAAAGGTAACGCCCCTCCTCTTCTATACATCGCTCTCCTTTTTCATATTTAATACCACTCCCTCCCACCATATACCGCCCCCTCCCTTTTTTTAATACCATTCATTCATATATAATTTTGTCGCCCCTCATACCATTCATCAAGTCTGTCCCATTCTATTTACAAAATCACTTCATAATACCGCCCCCCCCTCCACATTTTCAATACACTTATTCATATAAATTTTATCTCTTCAAACAAATATATATATATATATATATATATATATTTATTTATTTATTTATTTATTTATTTATTTTGGTGCAGAATTCAGTATTTTCAGCAAAGTGTTTTTTTCCCCTTCAATTGAGTACATTTCCAGAATTGAAGATTTTTTAGCAAAATTCGTTTTCCTCCTCAAAAGAATTTTTTCCAGCAAAGTAATTATTTTTTCCCTTCAGAAGAATGCATTCTCTCATATCTATTGTAGGGGTGGTTCTCTCCGGCAAAGAGAACTATCTTGAATGGTCTTGGAAAATCAAGCACACTCTCATTTTTAATGAGTTGTGGAAAGGAATCTATGAAGGACAAGAAGGAAATCCACTAGCAAATCCCACTTCAGACAAGGAGCTCGCCATTTGGGAAAACAAGAACTGCAAGGCCTATGCCTTGATTGCAGCTTTCGTAAATGAAGAGGTGAGTCACCATATTTCATCATTCTCAAATTCCTATGAAACCTTGAGCAAGCTAAAAGAACTCTATGACTCACATTCAAAATTAGAAATTGTTCAATTGATGATTAAGATGTTCAGTCTTGAAATGAAGAATGATGATCCCCTTGCTTTAGCTTCAGAAGTTAGATCTATCATGTATGATATTGATAGCACTGGTGTAAAAATTGACATACCGCTCATAGCATATGTTAAGGCATTATATTCGACTTACTCACATTATCTTGAGTCATTTCAAGCAAGTGGAAACCTTGAGCATATCACCTTTGATACCCTTGAGAAAAAGTTTGCAGAAAGAGAGAAAGCTTTCGGGAAGATGATAGTCCCTTCGTCTTCCGAAGAGGCTGCATACTTGGCACATAGAGAAAAGAGTCATGCTCTAGATTCTTCCAGAGGAAGAGGTGGCAGAAGAGGAAGAAGAAGAAGAAACTTCACAGAAAGGGGGGGCAGACAATCTGACAAATCCAATCTTCATTGCACACGTTGCAATAAAGATGGACATGATGCATCCAAATGCTGGACACCTTGGGATAAAATTGAGCAGCAACGAAATCAAGACAAAGGTAAAACTAATGACAAAGACAAAGGTAAAGCACCTAAATCCGCTCACTATGTTCTAGCACATTGTAACAATGGAGTAACTGAAGATTTGTTTGATGTTTCATTTACTTCATGGAGAGATGATTGGTTGCTAGATTGAGGAGCAACATGTCACATGACATTTAGAAAAGATTTTTTTTAAGAATTCACTGACAAAGTTGATGGAGCAGTATATTTCACAGATAAATCAAAACTCAAGCCATCAGGGCTTGGCACAGTCAGGCCTAAGTTGCCTGGTCTTCCAAATCATATTCTACATGAGGTTCTATACCTCCCTGAGTTGAGGAGAAACTTGTTGTCCTTGGTCCAAATCCGCCAGCAAGGACACTCCATTCACTTGTTTGATGGCAAGGCAGAGGTTAGAAAAGCATCAGATCACCCACTTGTCATGGAGGGAATAGAAGAAGGGAGACTCTTGAAGCTGAAAGGTTCATCTTCTCATGCTCAAAACTTTGCATTCAATTCACATCATGATGAAGGTACATTCCCATCAAGTCTTTTATGGCATGCTAGATTTGGACACTTAAACTATGAAAGCCTTCGTTTGTTGAAGAAAAATGGTGTTGATGGACTGCCTACAATTCCTAGAAAACCTAAGGAATGTGATGCTTGTATTCTAGGAAAGCATAGCAAACAGCCATTTCATGATTCACAATCCAGAGCACATAGAAAACTTGAACTTGTTCATTCAGATTTATGTGGCCCTATGCCTATTGCTTCTGCAAATGGAAACAAATACATGATGACATTTATTGATGACTACACCAGAATGTGTTGGATTTACTTACTGAAGAATAAGTCGGATGCTTTTCAAACTTTCAAGAATTTTCATGCATGGATTGAAAATGATGCACAAACACATATTGGCTCTCTACGTACTGATAATGGAAAAGAATACACTTCAAACAAATTTGAAAATTATCTTCATCAACATGGAATCAAACATCAAACAACTGTGCCATATAATCCACAACAGAACGGTGTAGCTGAAAGAATGAACAGAACTATTTTAAATATGGTTCGCTCCATGTTATTTTTCAAGAATGTAAAATTGATGTTTTGGGCTGATGCAGTTCTATGTGCTGTATACATAAAGAATAGGTGTCCTTCAAGTTCAATTAGAAACAAAACTCCTTTTGAAATGTGGCATGGCCACACTCCTTCGGTAAAGCATTTCAGGGTCTTTGGCTCCACCTATTATGCCTTGATACCCAAGGGTCAAAGGAACAAACTTGGTGCTAGAAGTTGAAAATGTATCTTCTTGGGGTACTCCAATACCTCCAAAGGATATCGTTTCTATGATGAAGCAAATAAGAAGTTTGTAATAGCAAGAGATGTCATATTCCTTGAATCTTCCAAGAGTGACAAGGTTGTTGAGCGGCAAATTGATCGCCTGGATAGATTCACACATGCAAAGTCTTTCCAAGAATTTGATAATTAGATTCCACATCTTGAAGGGGGGATTCCGATATTGAATCAAACTGTGGAATCATGTCCTGAAACACTCTCTCCCCCACATGAAGAAACAACCATGGATGATACATTGAATGATGTGATTGACAGAATTGGGAGATTGAATCTTGAATCAATCCCAACTCAGTCAAATGAGCAGCCTGAGCCATCTCAGAAAGGTCCTCCCAAATGGCTGACAAAGACACTGGAGAATGTTCATCTTGATGAGATTGGAAAAATAGGAACAAAAAGCTCCACTAAACAAATCGAAGGTGATGTAGATAATTCTGATTCTCCTGTTGATATGGATATTTCTTATAACTGTGAATTGAGTTTGTCTACAGATCATGAACCAACTTCCTTCAAAGAAGCCGCTTCTCATGATGAATGGAAAGAAGCAATGCAAAAGGAGTATGATGCCTTGATAAAGAATGGCATTTGGAAGTTGGTTGATCCACCTTTGGGAACAAAACCAATTGGCTGTAAGTGGGTCTACAAGAACAAGTATAAAGCAGATAGCTCACTTGACAAGAACAAGGTCAGGCTTGTGGCAAAAGGTTTTTCACAAAAAGAATGAATCGATTATGAAGAAACTTTTTCTCCCACAGCGAAATGGACCACCATCCAGACTCTCGTTGCCCTAGCAGCTCAGAATGGATGGAAATTCCATCAGATGGATGTAAAAACTGCCTTTTTGAATGGAGATCTAAAAGAGAAAGTTTATATGTCCCATCCAGAAGGATTTGTTGTAAAGGGTCAATAACACAAAGTTTGCAAGCTTATAAAATCATTGTATGGCCTCAAGCAAGCACCATGAGCCTGGTATGAGAAATTAACCGAGCATCTTCTGAAACTTGACTTCAAACATTTTGATCTTGATGATGCAACTTTGTTTGTTAAGAAAGTTGGAAAAATAGTTGTATATCTTGTGGTGTATGTAGATGATCTTTTGATAATAGGGGAAAATGAGAGCTATATTGCATCCATGAAGAAAGAATTGAAGAAAGGTTTTGAAATGACTGATTTGGGTCATGTTCATTACTATCTGGGTATTGAAGTAATTCAACATCCTAAAGTTATATTTATTTCTCAAAAGAAGTACATTAGAGATCTTTTGAACAAGTTTGGCATGGATGAATGCAATCCCTTAACCACTCCAATGGAACAAAACTTGAAGCTCACATCTATTGAAGGGAAGGAATTCGAGGATGAAACTAAGTATAGACAGCTTATAGGAAGTCTTATCTACCTGACCACCACCAGACCTGACATTTCATTTGCTGTTGGAATACTCTCAAGGTTTATGCAAAAACCTTGTGAAGGACATTGGTCTGCTGCAAAAAGAGTGTTAAGGTACTTGAAGGGGACTCAAGACTTTGGACTCAATATACACAGGTAGGTGACTTCAGCTTGATATGATACTCTGATTCAGACTTTGATGGGGACAAAGAAACAGGGGTGTCTACTACAGGTTACACCATGAGTTTTGGATCAGGATTTGTCTCATGGAGATCACACAAACAGTCAGTTCTAGGAGATTCCACGACCGAGGCAGAATATGTGGCAGCAGCTGAAGCAACAAAGGAAATTGTGTGGCTCCTGAAAATCCTGGAAGATTTGCAGATGAAACAAATGTATTCCACACCACTCATGATCAACAACACTTCTGCAATAAAGTTGGCCAAGAACCCAAAGTTCCATGATCGAACAAAGCACATCAATACAAAGTACCATCTAATTCGACATCATGTTCAGGCCAAAACCATCCATCTACATCATTGTTCCAAAAATGAGAAAACTGCTGACATCTTCACCAAAGCACTTGGAAGAGAAAAGTTTGAAAAGTTCAGATCGATGCTTGGACTCACCAACATCCCTTCGGATTAAAGGGGGGAATGTTGAAACCTAATCCTATGGGATGGGTGTGCACATTTAATATTGTATATTATTTAATATTAGGAAATAAGGAAGGCCAAGAGTCATTGGGAGATGAATCCCAATAGCCTCACCTCCATGTATAAATACATGTACATTCTTCATCTAATACACATTCTAATTTGCGGAGTTACCTCCTGGTTTGATAGAGAAACCTCATAACACCTTTTGGTCATACCTCAAAAAGGGTCGAATTAGAGCCTCATGATAGACCGAAAGAGGGCCTCAAGAAAGGCCAAGAATCTCCTCAGAAAAAGGGTCATAGAAGGCCTCAGACAGGCCAAGAATCTCCTCAGAAAGAAATGTTGTAGAAGTCCTCAGACAGAATTAAAATCACCTCAAAAACATCTTCAAATCTACATCAGAAAATTCTAGGAATATTCCTCAAGAAGGATTTCAACAGATGTTGAAATTATGCCTCAGCATGGGCCTCAAACCAGGCCGAATATGTGCCTCAGATCAGGATTTTGTCCAGCAAATTTTTCACAAAAATTAGGGCTTTAACCAAATCAAAAATTTCAACCTTCTTCATATTTCCTATATGCACTAAGTCTCAGATAGCTCCCACGAGTTTGTAGTAGAAGACTAATCTTATAGAGGGTTGAATTGCTAGGGTTCAAGGTGGTCGATTGTATAATTTAGGAGGTTGAATCCACAATTCACTATGGAGTACGAGTTGCATAGCTAAAAGAGTCAAAGCCAAGAGTTTTTGTGAATATCCCTATCAGGTTTCCTTCTAGATCAAAGTGATGTAATTTCCTTGCAATTTATTAATAAAATAACTGGTTTTTGCAGTGTTTTCTCTATATAAGGGTGTTTCAATTTATTATTGAATCTTCTGGAAAAAATTAATAGTGGATTTATTGAATTTAACTCCTATAAATTAAGTAAAATATATAATAGGGATATTACATAGTAGGAGCATGCACTATATTATCACATATTGATATGATTGTATGAAATTCAATGCTGCAGTTCTTCAAACACATCCCAGCTATCTC
Organism: Pinus albicaulis; assembly: GCA_034641835.2. Taxonomy (NCBI): domain Eukaryota; kingdom Viridiplantae; phylum Streptophyta; class Pinopsida; order Pinales; family Pinaceae; genus Pinus; species Pinus albicaulis. The sequence goes on from CM076578.1 coordinate 1,084,332,619, forward strand.
TCAGGGTTACCAATAACAGTCTGTTTATTAGGTCTATATTTAAGGGAAAAATATTTCTAGTTTCTAAATATTACTCAGGAATCTATGATGCCAGAATATATGGGAATTTATATGAATGGGGTCATTATAGAAACCTTTTTCCATTTCAACTGGATATGGATAATGACTATGCTGACACAAATATTTCCTTTTTAGAGATTCCAACATGCCTCCTTGGTTTGATAAGAGAAACAAGAAAACTATTTCTATACAAAATAGTACCCAAAGCAATTTCATGTAATAACACTCAAACATATAGCATGTATGGCACCTTTGTTTACCAACATATGGTACTTTTAATAGCCACTGTCCAATTAGAAATCAGGGTCCTTGATTTCATGGAGAAATTCAGAATGCATGAGATCAGAATTAATTTTGTTCGAAGTACTAACAGGAACTCCCGTATAAGACAATATATTTTCAGCTTATGTAAAGGTTTGAACCAAGATGGCTAACAAAATAACAATTACAATAGCACAAATACTAACACAATATAACTTGAGCATCCCTCTATATTATCATCACACAGAAATCAACAATTAATAATGGTTACTTCATATTAGATCCATACAAAGTGTTGATAAAAGAATGTCCATGTAAGGTACATCACAGCATATTGTTTTCGAAAAATAGTTCCTGAAACAATCTATGCATTGATGTGATCATGGAGATAAGGTGTTGGTCCTAAACCCATATTTGGGGAATCAATCTTCAAAAGATAATATCTCACCAACTAAGAGGACCCACAAAATGTGCCACCTATTAAACGAAATGGCCTTGCAATGGCTACCAATCTAGACAGTCCTTGTACCCAAATTCACTTGATTTGTGCATGCAAACCATCAAACGAATGCAAGCCTATAAACCCTTTGAAATCAATAACAAACTCTTCCAACACTACAAGCACTATTGGATACCACAAAGAATCAATTGTGTAGACATATAATTAGATAAGTATTGATCTAGTGGAAATATATGCAAGTAGAAGATCCACATGGGAATATACAGCTATTTCCTCATCTTGACCCTTAAGGACAAAGTTTTTTTCCAATGGAGAGGGCATGTGAATGTCATAGCCTAAACCCCTTATTTATATAACTTATTAATGTATGAGGCAACCTTCATTCAAGAAGGCCCATTAAATAGCTAGCTAATAGTCACCCATTACAAAAAGGGCCCAATTTGTTAAGAGGGTCCAAATTATTTAGTATTCTCTAATTATAAGTACGACCTTGGTTATTTTAGGCTCTTTATGGATAGTTATCTATTGTGTGGAAGGTTATGCAATTTATTTTCAACGACCTTGATTTTACTTGGAGCATAGTTCTTGCAAGGTACACCCTTGAAGAGGAAAATTAACATAGCTTTATATATCTTATAATCAAAGAGATATTTGTTATTGTTTACCTCTATTTCTCTTGTATTCCTAGATTTTTCACTAAATTTAGTGATTTTCCAAAGTTTTGGAGTTGATTAAAAGAATAATTGTGTCAAAGTTCTTTCTTGGGCATGTAGTGAGAAAATTTTTGGGCTAAAAATAAAATAAAAATTATATATATATATATATATATATATCTTTGTTGGTTTGTTTTGGAAAAGAGAGTGTATCAGTGTTCAAGTAGTTTGAAATTTTCTATGCAGAACTTGGAGAATGCAATTTCAAAATTAAATTCCTCTTGAAAAATACCCCATCCTAGAAGAAAAGAATTGTCCAAAATGAAGTAAAATAATTGTAGATATCATTTATGTAAACTCAACATCTTTTAGAATTTTTCTTGGAAGGCAGAAAATTCAACTGATTGGATATGTTTTGATAGATTGCAAAAATTTCTGCCAATCCAATGACAATAGATCTAATGATTTTGTAGCATTTCATGATTGGGGTCATAATAGGCAATCAAAGAAGTATAGCAGAAGCTATGAACATTTTGTAATTTAAGCCTCAAAACATACCTTGCACAAGTTATTTTCTTTCTATTTTAGGAGACATTTCCTTTGGTTAGCAAGCTCATATATATTTAAACTTTATTTTGGGATTGTGTTCTAATGCCCTTTAATAACACGATGATCTATCCATAACTGGGTAATACTCCAATAGAGGAACAATAAACGTAGGAAATAAAGTGGAATCACATTGTGTGAAAAATTTATAACCCTTGCTAGTATCGCTTGCAGTACTACGATATAAGACAATTCTTGTAAACAAAATCTCACCTCCATGTACCTTTAGGAATATAGGAATTCCCCTAGGTATACTTGAAGCCCTCTTTTGATAGGCTAACCAACCATCCTATTGCTCCAAAAGACATAGAACAACACTCGAGGAGACCACTCACTAATACCTAGGTAGTCAAGTTGTACAACTAGAGGAACGATTGACCCACCTTATTTAGTGCCATTGCCAATATTGGGCCATGTACTATTGTTGAGCCCTCGTATGTCAAGGAATTATAGAACCTGTTATCCATTGGTTGATGAAATGACTGTTGATTGATAATTTGTTTTCTAATTTTCTTATGAGGGGCAGAAATTTGATTTGATACTATAGTAACAATGACATCAGGCAATCCCTCCAGAGACCTCTCCATGAGAGGAGGATTATCAGGTACATTGGACGTTTAGTTATGTCATGTTTTCAAGTAGGTTATATTTATTGTTCGTTGTGAAAAAATGATTAATGTGAATTTTTTTTGTCCTGCACAGGTGGACACACTCATATGACTCATGTGCTGAGATACCAAATTGAACAAGAGGATCCCCATAGACCTATTCCCATTCGTCCCCAATTTCTTAGATCCCATTCTGAGGGGTATATTATACACGTTATAGGTACACATTAGATTGCTAGTTAAAATATTCAAGTTTACGTTATATTCAATGTTGAACAGGTGAATTTTTTTTTCAAATGACATGTGTTTAATGTGAAAACATTATGCTCCATAGGTGCAAATGTAGGAGTTGGGGTTGGCCCTATTGCTACTGAGGGACAAAGGAGAAAAATGTATCAGCCTGTGGCATCCATCCCACACTTGGATAGATCTCGTTCAGGTAGAATATAAAGGAAAATTTATTGTTTGATGTATGTTTAATATGAAACGTATTGTGTGTCTCATGTAATTGTGTGATAAAACAATTTAACGTTTTTTATAGTTGCTAGTAGGGACCTTCATTCCTCGGAAGGGAACAATCCTAGTCCGATGAGCGAAGATGATGAGATAGTTTTTCCATGAGGTATTTTAAAATGACCAAACAAGTTTTTTAAATACAAATTTTCCGTGTAAATTATTTAATTTTTAATGTGTGCAATAATTTAACATGTTACAGGTGGTGGTCATCGTACTCCTAGGGGAGAGGTCGTATGATTCATGAGTTTTCTCGAAATTCAAGCTATGAGCCCCTTTACACCCATCTCGGTGATATTCCTGAGGAGATGCCTTGGGAAGACACCATCTCCTTACTTACTGTTGATGGGATGAGGGAACATTCCACGATATTTCACAATGAATTGCAAAGTTACAATCTCTCTACCCCTAGTTGAGATTGTCTCCAAATTGTTTTGAAAAATTTGGAGAGTTTGATAGAGACTTATCATGGGGTTGGAACATCAACCCAAGTTTTTTTTGGAAATGATGCATAGGAGGAGAGCGTCAGTGATTGGTATCCACTCCTACAATGAAGTTAAAAGTAGGGTCACTAAAGAAATGGCCTTGTCACTATTTGACTTGCAACTTGAAGACAAAAAACATCTGAAGATTGCAAGATTCAATGATCCAAATATTTCACCTTATATTTATGAGAAGTTCCTGTATGCATATGGGAAGTTCCCAAATAATGATGGGGTGCTACAATATTTTGTTAGGATGTTGTATTCTCAATTTCGAGAGAAGGACCATAACTATACAGATACGGGGTCCAAATTCTATGGAGCTTAAAAAGGTCGTACATATGAATGACTTGATGCTATGCGAGATGTTGGGTTTAGGCCTCCAGCACCCCGTTTAGCACCTCGACCACCTAGGCTAGTTACACTTCCAGAGGATTTAGCCCTTATATCCTGTGTTGCATCTTAGATGAGGGAGAATATACAACAACATATTACAACTACTTTAGGAGGGGTGGAAGTCGTCTTAGGGACAAGGCAACCTTCATCTAGTGCTAGAGTTCGTTCATTTATGAGTATTCAAGATGAGGTGTTGAGGGAGATGGAGCGACATGAGCTTATAGAGTATGCATATTCCTGTAGAAACCACTATGAGTGAGTCATTAGACAACAAATGCACACCATGGGCGAGGTATGTACAAGAAATCTTTGATCTATTTTAAAATACACATTTAAAATATGAGCTAGAGTGCATGTAACATTTTTTTCTAGTGTATATACATTTAGTCTCCAAAATCTTACGCCAATATATTTATTTAACTTATGCAGTTTACAACATTCTTAGATCAACATTGCTTTACCCCTAATGCTCATTTTGTAGATCATGGAAATGATCATGTATAGGTGCCACATTCGTTACTATCTATATATATTTTTGTACGTCAAATTGAAAATGAATTTATGTCACATAATATTATATGGTATGAGTCTTAACATTATAGAATTTTCAAGTTAGCGCTACACATGAAGGGCTTCCTGAAGACATGATACCTTCATATGTTCCAGTGGTCTCACATGTATTATCTATCTATATTTTTACGTTAAATTGCAAGTTACTTTAATATGAACATAATTTTATATGGTGTGGCTCTTAACATTATTGAATTTTCAGATATGTGCTACACATCAAGGGATGCTTGAAGAGACTATTCCATCTCAGGTTCCATTCGTGACACAGGTATCGATACTTTTTTTTGAGCATATTTATTATGTTTATTATATTTCTTTTCACAAAATTTTCTATTAAATTTGATCTCTAATTTTCAGGCTACATATAATATTGACATGATGAAAACTGAGCACCAAGGAGATCGTGTAGGCTTTGGGTCATAGAGTCTATATTTTTAGGCGAGTTGAATTATATAGTGGATGTAGGCATCTACCAACAAGTTATACTTTTGTTGTACATACTTCCAATTTTGTTATTCCTTTCAATAGTTGACACAAGAATTTATGCTATCGAATCGAAATTATGCTAAAAAGGTAGTATGATAATGTCATGAAGGGAGAGATTAATGTAATTACGTTAATTTTTTTATCATTTCATGCTTTACTTGGAAATGAATCACCTTGGAGGTGAGTGACGGAAGATTGAACAAGCAATGGGTGATTCACAATGCCAACTGCATCCCCAAAATTTTCATTAAGGATGAAGCCACAGGCTTCACTTCCATAGTAAACATTTTAGTCTTTCCATGTCCCATGCCTTCCAAATATAAATCTAAAGCCTTTGCATTGTCCCATGCCTTCCAAATGATCTAAAAAATGATCCTTTAATACAAACTAGAGTTTGGACTATTAAGATATTAGGAAGCCTATGTAGGCCAAGCACCTTGCCAACAACCAACTTCCTCTTCAAGAAGTTCATCCTTTATTATACATAATTGGTATTCCCCCCCTTCCCCCCCCCCTTTCAATTCTCTTCCCAAGGTTACACTTACCCTTATTATAACCTTTAACATACTTACCTATCATTCTATTTAAATTATAACATACTATCTATACTTCTGCCAACTATTATAATATTAAATTAAACCATGGTAACCTCTTTACCATTTCTTCGTTGGTATCATTGCCACATTATAAACAAGCTATCACAGAATAAATAGTATGAATTTACTTTTGTTGCCAAAGGTTAATTTTTTGTGTTTGTTATGCAAGTTGGACCTCAAAAAATATTTGTGGTTCATATAGATGAATATGATGCATTTATTTGAAATAATGTTGAAGAATATGATTAAGATGGTCTTGCAAGCTGAAAAGTTGTTGATTTTCATTTAGTTAAGTTGATATTCGGTAAAATTGATATGGAACAGAAAATGGAGGAAGATACAGTGCATATGCAACAGAAAAGGGAGGAACTTTCACTGCATAACTTGACCAATAGTAGATTTCATGACCCAGGTCACTTCAAATAGTTTGACAGTGTAAAGGACCCTATGGATCACTTCTACCACCAAGAAACAAACCGGATATATGTTTATTAAAGGGCATGCTCTCCTCATCCCTTTTTGTGATTTTTGTTGCCAAACGAAATGTTATTTTCCATGTTTATGGTGTATGATTGAAGTTTTTAAATGTTTTTTCACAACATATTAATAAGTGTAAATGGATGAAGAAAGTTCAGCAGGAAAGGAACATTCTCCAAGAAAATTTACCAGGTTTGTTAGATGGAAATCATAATGTTTACATAGATTGTTACAGAATAGTTTATAGTAATTTCTTTCATATCCTGATGTGATCAATAGTTGACTAATAACAACAAAAAATTATTAGTTTTGGGACATCCAAAATTCTTAACCTTGGTATAGAAATTCTTTGAACAATTGCATCGCATTTTTCAAAATTGGTTATCAAGATTCAAGACAAAATGAGTTGTTGGAGTTGATGCAAGAAGTCAAAATCGGTTATCAAGACAAACTAATTTGTTGGATTTGATGCAAGAAGAATAGTACTCTTATTTGTAGATTGAATAAATATTTCATTGTTTGAAATAGATCCTACGGGTATGATATGATAAAATTGAAATCCTTTTACTCAATATTAACTTCAAGCACTATGAGTGGAGTCACAATATTTATGTTAGAAATCCAAAACCTTAATTGGTTGACTTGGATTTCATGTGCTCTATAAACAATTTTTCCTTCTAGGTAGATTCTAGAACTAGGGATGTAATCAAATCCATTCTCATGATGTATGAATTTTTCTTTTGTAGAATCTAGAAGACTTTTATTGTTCATTTCTTCCAGAATTTTTTTGAGAGTTTTTAGATCCTTACCACAATGTTCATGCTCAAGTCGTTTAAACCTCTTTTCAATCTCACTGTAAAGAACTTGGGATGACCTCTAATTATTTTTTGGCATCTCAGAAGATATGAGATCCAAAATATTTTCTTTGGTAACTACAAGAGTCATTCTATTGTCTCCATGGGGTAGGTTCAATAGGACACCTCTGCATCATCATTTATTTTGGAATTGCATCAAGATGCTTAAGCCAAGGTGACTTCCAACTTTGACATATGCTCGGTGATCTAAAAAATATTTCATTTGTTTCATCAACAAAATCTGATCTCTCATCACTACATTGAGTTTGGAAATGGTTCTTCTTCCATGTATCCAATAGATTCCATAGCCTTACAATATTGGAAGCTTTTCCTCGTCTCTAGAGAAATTATTAAATCAATTTTTCCTTCAAATTGTGACAAATATAATGCACAATTATTTTCAAAAGTTGGGTTTTAATTACCTAGGATCTCTTTTAAGCCCATTAGATGAGCAACAACACTTGAAGAACGCTTTCTTTCACTATTTTGATATTCCATTTCTATCAAATATCCATTACAATGGTTGTGGCTGTGCATAATCTTGGGTGTGTCCATGCCAAAATAATTGCTTTTCAACTCATAATTTCTTGAAATTTCTCTGTTGTCCAAAGATAGTCTTGGAGCTTCTTGGAGATTTAATGAAGTAGAATGAGGGATGTCTCTACCATCATACGATAACCTTAGATAGTCCTTCGAAAATGAAGATCTTGGGCATTATTTCAATTCAAAAGGTCTTGTTGGCTCTTTATTTTCTACAAAATTCCATGGAGCCTCTCTTACTCTTTTGCATGCTATTACTTTTAATCTAAGGTATTGTGTCCAATTCCTTGTTCAATTTCATATATTATTTTACTATTTTGATTTAATGTAATATAGATCAAGGTTTGGATTGAAGGTTTTTGAAATAGTGGTGTCAAACATATGGGTTGAGCCCATAAAGCTTTCCAATGTTTGAGTGAAATGATATTTGAATAGTTCATGAAAATAATATGTAAGCATGTTCTCTACAGAGTATTATCGAGTTCCTATATATTTTAATGTGGTGGAAGATAATTTCAGGTTATCAGTGTTGATAAACATAATAATGTTCTAATAATTTTTTAGTTCTATAATACTATATGCACACTATTTATTCCTATCCCATCCTGTTACATACATTTTGCATTGATTGGACATATACAATATTTGTGAGAATCTATGAGGATAGGATGGATTTGTTGAGGGTTGTGATTGTTGGAGCAGCTGGGACTCCATATTAGGATGGGATTTTCTTATTTTATATTCATTTTCCATCTAAATATCTTGATGTACCACCTGTAAGCACTTAATTAGAACTATTTTATTTTAAATTTAATTTGAGATCAAGGTTTGTTTTTAACATCAATATTGAGGCCTCATAGTTTGTTTTTAATTTTTCAATTAGTACACTACCATTCTTGTGGGTTATGGTTGATTATGAATTTTTCCGATAATGGGAAAGTGTGTCTGAGTCTTTTAAACACATTGACAAGAAAAGGAAATGAAGTGTGGAACCCGTCATTATCAAACATTCTACAAGTCCTTGTTTCCATTCAAGGATTGGTACTAAATGTTAATCCTTACTTTAATGAACCTAGATATGACAAACGGTTTGGTTAAGCTAAATGGGAGAAGGAGTCTCTAGCCTACATATAAAAATCCTTTCTCCTATCATGCAAGTCAATGTTGTACACACTACACATGCCCCCAAAGGCAGAATCTGGGCATATTTTTATTTCTAATTTTTTTTTTTTAAACCCTTTTCTTCTGAATAATTTTAAATCAAGTGAATGTCGTTTGTGCAGCATTTTGAAATGTTTGTTAAAGAGAATTTTAAAAAATGAGGTCATTGTATTCTTCATGCATGTGATGTGTATCTAAAAGGGGCTTAATTTGGATCACTTTCAGAAGATTGTACGTTGCCATCAAATGTTACAACAGAGTTTGAGAACAAGAGTACTAGTAATGTTACAACTGAGTCTGAGAACAAGATTATTATTTCTGTTGGCTTCAAGCTTATGTTGCTTAAAATTGTTCCTAAACTTATTTCAGCCTTTAGTGAAATTGGAGTATATTTCCAAGCATTTCAATAGTCAATAGCCAAAGAATCCAAAGGAATATGTGGATTGTAAGGTCACGTATTAATCATGAACAAATTCCATCAAAAATCTAATGCGCTGGATTATTAATTGGTCAATGCATTAGTAGTATTTTTTTACGAAGGCTTTGTTGTATTTGGGACGTCAAGTTAGTGTGGAAGGAGTCATTGTATCAACAAATCTGTTGCAAAATTTTTAGATTCTGAAACATGTTTGTCTATTTACCATGTTGTTCTTAATTATATATGGAATTTCAATGTGATTTTGCAAAAAGAGAAAAAATTGTTAAACTCATTATTATATATGGAATTGCAATGTGATTTTTCCCACAAGAAAATATAACTTAAAAAACTTGTTAGAATTCCATTTCTTATTATTGTGTCATCAGGTTGTTTTTTTCTCTTACTGGTATGCATCCATATTTTTTTTCGCTTACTGGTATGCATCCATATATACAAGCTATTGTGACACATCATTTTTACATTATAGCCACCCCTCCCGTCCTCTGCCACCCTCAACTGCCTCGAAAACTGACCCGTAAATCACTAAATGCGAGTGGAAATTCAATTCATGAAGTGTGGGAGTTTGGGATAGTTCCCATTCCATTGTGAATTGGTGAAGCGCGAGAGGAGAAGGCAGTTTTCACAACAACGAATTACAAGCATTGTCTGGCTTTGCCCGTTTTACTCCTTGCCCTCTTCCATGTCCATGTTCAAATGAGATAAACCCCCTGCAGAGCAACTGGTTGTAGGAGGCTTAATACTTCTAGCAAAGGGGAAAATAAGGAGGTGACACCACAGTAAAAAAAATTGGGTTAGTTTCTTGTCTATTGTTCCTGCTCTATTTAATATGTATTGTTCCTTCTTTATTCATAATCTTTCATGTCACTGTGAGATCTGTACATGGGGACATGTTTCATTTTCAATTTCTTCTTTTGTTACAAATGGTCCACACCCTCCTTTCCCTTGGCTCTATGTTGTTATTTTCCCTTTTATTTATTTCCTAACAAACTAGCCCCTTCCCAATAGTAGAAAATATACTTTCATATTCTTCTGGTCAAAGCAGTCTGGGAGTTGCTTCCTGCAAAAAATATAAATAAATGCAGAGCCTGTGAGATGAGTTTGGCATCAGTGGAGGAGGCATTATTATGGGCAATAAGATATTTTTTTTTATAAAATGTTGTTGCGCTTCATATTCTCATGGTGTTCTAGTTTATCTTGGTTGCTTGAAAATAGTGAACACTCTATCATTTTCATTTTACCAAATTTCATTTTCTATGGTATAATTCTTCAAAGTCTAAAGCTATATCAATCATTTTTTGGATTTTGCAATCATGGCAATCACATGGAAATAATTTATGTTTTCTATATTATATATATAAATATAGTGAAAAATATATATAGTAAAATTTAAAAGTGAACCTCATACAAACCTCATCAGAAAATTTGAATTTGAATCGAGCTTAATCCTTTCCAAACTCGAATTTGAACCGGAACCGTGTGACTTTGTCTTTGTCATTATTTTTACCTTTGTCTTGATTTCTTTGCTGCTCAATTTTATCCCAAGGTGTCCTGGATTTGGATGCATCATGTCCATCTTTATTGCGACGTGCGCAATGAAGATTAGATTTGTCAGATTGTCTACCCTCCCTTTCTGTGAAGTTTCTTCTTCCTCTTCCTCTTCTGCCACATCTTCCTCTGGAAGAATCTAGAGCATGACTCTTTTCTCTATGTGCCAAGTATGCAGCCTCTTCGGAAGACGAAGGGACTATCATCTTCCCGAAAGCTTTCTCTCTTTCTGCAAACTTTTTCTCAAGGGTATCAAAGGTGATATGCTCAAGGTTTCCACTTGCTTGCAATGACTCAAGATAATGTGACTAAGTCGGATATAATGCCTTAACATATGCTATGAGTAGTATGTCAATTTTTACACCAGTGTTATCAATATCATGCATGATAGATCTAACTTCTGAAGCTAAAGCAAGGGGATCATCATTCTTCATTTCAAGACTGAACAACTTAATCATCAATTGAACAACTTCTAATTCTGAATGTGAGTCATAGAGTTCTTTTAGCTTGCTCAAGGTTTCATAGGCATTTGAGAATGAAGAAATATGGCGACTCACCTCTTCATTTACGGAAGCTGCAATCAAGGCATAGGGATTGCAGTTCTTTTTTTCCCAAATGGTGAGCTCCTTGTCTGAAGTGGGCTTTGCTGGTGGATTTCCTTCTTGTCCTTCACAGATTCCTTTCCACAACTCATTAAAAATGAGAGTGTGCTTGATTTTCCAAGACTATTCAAGATAGTTCTCTTTGCCGGAGAGAACCACCCCTACAATAGATATGAGAGAATGCATTCTTTTGAGGAGGAAAAAGAATTTTGCTAAAAAATATTCAATTCTGGAAATGTACTCAATTGAAGGGGACAAAAACACTTTGCTGAAAATACTGAATTCTGCACCAAATATATATATATATATATATATATATATATTTTTTGAAGAGAGAAAATGTATATGAATAAGTGTATTGAAAATGTGGAGGGGGGGCGGTATTATGAAGTGATTTTGTAAATAGAATGGGACAGACTTGATGAATGGTATGAGGGGCGGTAAAATTATATATGAATGAATGGTATTAAAAAAAGGGAGGGGGCGGTATATGGTGGGAGGGAGCGGTATTAAATATGACAAAGGAGAGCGATGTATAGCAGAGGAGGGGCGTTACCTTTGAATAATGGATAGAGGGCGGTATTGAACAATAGGGCGGTATTATATGGAAGTTTAGGAAATGTAGAATTGTAGGTATTGTAGGTGCTGAATTTAAGGGACTACAGAGATTGTAGAAGTTGTAGAATTGCAGAGTCTTCAGAACCTGCAAAACAAATTCAGAACTGTGCAAATTGCAGAGATAATTAAAAAAAAATGCAGAATTTCAGTAGAGCAATTTAATGGAGCAGCAAAAACTAGATGCAGTGAACATAAAACTGACTGAGCAAAGGAATGGGGGAGTTACACCACAAGAAACAATGCCAATAGTGGGACTGGCTCTAATACCATGTCAAACCAGGAGGTAACTCTGCAAATCAGAATGTGTATTAGATGAAGAATGTACATGTATTTATACATGGAGGTGAGGCTATTGGGATTCATCTCCAATTGAATATTGGCCTTCCTTATTTCCTAATATTAAATAATACACAATATTGAATATTCTCACCCAACCCTTAGGATTAGGTGTCAACATTCTCCATGGCCTAATTCATACTTTTCTGAAGGGAAAATGCTGAGATAAATTCGGCCCTAGTTAGGGCACAGTTGATGCATTATTTTCAGTTAAATTGAGACCGATATGAATTTGTGTTTATGTTGAAGTTGAAGCATAAATAAAATTACCACAATTTTCCAAAATATAAGCTTAGAAGTATCAGAACATCCAATTGGGTAGCTTAAAAACCCAAATCAACCAGATGGGTGACTAAGAAGCTATTGAACTCAGACCTCTATAATTGACATATTTAGTACTATGCCAGATATACAAAAAATCCACTAAGAAACAAATGGAGTATTCATGTGAAAGGAAAACTCAACATAGGGATATAACTTCCAAACATCAAATAGATAACAAGCATAAACCAAATATGGCTCGCAAAGCATGACACTCCGTAGAGGATTTTAGTACAGGGGTAAGGAAAGATGCAATTACATCACATCAAATCAAGGACTTGCACCCCTTAGTTTGTTGGAAATGCAAGGTATTGCCTTATAAACCATTTTTATTTTCCAATTTACAATATTCAAAAGAAGAAAACAAACACTATGGGAAAAATAATTTACATAGCATGGCAGGTTTAAGAAATCTAATGGATAAAATCCTCCATGGTATAGTTGAGCAACAGGTTTGATAACAAGGAAATTGCTCACTTTGGTTTGTATTAGTGAATAAATTAATCAAATTATGAGCATGAGATGTAGATATTAGGAAAAATTCATTTATACTAATTGTAATCTGACTAACTCAAACCACATAAAATCCATGAGTCAGTGTCCTATGCTTGATCACTAAGTTGGAAATGCAAGGTATTTCCTTACAAACCATTTTTTTTTCCAATTTACAATATTCAAAAGAAGAAAACAAACACTATGGGAAAAAAAATTACACAACTTGGCAGTTTTAAGCAATCTAACGGACAAAATCCTCCATGGTATAGCTGAGCAACATGTTTGATAACAAGGAAACTGCCCACTTTGGTCTGTATTAGTGAATAAATGAAGAAAAGTATGAGCATGAGATGCAGATATGAGGAAACATTCATTTATACTATCTGTAATTTGACTAAACCAAATCACATAAAATCCATGAGTGAGTGTCCTGTGATTGATCACTCCATATGCTTGCATTTTTTTTTCTATTCTATGATTGAGAATGTATCCCACAGAATATAATTTACACTAAAAAAATCAAATTCGAGACTTACCTGGAAATATATATCCAATTTTTCACTATCAGGGGTGCTCATGGTGGCGGACTCGCTTGTTTAGGTGGCTCGAAAAGGACACGACTTGTGCTCCAGTGTACAGGTTTTCTCGGGTGAGGGGTTTGGAGAATGTTGGGGGAGATAGGATTTTGGAGTTTTTTATAAGCATAAAACTCTCAGACAAGAGTGTAAGAGAATCTACACTCTTGGATGAGAGTTAAAACAACTCTAGGCCAAGAGTTTTAAAATTCTCGTCCAAGAGTTTACCTAAGAGTTTATGTTAATAAAACTCTCGAACGAGAAAATACTTAACTCTCGTCTGAGAGTAGTTTAACTTCGGTCAAGCCCAATCTAACTCTCGGGAAAAACATTAAAAATCTCTCAGACGAGAGTTCTGAAAACGGTTGGTCGAGAAATTGAGTTGAATATTTTCTTGAACGAGAAATTAAAAATTTCACCCAAATTTTTGGCTTCTCCTGGGTTGGAAATCTCAGTACAAGCTAAAGGCGCATAAAGAATTGTTTGGAAAAAATCCTTTATAACTCATCCTAAGTTCTAAAACATCACCAAAAAAGAGGTTTTCAGACTTTATATCACTAACTTTGCCATATCATATGATTAATGCCATCATCATTATAAACCTATGTTATGAATTTCGAGCATTTAAATATTATTATATATTTTATGTGATTTTATTTACCATATGACCTTTACCTTAAGTTTGGTTTTAAATATAAATCTACCCTTACCCCACAATCCCATCACATTAATCCTTTTCTACTCAACAAACCTGTCACATCCACCTTTAAACCTATATTCACTTACCTGCTCATCCGCGTTACCCCGCTTCCATGCGATGGTCGACATAGATTTTTGGCCCCCCTCTCCATCTGAGCTTTACTGCTAGTGGGGGGTCTGAAATGGGTAGTTTCATGGTTTGGGCCCTACCATTACGTGGCACGTCCATGCTACTTCGCACCTCCCCACTCCGATACTGCCTACTACTTCACTACCCCCCAAAAGCCATTTTTTTTTTTCTGGAAACAAAACCACTCCTGACACCGTTGCATAGTCAACTCCCACCACCACTACTCCATGTCCACCTACCAAATCTCGCCACCGCTGCGTCACCTCGACTCCCACCACCACTTCTCAACTATCCCCTGCCATTGGAATTTCTCCACATATCCATTCCACAACATTCCTGTCCAAGGTTTATTGAATCATTGTTGTATGTTATAAAAGGAAGTAGTGGGGTTTCCATTTCAAACTCCACTGCAATAGTAACCGACACAGTAAAGACAGAGATAGTTTAACAGAAAGTGGCTAGTACTACAACCAACATAGTTCACTTGCACACCCTTCCCAGCAACCATTTTCCGACAAAGAAGAGCCAGACGCCAGTGTTGTTTTATCGTTGCCTCTTCGACATCACATTAGCCATATTATGATCACTCTGCAACCAATAATGGAATCCTAGAGTAAATACAACCACTATTTTGGACATATTTATCTTATCACCACCATTGCATGGTTCCACTTGTCCAATTTGCATGAATGTAATTAATGAAAATCACTGAAGTAGATAGGGAAACCAACTTAATTTTGAGTTAAATATTGCATGCATGGGCAGTATCAGGGGTGAGACCTAAAGGAATAAAACCATTGTAAAATGCTCATTTGGTTGTAAACACCTTTTTTGGATGAATGAAAAGACTCTGATGTTTCTAGATTCTTGTGTTATGTTGTAATGGTGATGTACTTATTTATGCCATCACCTTTGCTTTATTACGCAATTTCTTTATCTCTTTACTGTGGATAAGAAAAAAAAATTCAGGATTTGTCACCGGGCACCCTGCACAGTCTTGAAATAGTATCTATGTTTTCCTCTAAAATTTGAATTTAGAATTCAGATAAGGTCTGCTCTGCATTCATGTTGGACCTTAAATCTGTCCTCCTTTTCCATTTCACAAACTGTAGAGATCCATTGACATGAATAGCTTTCATGTTTAAACATGATCTTAGTTATTGATCCATTTAAATCTATTTACACCTGTATGACTCCATACCCCAATGGCCCTCTTCTGTTGTCTCAACCAAAAAATTTCAAACAAACCCCGTTGCTCTAATAACTAGCCTAAAATGCTAAATCAACAAAGCTATATCTAAAAGAGAGATCCATCTCTGGGCCAAGGAGGGCTAGATCCTAGGCCTAAAGCAGTTTTTATGTTGGCCCTTCGGAATTTTGTCTTTAGCCTTAGGAATTGCGAGGCACTAATATAGTGGCAACCATACTGGGAAAATTTCTCCAGAAATGCACTTCAAGTTTCATTTTTGACTTTTGATGGTGAACAAAACCCGAGCACCAGAAGGTTGTTCCATTCACCAGGGGACTCCATTGGCAGCAAAATCCAAAAATAGAGATTGACTGGCGACTCCACAAGCTCAAAATGGGATCAATTGCAAGGAGATATGCTCCAATGAATAGGGATTACATACCATGTTTCCCAAAAAAAATGGCTCAGGTAAATTGGCAATGAAACCTTCCTATTTTTGAAGATGAGAATGTTGATAATGCTTGGTTAAATCTCATTAAATTTCACATACATTCATGGAAGCTTAAAATTGAATGGCATGAGGATTGCCACATGAATATGTTCATGGAAATAGTAGAAGGAAAAGTGAGGGAATGGTATTAAGGTTTAAACTATGGTAGCTTGTTTTCTTTAAAAGATTTCCATAAAGCGTTTTATGAGAATTATAAAGAATATTCTCCATCTTTTTCATTAGCTGAAAATTTTTGTGATCAATTTGAGGATTTCATACAATACCTCGAAAGTATTGATGAAGATCTAGGAGATATGAATGATGAGGATCTGATAGAAGAACTTTATGGATTTCCTTCTCAAGTTACCTGTCATGATGATCAAGAGAAGTTAGTTGAAGATGAAATCAATCAAGAAATGAAAGTAGATTCACATGATCTTTCTTTGGAGACAAATGATAATCCATTTGCTCCTTTGAATAAAATTAAAGAAGACATTCAACATCATAGTCAATATTCACGAGGGAAAGAAAACAATTGTTGTTTAATCCAAATAAAATGAAGACTACCACCTCATTTGACTAAAGAATAAATTAATCAAATTCTAAGCATGCAGCCAGCATCTTAGTTCCTATGTGATCAAGAGATTAATTCTATTTGTTCTACTATTGATTTATGGATTGAAGTCGTTCCTCGTGAAGAAACAGATTTAGAACAGATCGATGTTGAGGTTGTTTTGCATCCACAAGAGGGCTTATTGATAGAAATTACTTTTACTCAAAAAAATTATAGTATTCATATGGAATTAGGCAATCTGAGTCAAGATATATCAGATTTTCTTGAGGACAACATATTGGTATATAATGAAGATGATGTATCAGATAATCATGAAGAATGTGTAGATATTCTCTTTGATAATGATCATGAGCATAATAAATTGGAACAAAGAGTAGTCCTAGATGAACCTTGTTATTTGAATCCTTGGGACCAAGTATTTTTCCAAGATCCTTTTTCTGGACTCCTAGAATCATTTAAGGAAGGAGTATGCTATGCCATGAATGGTTTTTTTCAAGTTTTAAGGAAAAATTTGAACACTTATGTTCAATGGAAATTAAGATGGGAGTGGTCATTTTGTTTTTTCAGCCTGCTCAAAAAGTGAACAACAATCAGTCATGTAGTCATTTACTTGATTGGTTATATTTTAAAGAAGAGTTCACTTAGTGTATATATCATCTCTAAGTTAGATTAGGGTAGGTAGGTGTGAAAATAAGCTCAATACTTTGAACATTTTTCTAGTTTTAGTTTCATATTGCTTTCTAGTTTTAGTTCAAGTGTGCTCCAGACTACAAGTTGTAGAGAGTGTTGATTTCAGCTTGAAGAATTTCAGCCATAGAGGTTTGGTAGCAGATTAAGTTGCAGATTTAGGATCAGCCCAATGGATCATGCCACTAGTCTACGATGTTCTTGACACCTCCTAAAGGAGCTGCCATCCCCAACTGGAGCCACTATTAGGGTCCTATAATTTATAGAATCTCAAGATGACTGATTATTTCTGTTCAGTTCATTTATATTGAAAATAATATTCCATGGTTGTCATCTATTTGAAAGAAGGATCTACTGGTTAAAAGAGGAAAAGAATGGCTTCTCCTAGGTTAGAAATCTCAATACAATTTAAAGGCGCATAAAGAATTGTTTGGGAAAAATCCTTTAGAACTTATCCTAAGTTCTAAAACATCACCAAAAAAGAGGATTTCAGAATTTATATCACTAACTCTGCCATATCATATGATTAATTCCATCATCGTTATAAACCTATGTTATGAATTTCGGGCATTCAAATATTATCATATATTTTATATGATTTTATTTAGCATATGACCTTTACCTTAATTTTGGTTTAAAATATAAATCTGCTCTTACCCCACCATCTCGTCACATTAATCCTTCGCTACCTGACAAACCTGTCACATCCACCTTTAAACCTCCGTTCACTTACCCACTCATCTGCCTTACCCCGCTTCCATCCAGAGGTCCACATAAATGTTCATCCCCCCTCTCCATCCAAGCTTTACTGCCGGGGGGGGTGAGTGTCTAAAATCGGCAGTTTCATGGTCTGGGCCCTACATACGTGGCACGTCCATGCTACTTCGCACCCCCTTGCTCTAATACCTCCTACCAATCCACTACCCCCTCGAAATCCATTTTTTTCTACAAGCAATACCACTCCCTCCACCGCTACGTCGCGTCGACTCCCGCCACCAATGCTCCACATCCACCTACCAAATCCCATTGTCACTACGTCACGTTGAATCCCACCACCACTGCTCCACTGACTCCTGCCATTGCAATTGCTCCACGTAGCCATTCCACACCATTCACGTCCAAGGTTTATTGAGTCATTGTTTATAAGGAAGCAATGGGGTTTCCATTTCAAAATCCACTGCAACAGTAACCGATGCAGTAAAGGAAGAGGTAGTTTAACAAAAAGTGGTCAGTACTACAGCTAGTGTAGTTCACCAACACACCCTTCCCAATAACCGTTTTCCACCAAAGTAGAGCCAGATGTCAGTGTTGTTTTATCGTTTCCTCTTCGGCATCACACTGGCCAGATTTTGATCTCTCTGGAATCAATAACAGACTACTAAAGTAAATAAAACAACCGTTTTGGCCAGATTTATCTTATCACCGCCATTGCATGGTTCCACTTGTCCATTTTTTTCTTGAATGCAATTAATGACAATCACCGAAGTATATAGGGAAACCGACTTAAGTTTGAGTTAAGTACTGCATGCATGGGCAATCTCATGGGTGAGACCCGAAGGGAGAAACCATTGTAAAATGCTCATCTAGTTGTAACCTCTTTTGGATGAATGAAAAGACTTTGATGTTTCCAGATTCTTGTGTTATATTTTAATGGTGATGTAATTCTTCATGCTATCTTCTTTCCTTTATTCCTCCATTGCCTTATATCTTTACTATGGATAAGGAAATTTTGTTCAGGATTTGTCACAGGGCACCCTACGCAATCTTGAAATAGTATCTACATTTTCCTCTGAAATTTGAATGTAGAATTCAGATAGGGTCTGCGCTACATTCACATTGAACCTTAAATCTCTCCTCCTTTCCCATTTTATAAACTGTAAAGATCCATTGACATGACTATATTGTATGTTTACACATGATCTCAGTTATTCATCCATTTCAATCTGTTTACACCTGTTTGACTCCATATCCAATGCCCCTCTTCTATTGTCTCAACCAAAATTTTCAAACAAACCCCATTGCTCTAATAACTAGCCTAAAATTCCAAATAAACAAAGCTATATCTAACAGAGAGATCCCTCTCTCGAACTAGGAGGGCTAGATCCTAGGCCCAAAGCGGTTTTGATGTTGGCCCTCCGACATTCTGACATTATCCTTCGGAATTATGGGGCGCTAACATAGTGGCGACCATACTGGGGAACTTTCTCCATAAATGCACTTAAAGTTTCAGTTTTGACTTTTGATGGTGAACAGAAGTCAAGCACTAGAAGGTTGTTCCATTCACCTAACAACTCCATTGGCAGCAAAATCCAGAAATAGAGATTCACGGGCTACTCCACAAGCTCAAAATGGAATCAATTCAAAGGATATATGTTGCAATGAACATAGATTACATTCCAGGTTTCCCAAACAAAATGCCTCAGGTAAATTGGCAAAGAAATATTCCTATTTTTCAAGATGAGAATGTTGATAATGCTTGGTTATATCTCAATAAATTTCACATACATTCATGGAAGTTGAAAGTTGAATGGCATGAGGATTGCCACATGAAGATGTTCATGGCAACATTATAAGGAAAAGCGAGGGAATGGTATGAAGGTTTAAACTGTGGTAGCTTGTTTTCTTTAAAATATTTCCACAAAGCGTTTTATGACCATTATAAACAATATCTCCTTCTTTGTCATTAGCTGAAAATTGTTGTGATCAATTTGAGGATTTCATACAATACCTTGAAAGTATTGATGAAGAACTAGAAGACATGAATGACGAGGATTTGATAGAAGAACTTTATGGATTTCCTTCTCAAGTTAATTGTCATAATGATCAAGAGAAGTTAGTTGAACATGAAATCAATCAAGAAATGAAAGTAGATTCCCATGATTTTTCTTCAGAGACAAATGATAATCCATTTGATCCATGGTATAAAATTAAAGAAGACATTCAGCATCATAGTCAATCTTCACGAGAGAAATAAAAAAATTGTTGTTTAATCCAAAGAAAACAAAGACTACCTCCTCCTTTGACTGAAGAAGAAATTAATCATATTTTAGGTATGTAGCCAACCTATCAATCTCTATGTGATCAGGAGATTAATTATATTTGTTCTACTGCTGATTTATGTATTGAAGTCCTTCCTCATGAAGAAACAGATGTAGAACAGATTGATGTTGACGTTGTTTTACATTCACAAGAAGGCTTATTGATAGAAATTACTTTTTCTCATCAGAATGATAGTCTTCAACCAGAATTAGGAAATCTTAGTCAAGATATATTAGATTTGCTTGAGGAAATCATATTGGTATACAATGAAGATGCCATATCAGATAAACATGAATAATGTGTAGATATTCTCTTTGAGAATGATTCTGAACATAATAAATTGGAACAAAGAGTAGTCCTAGATGAAGCTTGTTATTTGAATCCTCGGGACCAAGTATTTTTCCAAGATCCTTTTTCTGGCCTCCTAGAATCATTTAAAGAAGGAGTATGCTATGCCATGAATGGTTTGTTTCAAAGTTTAAGGAAAATTTTGAACACTTATGTTCAATGGAAATTAAGCTGGTAGTGGTCATTTTTTTTTTCAACTTGCTCAAAAAAGTGAACAAGAATCAATCATGTAGTCATTTAATTGATTGGTTATATTGGAAAGAAGAGTTCACTTAGTGTATATATCATATCTAAGTTAGATTAGGGTAGGTAGCTATGCAAATTAGCACAGTACTTTGATAATTTTTCAAGTTTTAGTTTCAGATTTCTTTCTAGTTTTCAGTTCAAGTGTTTTCTAGACTACAGGTTGTAGAGAGAGTTAATTTCAACTTGAATATTTTTAGCCACAAAGGTTTTGTACCAGATTAACTTGCAGATTTGGAATTAGCCCAATGGATCATGCCACTAGTCTACGGTGTTCTTGACACCTCCTGAAGGAGCTGCCATCCCCGGCTGGAGCCACTGTTAGGGTCCTGTAATTTACGAAACCTCAAGATGACTTATTATTTCTGTTCAGTTCATTTATATTGAAAATAATATTCCATGGCTATCATCTATTTCTAAGAAGGATATGTTGGTTAAAATATGCAAAGAATGGCTTCTCCTAGGTTGGAAATCTCAGTTGAAGTTAAAGGCACATAAAGAATTGTTTGGAAAAAATCCTTTATAACTTATCCTAAGTTCTAAAACATCAACAACAAAGAGGTTTTCAGAATTTATATCTCTAACTCTGCCATATCATATGATTAATGCCATCATCGTTATAAACCTATGTTATGAATTTCTGGCATTTAAATATTATCATATATTTTATATGATTTTATTTACCATATGACATTTACCTTAATTTTGGTTTTAAATATAAATGTGCCCTTACCCCACCATCCCATCGCATGAATCCTTATTTACCCAAAAAACCTGTCACGTCCACCTTTAAACATATATTCACTTACCCACTGATCTGAAAATGATTGTTATTTACTGATGTGCTAGTTTCATTTCAGATATAAACTTTTCTTTGCATTTGTTTTACTTATCCTTCGTGAGTTTGTTTATGAGCATCTGATTGCCAAACAGTGTACTTAATGAGATTATGAGTTTTTCATAAGCTTAAAAAAATACAATTTTTAATGATAGAACTGAAGCAATAGTAAACACAACAAACACATATAACAGAGCTTAACACAAATAATTTTGATAAAGGATTTCACCCCTCCTGGGCTACATCTCCTTGGTCCAGCTTCATAGTGTGACCTTTGTATTAGCTTCAAGTGTGCTAAAGTTTTTGTTACAAGCTTCAGAACCTTTTGGAACCTATTCCAATGACTTTTAAACATCATAATATCCCAAAAATGACTTTTTTTTTTGCTGAATTTGGACTCTGGATGCTTTGGCAATGACCCCAACACCTGGTGGCCCTGACCTTCAAAAATATTTAAATTCACAAAAACACCTTTAGATAACCTTTTCTACCTCTCTAACATGCTCCATTGAGTTCCCAACATGCCAATTAGCCAAAAATTACTTTCACTGAGCTCAATTTGGTCGAAAATTGAGTGAGTTATGACCAAAACCAATTTTGCCCCAACTTCTCCTCCAAAACTGGAGGAACTGCCAATTAATTTTCTAAATTTGGAATTCCCGCCAAAATTGGTGTGCTTCCGAAAACTCCACCAAATTAATCTTTGGGATTCATTAGCACTAATCTAGGTTTACGAGCGAATAAACATGTTTTAAATGTTAAGCGCGTTTTAGGTGTTAATGACGGTTTACCGTGGATAAACCATGTTTAACTGTTAATTAATATCCATTATAAAATCCATCAGATCATTTGGATTGGCACTTGGTTTTACACTTCTGGCCACATGGGGAGGGGGCTGGCCCACCGAGCTGGCCCCCTCCAACCCCCAACGGTCAAGCGGTTGAAATTTAAATAGATGCAGAGAACGTATGGGGTAAGGAACACCCCGTAGGAGAGATGGTAGAGTCGTTGGTTGGTGGGCATGAGGTCAGGGATTCAAGCCCCCGCTTCGCCATTAAATTCTACACAATGATATAATAAGTCCTTCACCATATTTGTTGACTCTACCTCCAACTTGGACCTTCGCCAATAGAGTTAGCAACATCCTCCAAGTTTGGTAATATTTGTCATGAGGTGGGTTTTCAACCTTAATATATATATATATACCACCTTGTAACCCAATTTATAACATTAACATAACAAAAAAATTTACCCCCATACGCTAGGAAATGGCCCACCAGAGAGGACACGTGGCACCCTCTGGTTGGGTTATACTCCAACCCTTAAAAAAAATTTAAATTCCAACTTAGGAAGAAATGGAGGTCATTCGGAAATTTCTTTCTTCACTTAACCCATTTGGAGAACCTAAAGACGACACTTGTCATAGTTCCACTGGCTGAAATTTGGAGAATATTCCTACAATGCTGACAGTACCTGCCAAATCAGCACTATACATGTTCTAATCCTTTTTCGCCTATTTTGGAAAACAAACAACAGATGATAACTCAGTCATACGAACTCAGATTTTGATTAAACAAGTTGCGTCAGAATCCTGGTGACGAACTCTATCTGTTCATTCAATTTTGAAGCAATTTAGAGCACTTTCAAGTTTTAGCTAGAACTTGAGCCTTAGATCCTTCCTCCCCACTAGAAGCCTTTTGGACCCCAAAAGGTAGTATCAGTTGTTCAACAAGTGAGGGTACAAATCCCTTAATTTTCCAATCTCCAACCATTTTACCTTTGAAGGATTTTGACCTTTGAGTCCAACTCTAAGGTATTCAACATTCCCTCGTCTTGAAGTTCTAATTATTTTGTCAAGTATGAGATCTTGCTGAAGTTCATCAAGGTAATTTGGTGAGAAATCATCTATTGATGGCAGTTAAACATGCGCTCCTTGATCATCAATCAAAGGAGGCTAAAACAATCTCAAATTCTCAACATTAATGAAAAAATAAATTTGCATATAAGGATGCAAATTTAGCTTGAATGCATTTGTACAAATATTTTCTAGAATTTTAAATGGACCATAACGGATTGGTTTGAGCTTTTTACATTCCCCTTGCAATATTTCTTTGCTTATGTACAACCAAACATCATGACCAACTTGGAAATTTTGATCAACCCGATGTTTGTCATGCCTTTCCTTGTAGCTGCTTTGACTCTTTTCAAGTCGCTCTTGCAGTGTGTGATGTACCAATTGAATTTTCTCAATGATATTTCTTTCTTTATCTATGTCACTATGTTCATATATAGAAACATCTTTCTCAAAGATAAATTCCAATGGTGATCTTGGCAAGTAACCAAAACATGCCTCAAATGGCGATGTATTTGTGGAAGAATGTTTTTCCTGGTTGTATGCATGTTGTATGTAGTGTAACTATTCGTCCCGCAAATTGGGATGCTTGCTTCAATAGCCTCTTAGAAGATGAATAACAATCCTATTTACCACCTCTGTTTGACCATATGTTTGCAGATGAGATTCTGTACTTTTCTTCAACTTTGTATCCATCATGTCCCATAATTTTGACCAAAAATTCCCAACAAATCGAGAATCTTGATCACTTACAATAGAAGTAGGAAGACCAAAATGGATTCATACATTTTGAAAGAAAAGATTAGTTATTTTTTCATCTGTAATAGTTTTCTTACATGCAATCAAAATACACATTTTTCTGAACCTATCTACCACAAAATACAAATAATCATAACCTTTCCTTGACATAGGAAGGCCTCCTGCAAAATCCATTGAGATGCT
This sequence comes from Pinus albicaulis, assembly GCA_034641835.2. Taxonomy (NCBI): domain Eukaryota; kingdom Viridiplantae; phylum Streptophyta; class Pinopsida; order Pinales; family Pinaceae; genus Pinus; species Pinus albicaulis. Next base: position 1,084,357,304 of record CM076578.1, read on the forward strand.
CTGCCAAGTATGAGAAGGAACTGGAAGTGGTGTATACAAACCAAGCTTCCTATTTCTAGGCTTTCTTGTTGCACATAAATAACATCCTCTAATAAAACGAGAAACACTTTCATTCATGAGTGGCCAATAACAATACCTTTGAAGATGTGTTATTGTCTTGCCTACACTGAAATGTCCTGCAATCAATGATGTGTGCACCTCCCTTATGATACTATTTCTTTCTTCATGTGGTATAAATAAATTTCCCAAGTGATACAAAAAAATGTTATGCACATGATAATCTAACTCTTCACTTTGGTTTCCCTTACTCAAGTTCTCCTACACATCTTGGAAATCACTATCATTCACATATTGTTCAATGTAACTTTCATGAATGATAGAATTGTGATTGAGAATAATAGCTAAATTTACAATAGGCCTAGAGAGAATATCAACTACTTTATTGTAGATTCATTTTTTGTACCTGATAACCAAGTGAAATTGTTGTAGAAACCCACCCACCTGAAATGTCTTGATTGCTGCAATTTTGACTGTGATTGTAAGTACTGCAATGGCTGATGATCAGTATGGATACTGGTATCTTTTCCCATCAAGTAATGTTTCCATTTCTTTACACTTTGTACCAATGCATATAAATATTTATCATAGGTAGGATATTTATTCACATCTCCATTAGAAGTTTCAGAATGAACTGAGATAGGCTTACCATGCTACATGATCACTACTCCCATAGCATAATCACTTGCATTCGTTTGGATCTCAAATGGTTGTCTAAGATATGGAATTGCTAGTACTGGTGCTGAACTTATATTTTTCTTTAAAGCATCAAATGATTTCTGTTGTAAATCTCCCCAATGTAAGACTTTATTTATGCTTGTCAATGCATGTAACGGTGCTGCAATGGAAGAAAAATTAGCAATAAATTTCCTACAATATTGTGTTGCCCCTAAACATTAGGGGAATTTTGAGGTCTAAAATGGGCCTCCTAAGAAAAATGTGCAGCCAAAATAAACTTTATAAGAACCAATATGATTCAATATGATGATGTCAACCATGGGGGATGATTCACTATTTTTGGAGTAAAAAAGTAATAATATTAAAAAATAATAAAATAATAAAACTACTTTTTTCAAATCGTATTTTCAACTGATCTCCCTAAGGGTTTACTCAAATTTCGAGTGGGAGTACTCTTTGGATGTAAAATTTAATTCCTCATATAAGGAGTACCCATGTTGCATACTTTTGATAGACCTTGCTACACGAAAAATGAGAAATACATGAAAAATGTGATTGTAATCACGTTGTTCATGTATTTCTCAATTTTCATGTAGTACGGTCCATTAAAATTATGCAACATGGGTACTCCTTGGGTGAGGAATTAAATTTTTCATCCAACGAGTACTCCCACTCGAAATTTGAGTAAAACCTTAGGGAGATAAGTTCAAAATACAAGTTGAAAAAGTAGTTTTTTCTTTTTTCCCTCTAAATTTGATGATGTAATCAAATCTTATTTTATTATTTCCACTATTATTTTATAATTTCCTTAGGAGGCCCATTTTAGACCTCAAAATTCCCCTAATAAATCTTCTTACCTCGATAACTGTATTGGGCTTGAGCCAATTCAAAATGACCTCAACTTTGGAAGAATCAATCTTCAATTCACCTCCTCCAACAATGTGCCCCAAATATACCAATGAAGTCTTACCAAATTCGCACTTTGACATCTTAAGAAACAATTTCTCTTTTCTCAAAACATCAAGTACCTTGTTCACATGCATGAAATGTTATTCTCTTGATTTGTTGAATATGAGTATGTCATATAAGTAAACAATGACAAAGTCATCTAGAAATGGTCTAAGTACATCATTCATTACTCTCATGAAAGTAGTTGGTGCATTTGTTAAGCCAAATGGCATAACTAACCACTCATACAATCCTTGTCTAGTCTTGAAAGCAGTTTTCCAAATGTCATCTTCAACTATCCTAACTTGATGATATCCACTTCTAAAATCTAACTTAGTGAAATACTTTGCATGCTTTAACAGATCAAGAAAATCATAAATGCGTGGAAGTGGGTAGCGATTATTTACCGTGATTTTGTTCAATGCACGAAAATCGATACACATGCGCCAAGCCTCATCCTTCTTTGGAACCAAAACTATTGGAGAACCACATGGTGAAGTAGATAGGCATATGATACCTTTATTCAACAACACTTGGATTTGCTTCTTGATTTCCAAACTCTCCATTATTGACATGCAATACATACCAATATTTGGAAGTGGAACATCCTGATGTAGCTAAATCTCATGCTGAATTCCCCTCTTGGGTGGTAACCCCTTTGGTTCTTGAAACATCTTTCCATACTGACTTACCACATAAAACAAATCAGATTTCAATTTTTCATCACATCCTTCAAAATATTCATAGTTAACATCTTCCTTTTTATTGATCATAAGAAGCACAAAATTTTTACTTGCATTTACTAGCCTCTTCATTTTCCTTGCATTAACTAAAGAGATATTTAGTTTTTGCGATGAGCTCTCACAATATACTGCACTCCATATTTGATCAAATGATATATGTTCTCATGACGGTATAAGACCGCTTTCTTTTCATACAAATATGGACTACCCAAGATAATCCCTGAAATGTCAAGTGGAACCACATCTAACTCAACTTCATCAACAAAGTTTGCAGTAATAGAAAATCTGAAATTACATTTCCTTGTCACCTGTAAATTGGCATTATTGACAATCCAACCCAAAGGGTATGGCTTATGATGAGGTACAGTTTCAAGGTTCAGTTTTTTAACTAAGTCTTCTGAAATCAAGTTTTCTTGTGACCCTGTATCAAATAAGGCATCAATCTTTGTATGATTAGAAATTACTCTAACATGGAATAACTCTATCCTTGTATCTTCATTTGAAGTGTTATTGTGACTGTTTGAGGTACTAGAACTTGCACTTATTATTGCTTCTTTTCCTTTGTTAACCATGGCTGCTATATTGGTTTCATCTCCTGAATCAGATCCAAGATATTTTTGTGTGGTGGCAGTCGTCTGTTGTTTCCCTTTGTTATTTGGTTTCTTTGGTCTTAGTTCGAGATGTAGTTTCCAACAGTGAGCTTCATCATGCCCCTCTTTGGAACAATGTTTGCATGTAATTTTCTCCCTTTCTTGCTTCACACTTGCATTATTCTTTCCCTTCCATTTTCCTCATTTCTCTTTTCCCTTACCCTTGAATGGATTCTTCTTACTACCCTCTTCAGAAATGTTTTTACCCCTTACTTCAAGATGCATGGCTTGCACACATACTTCATCTAAGTTATTTGGGTTAAACATGCGAATAGTGTGTTTTAAGTAGGAATTTATACCTCCTATATACTTCAAGAGTGTATATTTTTTATTTAAGTCTACTCCAAGTAATAAATCCCCTTTCATAAACTCTTGTGTATACTCTTGGACACTTTGACCTTTGAGCTGTCTGATGTCCAACTTGAGTATCAGAGTCTTACCTTTTGGGATCTTGGAATGAGTATGGGTATGATTTTTTGTAGTGGATTTTGAATATGAAGATGCAGATGAGGATGATGATGATGATGGTGGTGGAGAGGGAGGTGGTTTTCCACCACTAGCTCTTGAGCTCCTATCTTCCTCATTTTTACTATTTGAATATTGTTCTCTATGAGGGTATTTTGAACCTTCTCCAGTTTCCTTTGCCATAAAAGTTTCACCATCCTTTGCATTTCTTTGAACTCCTTCTTGACATCATCTTCTTCATAATGTTCATGAGTTCCTTCATGGCCTGACATTTTGGCTATGGATTCAAGCTCAATTTCTGCATCTTGTATCTGTTCAACCACTTCAGCCTCTTGTGCAACTAATTCCTCTTGTGCTTCAAGTGTTTCCTTGAGTGTTCCTTTGGGTGAGGATGATGCTTTCTCATCCTTCTTCCTTCTTGTCCTAACTTCTGGACTAGCTATCAGTAGCTTCCCTTCTCCTCTCTACAATCACAATATTGTAAGCATCAGTAACTTTGCACTATTAAAGCCCTTCAAGTAAAACAAGCAAGCAACCTTGTGCTCTGATACCAACTTGATCTGAAAATGAATGCTAATTATTGTTGTGCAAGTTTCATTTCAGATATAAACTTTTCTTTGCATTTGGTTTACTTATCCTTCATGAGTTTTTTTATGAGCATGTGATTGGCAAACAATGTACTTAGTGAAATTATGAGTTTTTTATAAGCTGAAAAAAACATAATTTTAAATGAAAGAACATAAGCAAGAGTAAACACATCAAACACACATAACATATCTTAACACAGATAATTTTTATAAAGGAGTTCACCCCTCCTGAGCTACATCTCCTTGGTCCAACTTCATACTGTGACCTTTGTATTAGCTTAAATCATGCTCAAATTGTTGTTACAAGCTTCTAAACCCTTTGGAACCTTTTCCAATGAGTTTAAAACATCATAATATCCCAAAAATGACTATTTTTTTGCTGAATTTGGACTCTGGATGCTCTAGCAATGACCCCAACACCTGGTGGGCCTAGCCTTCAAAAATCTTCAAATACACAAAAACACTTGTAGATGGCCTTTTCTGCCTTTGCAACCTACTCCATTGAGTTCCAGCATGCCAATTAGCCACAAATGACTTTTACTGAGCTCAATTTGGTCAAAAATTGAGTGAGTTATGACCAAACCCAATTTTGCCCCAATTTTTCGTCCAAAACTGGAGGAACTGCGAGTTAACTTTCTAAATTTGGAATTCTCGCTAGATTGGCATGCCTTCGAAAAATCTGCCAACTTAAGCTTCGGGATTAATTAGCGCTAATTCTATTTTATGAGCGGATAAACCTGTTTTAAATGTTAACCGCATTTTTGGCGCTAATGACGATTTACCATGGATAAACCACGTTTAACCCTTAATTAATATCCATTATAAAATCTGCTGGATCATTTGGATTGGCACTTTGTTTCGCACTTCTGGCCACATGGGGAGGGGGATGGCCCCCTCCAACCCCCAATGGTCGGGCGGTTGAAATTTAAATAGATGTAGAGAATGTATGGGGTAAGGAACACCCCATAAGAGAGATGGTAGAGTCGTTGGTTGGCAGGCGTGAGGTCAAGGGTTCAAGCCCCTACTCTGCCATAAAATTTTACACAACGATATAATAAGTCCTCTGACATACTTTTCAACTTTACCTCCAACTTGGACCCCGCCAATATAGTTAGCAGCATCCTCCAGATTTGGTAATATCTGCCGTGAGGTGGGTTTTCAACCTTAATATATGGATAAATATTGAAATATATATATATATATATATATATATATATATATATATATATATATATATATAGATATAGTATACCACCTTGTAACCCAATGTAAAACATTAACATAAAAAATAATTCAATCTCCATAGGTTAGGATATGGCCCACTAGAGAGGACATGTGGCACCCTCTACTTGGGTTATACTCCAACCCTTAAAAAAATTTCAAATTCCAACTTAGGAAGAAATGGAGGTCATTGGGAAATTTATCTCTTCACTTAACCCATCTGGTGAATCTGAATACAACACTTGTCACAGTGCCACTGGCTGCAATCTAGAGAATATCCCTACAATGTTGACTGTACCTACCACATCAGCATTGTACCGTTCTACTCCATTTTCTCTATTTTGGAAAACGAACAACAGACGATAATTTAGCCATACGAACTCAGATTTTGATGAAACGACTTGCACCGGAATCTTGGCGACGAACTCTATTCATTCATTCAGGTTTGAAGAAATTTCAAGCAGTTTCAATTTTTAGCTAAAACTTGAGCCTTAGATCACTCGCTCATCTACCTTATTTTGCTTCCATCTAATGGTTGACATAGTTTTTCGGCCCCCCCTCTCCATCTGAGAATTACTGCCGAGGGGGGGGGGGAGGGGACATCCAAAATAGTCAGTTTCATGCCCTGAGCCCTGCCCTTATGTGGCGCATCTGTGCCACTTCTCACCCCCCTCCCGCTCTGATACCGCCTACCACTTCACTACCCCCCTGAAAGTCATTTTTTTCTGCAAAAAAAAACCACTCCCGCCACCGCTGCGTCGCATCGACTCCCACCACAGCTGCTCCAAGACCACCTACCAAATCTCGCTACCACTGTGTCACGTCGACTCCTGCCACCACTGCTCCATCGACTCCTGCCATTGCAATTTCTCCACGTAGCCATTCCACACCATTCCCGTCTAAGTTTTATTGAATCATTATTGTATATTTTAAAAGGAAGAAGTTGGGTTTCCATTTCAAACTCTACTGCAACAGTACCAGATGCAGTAAGTACAGAGGCAGTTTAACAGAAAGTGGCCAGTACTACAGTCAGCGCGGTTCACCAGCACACTCTTCCCAGCAACCGTTTTGCACCAAAGTAGAGCCAGATGTCAGTGTTGTTTTATCACTACCTCTTCAACATCACACTAGCTAGATTCTGATCACTTTGCAATAAATAACAAACCACTAAATTAAATACAACCACTGTTTCAGCCAAATTCATCTTATCACCACCATTGCATGGTTCCACTTGTCCAATTTTTGCTCGAATGTAATTAATGACAATCACTTAAGTAGATAGGGAAAATGACTTAAGTTTGGGTTAAATACTACATGCATGGGCAGTGAGACCTGAAGGGAGAAAATCATTTTAAAATTCTCATTTGGTTGTAAACACCTTTTTTGGATGAATGAAAAGACTCTGATGTTTCCAGATTCTTGTGTTATGTTTTAATGGGGATGTACTTCTTCATGCTATCTGCTTTCCTTTATTCCACCATTTATTTATCTTTTTACTATGGATAAGAAAATTTTGTTCAGGATTTCTCACTGGGCACCCTACGCAGCCTTGAAATAATATCTATGTTTTCATCTAAAAATTGAATGTAGAATTCAGATAGGGTCTGCTCTGCATTCACAGTGAACCTTAAATCTCTCCTCCTTTTCCATTTCACAAACTGTAGAGATCCATTGACATGAATAGCTTGCCTGTTTACACATGATCCCAGTTATTCATCCATTTAAATATGTTTATACCTTTTTTACTCCATATCCCAATGGCACTCTTTTGTTGTCTCAACCAAAAATTTTCAAACAAACCTTGTTTCTCAAGTAACTAGCCTAAAATTCCAAATCAACAATTCTATATCTAATAGAGAGATCCCTCTCTAGGTCTAGGAGGGCTAGATCCTAGGCCCGAAGCGGTTTTGATGTTGGCCCTCCAGCATTCTATCTTCACCCTTCGGAATTATGGGGCACTAACATAGTGGCTACCATACTTGGGAAATTTCTCCAAAAATGCACTTCAAGTTTCATTTTTTAATTTTGATGGTGAACGGAAGTCAAGCACCAGAAGGCCATTCCATTCACCTGGCGACTCCATTGGCAGAAAAATTCAGAAATAGAGATTCAATGGCGACTCCACAAGCTCAAGATGGGATCATTTGCAAGGAATTATGCTCCAATGAAGAGAGATTACATTGCAGGTTTCCGAAACAAAATGCCTCAGTCAAATTGGCAAAGAAATCTTCCTATTTTTCAAGATGAGAATGTTGATAATGCTTGGTTACATGTCATTAAATTTCACATACATTCATGGAAGCTAAAAGTTGAATGGCATGAGGATTTCCACATGAAGATTTTCATGGAAATATTAGAAGGAAGAGCGAGGGAATGGTATGAAGGTTTAAACCGTGGTAGCTTGTTTTCTTTAAAATATTTCCACAAAGTGTTTTATGAGCATTATAAAGAATATTCTCCATCTTTTTCATTAGCTGAAATTTGTTGTGATCAATTTAAATATTTCATATAATACCTTGAAAGTATTTATGAAGATTTAGGAGATATGAATGACGAGGATATGATAGAAGCACTTTATGGATTTCCTTCTCAAGTTAATTGTCATGATTATCAAAAGAAGTTAGTTGAAGATGAAATCAATCAAGAAATGAAAGTAGATTCACATGACCTGTCTTCATAGACAAATGATAATCCATCTGCTCCTTTGTATAAAATCAAAGAAGACATTCAACATCATAGTCAATCTTAACGAGATAAAGAAAAAAATTGTTGTTTAATCAAAAGAAAACAAAGACTACCTCCTCCTTTGATTGAAGAAGAAATTAATCAGATTCTAGGTATGTAGCCAACCTCTCAATCTCTATGTGATCAGGAGATTAATTATATTTGTTCTACTGCTGAATTATATATTGAAGTCATTCCTCATGAAGAAACCGATGTAGAATAGATTGATGTTGACGTTGTTTTACATTCACAAGAGGGCTTATTGATAGAAATTACTTTTTCTCATTAGGATGATAGTCTTCAACCGGAATTAGGCAATCTCAATCAAGATATATCATATTTTCCTGAGGACAGCATATTGGTATACAATGAAGATGCTATATCATATAATCATGAAGAATGTGTAGATATTCTCTTTGAGAATGATCCTGAGCATAATAAATTGGAACAAAGAGTAGACCTAGATGAATCTTGTTATTTGAATCCTCGGGACCAAGTATTTTTCCAAGATCCTTTTGATGGCCTCCTAGAATCATTTAAATAAGTATTATGCTATGGCATGAATGGCTTGTTGCAAAGTTTGTTACACTATTGTTTGGTCATCTAACCTGTTACTATTAGATGGACCTAAGTACACCATGTAAGACCAATTTTAGCCTAAGTAAAATTGCTTTCACTATGAAAAATAACTTAGTAAACCACATTTATTAAGTTGTTTATGGTCTAAACAGGAAACCCCATGAAAATATTAAATAAATCCACATTTGTTTGATTTTTCTCAAGGAATAATTAGTTAAACAACAGTTTAATTAATATCCTGGTCATATTTAACCCAAAATAGGAAAATTAATTAGATAAATTGTTATGTATCTTATTATTTTCTAGGAATAATTATTTAAACCTTATTTAAATAATATTCCTTATTAAATTTGACTAAATCATTTATAAATAAATTAAATAAATCATTATTTATTTGATTATTACTCAAACACATCCTTAAAATAATAAATAAATCATTTATTTATTTATTATTTACAAATAAAGGGATTTGACCCAAGTCAAATTCTTTTTCCCTCCAACAAATATAATAAAATATTCCAGAATAGTTTGATCTAGAATTGGTTAATAATATTTTAATTATGCACCAATATCTAGACTAACTCAATATTTTATTATAAATAGAAGGGTTTTTCCATTCACTCACTACCTTTTGTTGCCTAAATATCACTCTGGATCTATACTTTTGGTCTGATTTTGATCCACCATCATTGTCATATTTTGCTACCATTTTCTTGTGAGCTCCCTTTGAGTTCGATTTTTGTCTGGGTTTTCTACACCATCAAGAGAGAGGGAATTTAGATTTGAAATGTTGCAAACTTACAAGAACCCATCCCGTTGAGGGGGGCTGGTAACATCTTTCTATGTTCCCTTCCCATGTGTCAAAAAATACAAAAATTCTTTAAAACATTCTTATCTTGTCTATTGGATGCATGGAGCAACTCTCACTTTTATTTACTGCTTAATGTCTTTTAATGCATAGATCTAGATTTTGCAGCATTTATCTTGGTCAACTAATTGTAGATCTAAGGATATTGGTAGCCATCTTTATTGTTAAGGATGTTTTCTATGCATGGCTAAAGTGAGCCTTTTTCATACACTTGCAATTAATATTCATACTAACAACTGGTGACTCCACAAGGGTTTACGATTACGACCTCTGTCGTTTTTCAAATCCTTGCATATCCAGCTGCTTCAAACCCTAGGATTTCTCTTCAGCTTCTTGTTTTACTTTTCTTGATGTTTTTTTTAACCTATAAAACCCTAAAAAATTTAAAATTATAACTTTTGTGTGTTTACAAACATATTGTGCAAGTGACAGGCATCAGCCATAGTTGAGACGAAATTTTTTTCTGAAACCTGCTTCCGAGAGTGGAAGAAGTGCAGGTTGCACTTTTTGGGAAAAAACCTACGACCTGAACCTCCAGGGTGCAGAAAACAGGACAAAACCTACGACCTCTATAGAAAACAGGTCAGAAACTGCGACCTGGACTTTTTGCAGGAATTTTTCTGAGATTTTGTTGGGTTTGTCTGGGCCTCTATTCAAGGTTGTCTGACCTTCTTCTCTGCCCATTTTGGACCTATAGTTGGTTTTTTTTTTCTCATCAAAGTGGGAACCTAGCTCCCTAGGGCTTCAGTACCCTGCACCTTTTATGGAAGAGTTTTAGTTGCTGCAGGTTGTCTGAAATTTCAGAGTATTCAACCTTTTTTCAGATTTGATACCTTACCTTCAGATCCACTTTAGATTGTTTTTTGTCCATCCAAAACACCTCCTTTTAGTTTTTTTTTTGGGTTTTCCTCTAGGGTCCCCTCCGCTTCCCTCCAGGTTATAGAATTTCGCCACCTCATTTACAACAATTTTTCCTCTTATTTTTTGTTGTTTTTCTGCACCTGTTTCCGGAATATCTAACCTTTAGATAATTTTCCCTCCCGAATTTATATCTATTGGCTATTTTGGTGTGTTTTGACTAGATTTTTTCCCACCTACAAACTACTTGTTGAGAGGCCCGCCTCCTTGGGTTTAGATTAATGCATAATTATCTGTTTATTTTTGTTATTTTAGTTTCATATACTGTTATCTACAAGTTTATTTACAGTTATACAACACACTTTTTATTTTCTCTATAAACATTTGGGTTTAAAAAATTAAAATTTACACACTTAACACACACACCCTAAGTGAAGAAGAGCATGTTTAACACTGCCAGGCAAAGACTTTAACATTGTAATCAATTGATCCTGCACGTCTCTACCCTTGTTTCGACATTGTAATTAGTTGATCCTACACCTCCTTGCCCTTGTTGGTCTCTCTTCCCTTTGTGTCGTGTTTGTGTCCTCATCATTGTGCCACCAAAGCATTTATCACATAGACTTAAACAATGTTACCGATGAAATAGGTAACCTCAATGTTACCTACTTTTTCAAATATCAAGAAAAACACCTGATTTTGAAAAGGTGGCAATGCAGAATCACGAAAAAAAAAATTTGAGCATGTTTTTGGCACTTTAATTTTTTTTCATCTTGTTTTTTTTTTTAATAAATTTTTTTTTTTTTAAAGTGGTGTTTTTTATGTCGATTTTGAATAGTGGTGGTGTATCATCACCAACGTTTTTTTTATAGCATTGATTTTGACACTATAATTTTTTTAATGTCTTCTTCTTCTGTGAGATGTTTATTTTTAAGTGCATTTATGTACTTGTGTTTTAAAAATAAAAAAATATTTTTTTTAAAAATAAAAACTTGTAATAATATCTTCACTTTTTCACATACATAAAAGATGGAAAAAAGGTCAATATTCTAAAGTTTATATTTTCCACATGTTTATGTATTGTTAAATAATTTTTCAATGCACATCAAAAAAATTATCGCTAAAAAACCAATATTTTGAACCATATGACAAACAAATACAATTTTTCAATATAAATACAATGCAAAAAATACACTTTTACAGAGTTTTTGTTGAAAAAAACATATTAAATAAACTAATTTTTTGGGAGAATTTTAGTAAAAAAACTTAAGAAAACAACATTTTTATTGAATTTTATGTCAAAAAATAATAGCAATCACATGTTTTTTGCAAAAAAAGGGGTTGTTCTCATAAAATATCAAAGTCTAAACATTACAAGTAAAGCTGATTAGTAGTTCTGAAAAATAAGCTTTGTTTGCAAGCATAACTTAAACATCATCAACAATATCAACTAATACATCTTCAACATCATCTAGAACAACATTGATGGCTTCTTCCGCAACATTTTCTTCTTCATTTTGATCATTGTCGTCTTCTAATGGATCTTTCATGTCAGCAAATCTTTCAAAGTGTCCCTTTCCAATCATTCCATATAATGGTGGTTGAGGTTCCTTTGCTTTTTTTGCCACACGTGATTCATTAAAATCTCCTTTCCTCAAACCAACTTCTTGCTTCGCATCTGGAAGGAATTCAAGAGCGTTAATTCTTTGTTGAATAAATTTGCATTGAACTGGATCTTTCTCAATGGCAATGCAATTTCTTCCTTTTTGTAGGCAACATGCTAGTGTTGTACCTAATCATCAAGCACAAAAAAAATTAGTAAGAAAATTACTATGGAGACATAAAAAGTAAAAAAGACAATATTTAAATTTAAATTTGTATATTAAAACTTACCTGAACCTGAGAATAAATCCAAAACCCATTCTCCTTCATTTGAACATAGATCTGTAAGATAGTTAATCAATGCTTGTGGTTTTTGATAAATGTTAACTATATCTCCTTTTGCATCTTTATCCTCATATGTTAGTTTTCTTACCACTGCATCATAAACCAATACTTGACTATGACTCTTCCCATCTACTTGATTCATAATAATATGCTTATAGCTATCCTCTTTTGTCCAAAATTCAACATGGATGAACTCACAATCATTTATAATAGGTTGATCTTCTGAAGAAACAATATTTGACTTTTGCCTGTTACATAACATAGTAAAAGTTCAATTAAATTTTACATGAATAAATTTTTTTAGGAAAAATCAAACATACAATTTCAAAATCTTACCATGTAAGTTGCATCCTTGAGTTTGCTTTACCCTTGAAGCTTGTTAATAACATTGGAAACTGTGTGTCTGAATGAAATGTCACAAATCGCCAAAGTGGTGATGTTGTCACTTCTTGAAAACCCGTAACCACTTTATTAAAAGCTTGATAAGTATATGGTTCTCTATCATATTCAATGTCTGGGAAATTGAAGCCATGAGGAATATCTGCAATAACTAGGCCATACTCCCTTTTAGGTATTAGTGTTGCAATGTCTTCACAGTCACCTTGTATTATTTGATATTGGACACTGTCGAACCCATTCCAAATGTAATGATTAAGAGTAGGATCTAGTTCAACATTCATAAGACGCTTCCTTCTCATGTTCTCCATCTTAATTTTTTCAATAAAGCTTTTGAAAGTATCTGGTACTCCATTTCCATCCTTCTTCGACATCTTTAATGACATAAATATATATATATATATATATAGATATGTATAAGTAATAAAATAAAAATAGTTAAAATATGAATAAAATAAATTTATAAATCAACATACCTTATTGAATGCAATATAAAACTCTTTTAGTGTTGATGTAGAACTTGCTTCTAGGTAGTTGCGTACAACATCATCCCAAATGTCTTCATTCAACATTTTAACCATGTGTTCTTGTATTTTCATATAAATTTTATGACTGAATAAATCAAGTTAAAAACGTTAATATATTGACATGTATAACAAATTCTACCAACATCATTATGTTTTATTTAAAATAAAATTATAATGAAAGAAATAATTCAAGAAACTTACTTTTGAAATTCTACACACATTTCTTCCATTGATAATTCACCCGACTTCACACGGGCTAATACTGATTTGACTAATTTATCATCCTTCACACCTTGCATTGTTCTCCAAGGTGTAATAGTCATATCCTGTGGAAGCTGCTTCATTTCAGGACCCCCCTTACTGTTGGTACATATTATGGGTTTACTCTTTTTAACTTTCTGATTTTTTATGGAAATATTCTCCCATCGATCAAAAATGTCATCAATCAAATCCCATACCTCCCTAGTTCTAAATGCCAACTGAAAAATTTTATCTGTGCCTCTGAAGAGATTTGTATTCAATTTTCCATCTTTTGCTTTTTTTTCATCAATTTGATAACTTGTTTCCATTAAACATTCCTTTCGAAATGCTACACTAACTTCTGTCTTATCCCCACGACATTTTTCTATGAATTCATTATGAATAAATCAGACCCTTTGGATGAAAGTCATTTTCATTCTGTACTCATTATCTGCATTATGATCCCATGCCAATAACTTTGATTCCATTTCTGTTAAGCCAGCGTAAATGATGCATTTCACTGTTTGAAAAAGATAGTTATTGGGATATTCTGCAATCAATTGTCTTTTAGCCTCTATTGAATGGTTTCCTCCAATTACATAATATTTATAATCAAAACTTTTTTCCTTGTCAAATGCTTGTTTGTTGGGAACCTGACATGGATCGACAAGAACCACATAATCCACCACATGCGCATATGGATTGAACCTGAACAATGTTTTCAGATTATGTACATGTAGGTGATGGGCCTTTCTAATTTGATATTGGGATTGCCCTTCATCTGAGCCATAAAATTGGTTAACATTAAGTTCAAATGTTTGGCCACCAAGAATTAATTTATTCTTCCTCAACTCTTGTCGAATAGCATTTTGTTTTGTTTTAATAATGCCATCCTCTAACTCAGCACCTGGTGTTATGATTTCTCTGCTTCCGTAAGAGATTTCAATTTGTTTTTCACTGCTGCTCATGACCTTTACAAGTTCACCAATATTTGATTTCCTAGCCTTATTGGATAACATATCGGTTTCTTTATAAACAAGCTCTCCTCTATGAGGTACAAGAGAGAGATCTTTGGCAATTTTTCTTTTTGGTGTCTGATCTGTTTTCTTCTTTTGCACAATAGTTCTCATCTCCTCCTCACTAATTCTATCATAATTTTCTGTTTCATGATCGACACCTTCAAAAGAAACATGTTTAAGTTTATTAGATTGACCCACCTTAGTGACACTTGGTTGATCCCCTCTTTGTACTGTTGCAGTGTCACGAGCTATTGCTCTTTGCTTCAATCTCCTATCCTCTGCTTTGTCTTTGTGGAAAGTTTTGATCACATCCATAACATTTGGCACCAACATATAAATACCATCAAACATGTTTGAAAGACTCAGAACAAAATCCCGTGAAACAAAATAAAACATGTCAATGATCAATAATTTATAAAAAATTGAATCATCCTTACAATAATGCATAGAGGAAATAAAAATAAGCATACTTACAATGTTATTTGCAATGTTGTTTGCTATTTCTTCAGAAAATTTTGAAGTTGTTTCATCTGTGTCGTACTTGACGATTGATAGACGATATCTAACCTTCTCATGTTTCTGAGCCTCCCTTAGAAGAACATAAATAGTGTTTGTATTCGGGACCATACATATGTCTCATGCTCTGCCCATCACCTCATATTTCTCATTTAAGTCAATCATACCACAAATCAGATAGATGTGTATATCAACCTCCGTTTCACTGTCTTCAAGATACCATGAGAAATTGGTTTTATCTATTTCCTTGGCGTTTTTCCAATCAGAAATAACCTTTAATGAACCTGGTGCCCCACTTGCTTGACTTTTTATTAGTGTGTGCAACAATATCCTTATTGCGTCCAATAGTGTCCATAGTGCGTTCAGCTGCAGCTGTAGATTTGGGAGTTGTATCCATAGTGCGTCGAGCTGCAACTGTAGATTTGGGAGCTGCTGCCGTAGATTTGGGCGCTGCTGCCCTAGGTGCAGAAACATTCACAGAAATCTTTTTTGATGCCATTTTCCTGATAATATATATATATATATATATATATTAGTTAATGGAAAAATATTGCGACTAAAATAAATTTAATAAACAAAATGTATTTCTAAAACTAAATAGTTTGAAATTAAAGCATTAAAATTAAACTTAAAAAATAAACTAGTATTTTGAAACTTCAGTTTGTGTTTAATATTTAAAAAAAAAACAAAAAAGTTATTAACTATTTATAACAAATATTATAATGTTATATAATTTTTTATTTTTTTAATTGTATTGTTATATATATATATTTTTAATTAATTTTTATTGTTATATTAAAAAAAATGTTTTTTTTTGTAAATTTATTACATTGTATTTTTTTTTTTTGGATATATATATATATATTTGTTATATTTTGAAATTTTTAACATTTATTATTTAATAATGTTTTTATTACATTATATAACAATTTTTTTTTTATATTTATATATAACAATGTTTCTATGATTGTTTTATTAAAATAAATTGTTTAAAAAAAAAAATTTAAAGAACAAAATAAAATTAAAAAAAATCAAAATTATAAAATGTGTTCTTAAAACAAATTATTAAAAAAAAACAAAAAAATTAAAAATAAAAATAAAAAATCCAAATTATAAAAAAAAAAAAAACAAAAATTAAAAACAAACGATTAAATTTTTTTTTAAAAAAGACAACATTATAAAATTAAAAAATAAAATTAAAAAAAAAACAATTAAAAAGAATATATTATAAAATTTAAAAAAAAAATACCATGGGAGAGGGCGGGGCGGCCGGGCGGCGCCATGGGGGGCGACCCAGCCCGCCTCCCGGGCCCCCATCGGCCGAGGGCCGATTCACTCGAGCCCCGCCCGTTGGGCGCCGGGGCCGCCCAGGCGGCGCCACAGGGGGCGGCCCAGCCCGCCTCCCGGGCCCCCATCGGCCAAGGGCCGATTCCGGGAATCGGCCCTCGGCCGATGGGGGCGCCGGGAGGCGGGGTGGGCCGCCCGGGCGGCCGGCACCACCGCTCCAAAAAAAATATATATATATATTTTTTTATTTTTTTTTTAAATTTTACAATATAAATACATAATTAAAAAAAAAAAAAAAACAATATAAAAAACTATAAAAATATATATTTTTTTTAAATTTTTTTTTTAAAATTTTATAATTTAAACATATAATTTAAAAAAAAACCAAAACAATATAATAAACTATAAAAATACATTTTTTTTTTTTTTAAATTTTACAATTTAAACATATAATTCAGAAAAAAAATCAAAACAATATAATAAACTATATAAAAAAAAAACATTTACTTTAAGATATATATATATATATATATATATATATATATATATATATATATCACAATACAATTAAAAAATATATATGTATATATATAACAAAACAATAAAGGAAAAAAAATTAAAGATTTAAAATTAAAAAATAAAACAAAGATCTAAAATTAAAAAAATAAAATAAAATAAAATAAAAAATAAAAAAATTTCACATAAAAAAAAATTTAAATAATGAAATCACTCATATATTTATGATAAAAAAAAATACAAATAAAAAATGTTATAAGGCCACTTTTTTTTTTATGTGCATGGTCGTTTTATGGATTTTTATGTGTAAATGAACCTATAAGTCTTAAAAAAGAAAAAAATCTAAATTTTTGTTCTTAAAACCCTAAAAAATTCAGTTTTTTTTGCATTTTCTTCACTAAAAAAATATAAAAAAATCAAGGTTTTTGAACCTAAAAACCTTAAAAAAGTAGTTTTTGAACACAAAAAAACTATAGAAAAACAGATTTTTCCCAAAATCATCTCTAAATTGACAGAATAGAAGGAAAACTAACCTTTGAAATGCAAGAAGTTGCTGTCACCAATGCCAACACAACGCCTCCACACAATTATGAATAGCAACACAATGCCTCCAATGCCAATGCAATGCCTTCACGAAGTTACCAATGCCAATGCAACACCTCCACAAAATTACCAATAGCGACACAAAGCTTCCAATGCCAATGCAATGCCTCGACGAAGTTACCAATGCCAACGCAACACCTCCGGAAATTTGCTCTAACAAATACCAGAAAACTTGATGTGATGTGATGAATAGAAACAATCATTCCTTTTAAATATCGTATATTGTCTGATTGATTTACTGTTTAATGAATGTGGGATTAAAGTTTCAAATTTAAAATATTTATATTTAATTTATTATAGTTCATACTATAGTTAAAATACTTATTATTTGCATGTGGTTATCATAATTAATATTTACATGTACTGAATGTTACATTTAATTTATTATAGTTCATACTATAGTTAAACTACTTATTATTTGCATGTAGTTATCATAATTAATATTTTATTTAATATTTACATGTATTGAATGTTGAATAATTCAAATATAATCTCAGATTAAAAATTAAAATATGAAATACTTACATGTAGTTAATTATATTTAATATTATAGATAAAATAGTTAATATTTGTATTTAGTTATCATAGTTAATATTTATATGTAATCAATGTTTAAAATCATGGAATTAAATTTTAAAATCTAAAATATGTACATGTAGTTAATTATAGTTTAAATAGTTAATATTTACATCATGTTATTTTTGTAAATATTTACATGTAGTCAATCTTAAACTATTCAAATAAGAAAATTATTTTAGTTTCGAAGACATGCATGAAAGGAATATTTTAAAAAAAAATTGAAATATATTTTAGATGAATATAACGTAAGTTTAAAATAAAAAATTTAAAATATTTACATGTAGTCATTATAGTTAAAATAGTTAAAGTTTTTCATGAATTTTTTTGGAGGGAATTTTTGGAGGGAAATTTTTTCGCGAATTTTTTTGGAGGGAATTTTTGGAGGGAAATTTTTTCGCGAAATTTTTTTGGAGGGAAAATTTGGAGGGAAATTTTCAGTCTTTAAGCTATATATTGTAAGTGGGAGAGGAATTTGTATCATTCAACCTATTCTTGTTGGAAGCCATGGTTTCTTCTGATAACGAAGTTTTTCTTTCTAGAACATCAACATCTTCGTCACGTAACAACTCTATTCAGAGTGATGAATATAACGGGAGTTCATTCACCATGAATAGAGAGTCAAAAAATCGAGCGCCAGTTATACCACTTACTCTTAATCCTAAGGATTATGAAAGAAATAGTGATGAAGGGCATGATGAAGAAATTGCAGAGTCAAAAGTTTCACTTCGTCCTAATCCCAAGGATTATGAGGACACCATTGATGAAGAGAGAGATGAAGAATATCCACTTCAGCTTAATCCTAAGGATTATATGAGAACAACAAATGAAGAGGGGAATGAAGAATCTGTAGAGTCAAAATATCCACTCTGTTGTAATCCTAAGGAGTATGCTAGCAGCACTGATGAAAAGGGGGATGTAAAATTTCCCGAGTCAAAATATCAAATTCGTCCTAATCGTAAGGATTATGCGAGCACCACTGATGAAGAGGGGAATGATAATGTTTCAGAGTCAAAACATCCACTTCGTCCCAATCCTAAGGATTATGCCAACACCACTGATGAAGAGGGAAATGAAAAATTTACAGCGTCAAAATTTTCACTCCGTCCTAATCCTAAGGATTATGCAAGCACCACTGATGAAGAGGGGGACGAAAAAATTCCAGAGTCAGAATTTCCACTTCGTCTTAATCCTAAGGATTATGTCAGCACCACAGATGAAGAGGGGAATGAAGAATTTGCAAAGTCAAAATATGCACTTCGTCCTAATCCCAAGGATTATGTCAGCACCACTGAGGAAGAGGGGAATGAAGAATTTGCAGCGTCAAAATATCCACTTCGTCCTAATCCTAAGGATTATGCCAACACCACTGATGAAGATGGGGATGAATTTCCAAAGCTAAAATTTTCACTTCATCATAATCATAACGATTATAATTTAACCACTGATGAAGGGGGGGATGAAGAATTTCCGATAAATATAGATTCAAGGCATTCACTTATTCCCAATCCTAAGGACTATGAGAGCTTTAGTGAGGAAGGGGAGGGGCAGGGTGAAGAAATTCTAGTGAATACAAATTCAAGGCTTCAACTTATGCCTAATCCCAAGGATTATGAGAGCGCCACTGAGGAAGGGGAGGATGAAGAGTTTCTTGCAAATGATAATTTTAAAGGCACAGATCTGAATATTGCATTTTCTCCAAGTGACCATTTCAAAGACACTCGTGGTGATGAAGAATTGAATCCTCCCGGGGAAGAATTTGAAAGCATGGGTCAAGATGGTGAGGAATTTCTTTTGAGTCAGGGTTACAAAAGTGTCGATGATTCTTGTGAAATGTTTTCTTCAACTGATGATGGTAAAGAAAATTTTCCATGCAATGATGTTGATGAATTTCTTAACTATGTTGAGGATGATGATAGTGGGGATAATATTCCTTCTAATGGTGATGAAACTACTTTTACAAAGGATGATGGAATGATGAAGCCGTTTCAAGAAAATATTGCAACTAGGAGTAGGAGTAGACCTTTTCATATCAATCCAAGGCATTCCAATTATACAAGGGCGAGGAAAAAATATCTCACGACAAAAAGTTCTGTCGTTCATTTGATTTCAAGTGCATGTTGTCGAAGGGATTGCTTGAAAAATATGGATTTCAACTTTGCTTTGCAGAAAAGGAAAACATATATGTCAATGAATAAAAGCATGCAAAATTCATATTTAGTGGGTTGCATGCAATCTACACTAGCAGGTTATGATTATCATATTGGGAATGTATTGCATTGCAGAAAGGCGTTCAAAATGTTGTATTCAATTGGTAATTGTCGTTTGTCAAGAATCCGGGATAGATTGGAAAAGGATCCCACATATTATTCATAAGCACATCATAAGCGGGACGTGGGGCCATTTGCAAATACTTCTAAGACATGGATGAAAGAATTCTTTTCAAATCATGGAGAGTGTATGCCAAATAAAGACACAATACATATTCCAGATAATTTCTCGAGACGAGAAATATTCATGTTATACAAAGATTATGCAGAAGTTGTTGAAGGAATTGGTAATTTTATTACATATTCTTATTTTACAAGGATATGGAAAGCTGAATTCAACAATGTTCATATTCCTAAGAAGACAAGGATGGGGATTTGCAGCACATGTGCTTCTCTTAAAGAAAAAAGAGATAAATGTCAAGGGGCGGAAAGAGGTATGTGTTCAAAACATTGTTTTTTAAAATTTGATACTTATCAACTATGAAAATATATTTATTCATATGTTTCTTTTATTTTATGTACAGATTCCGTTGTCAAAGAACTTCAAGACCATCGCAATCATCAAACAAGTGAAAGACAAAAGTTGTATAAACATCGAAAGAAGTGTTATGATCATCCAAATAAATATCTGGGATTGATAATTGATGGTATGGACCAAAAGAAAACACTTCTTCCACATTTTGTCCACACGCCAAAAAAATTACTAGAGGAAAATTTCATTCAGTTTCACTTGGTTGGTTGTATGGTATTTAATGAGAAGATGTTTCCAAGAGTTTTCTTCACAACTCCAAATATTCACAATGATGCAAATCTGACTATAACTATAATCCATGATGTGGTTACTCATTGGTCTGGGATTCTTCCTGAAGTTTTGTATTTACAATTAGACAACACAAGTCGTGAGAACAAAAATCAAGTTCTTTTTGGGTATCTAAACATGCTTGTTCAATTGGGGATTTTTAAAAAGATAAAGGTTGGTTTCCTTCTTGTTGGGCATACTCATGATAATATTGATCAAATGTTCAGTCATTTTTCAGTAACATTGAGGAGGAAAGGTGTTGGGAGCCTGCCATCATTAATTGAATGTATTAAGAAATCGTACATTCCAGAGCCCGTTTTTCATGTGTTGGAAGAAACTATTGACATGCGAAGGTTTATTTTTGGATCGCATGGTGAGGAGAAATGCATTGAAAAACTTAACGACATTAGCTTCCAACATCAATTTCGTATCAAAAAAATTGATGGGATAACACTTATATGGGGCAAGAAGTATTCAACTATTGAAGAATGGGGACCATCATCGGGTTTAGCATTTTTGAAGTTCATTCCAGAGCGTCCAATGTTTTCATCAAAGATATTGTTATTACAGTCAGTTTCCGAACTCCATAATGCACGAAGGCAGAAGAGAGAGATAAATTATTTTGAATGTCTAGAGGAAATTAAAAGATGTATTAGAGATACATATGAATACTTTGATGTTGCTGATTCAGTTTGGTGGGAGTCTTTTTTCAGTAATCAAAGTGATATGATTTCAAGATCAGTAAATGAGGATACGCTTTTGAAGACTCCTTTTTTTTGGCCACAAAATATGCCAAATGAACATGAAAATCAAGAAACACACCATGTTGAACAACAACAGCCTCAAGATATTATTAATTTCCCACAGGTAGAGGAAAGAGAAATCTATATTGGTTCTAGAAGATCACGTGCACAACGTGAAACCATGGAAGACCTTTACAGGGGTTCTGTGCAGGATCTTAAGGAGGGTTGCATGATAGCAGTGTTAGCAGATGAAGATCCACTTGGCTATCCATTCTGGATTGCCAAGGTTATAAAGGTCATTAATGAAAATGAAGAGATTACGACTGTTGATGTACATTGGTATGCCACAAGTACCCACCCTTTCAATGGTGTGTACAAGCCAGAGATGGTAGTGGAAAAAAGAATTGGCAGAAAGAGAAAAAGAAAGGGCACAAATATAAATCGTCGCCGCATAGATGTCTTAAAATTGGAGGATGTTGACATACTTTTGTATGACTTCAATTTGACAAAGAGAGGAACTCTTCGGTTGCAGACCATAAATATTTTGAAGAAATTGCTACCAGAACAATTACTGTTGAAATGGGACTCTGCAGAATGTAGACGTAGATCTACAAGACTTTTGAACTCTGAAATGGTGGGCATGCATATTGACTCGGATGGAGCACTAGTTGATGAAAGAGAAGAATATGGATCATCTTCATCTGCATCGAGCCATTCATCTGAAGATGTAGATTATGATGGTGTGCCAGAACCTATGGCTGATTTTGAATAACTATCTAAGACATTTTTCTGTAATTGATGTTTGCATGGTAACTTGAAATAAAAATTTTGACTTCCATCTCATTTTTCATGAAGTTCTGAGACATTTCTATGTTTGTTGGATTATACGTTTTAATTATGAAGAATTCATTTTTTTAGAATATCTACAATGTAACAATGAATTACAAAAATAATTTATGTTATATTCAATGTACCAATGTTGATATTTTAATTATAAGTAAAATAGAAAATAGAAACTAATGTTGAATTTTTAGATTATGCAGTGATATTACAATGATATTATGTATTGTTACCATTTGGTATAAGATACTTTTAAAAGTTTTAATAATTATATGCGTCATTGAAACATAACACTTTGTTTTGATGCTTGATTTTTAGGTTTTGGTTGAAATTATATTTAAATTTGTCTTATGCTAAGATTTGGAAAAAGATAAGTTTTTATTCTTTAAAATTAAAATTACTCTTACTTGTTTCTGTTTTAAATTGTTAAGTCTTATATTTTCTCCATAATTTCATTGTTCAAGTATGTTGAACAATTTAAAATTGAAAAACTTTAGATTTACCTTTATCTTTAAGGTTATGGTTGAAAATAATTACAAATTTGGGGTTGTTTAAAGTCGATATTTTATGTTTAACAACATGGATGAAAATTGTTCAAAATTATAAGCCCTCCAGAGATGTATTTGTTTATCTTTAACATCATCTATCAAAAATGTTAGGAATTTATGATTTTAAAAAATGTCCTAATATGTTGTCTTTAATTCCATTGTCACAAGTGTCAAAATTATGACACAATTTTTTTTTTGTTATTCCAGCATCAACTGGTTTTGTTTTGAGGGTGTTTTTTCAATCTTTTTACAACAAACAATTTTGTTTTTAGCATAATTTTAGAAAATGTTGAAATTTGACCTTAAAAAAAAAACAAGTGCGTTCTGGAAGACACACTTTTTTTTTGGGGGGTGTTTTTTCAATCCTTTTTTCAACAAACAATTTTGTTTTTAGCATAATTTTATAAAATGTTGAAATTTGACCTTCGAAAAAAAACAAGTGCGTTCTGGAAGACACATTTTTTTTTTGGGGGGTGTTTTTTCATGTTTTTTGAACGTTTTTGGGCTAGAGTTACCGTTTTGAGGTCAGGTTACCTATTTCATCGGTAACAGTGTTCTTATTGGCCTTCACCCTCAGTTTCTGGTAGGAAGACTTACTCCTCCATGTAGGATTCGAGTTAGTCCTCCACCGAGTCCACATTTTGACTCCTCTTCTGGTTCATTAGTTTCCCCTTCTGGTTCCACCCCCTATTCTCCCCCTATCACCTTCACCATGTCTGGTTCAGGACCTAACGCTAGTGGTAACCCTGGCCCTAATGCTGGGAATACTACTAGTGGGACCGCAACAGGAACTACCCCGGCTGATTCCTTGCTCCCCTATATGGCAGGCCTTAGTCTTCCCGATTTTAACTAGTTGATCAATGACCCTATACGCCATGACGCTGGTTGGCCTACTATGCCAACCAAGCTCCCTTCTGACATCCCTAAGTTTGAAGGTCTTGCAGGAGAATATCCTACAAATCATGTTCAATCTTTCTACGTGTGGTGTTCATCTAACTCCATTATCGATGACTCTGTCCATCTTCAGTTTTTCCAACATACGCTTACTGGCGAAGCTTCTAAGTGGTATTTTGATCAGGCCTCATCCTCTAATACTACCTTTGTGACCCTTGTCCAGGCTTTTCTGTCTTATTTCCAGCTTCCCCTCCATTATGACATTGGTACCGAAATTTTGACTTCTTTCTGTCAATCGTCTGCGACCCGCCTATCTGATCTTGTCCAGGAATGGTGGAGAAGAAAGAGCCTATGTTGAGCCCCTACCTTCGAAGACTGTGTCTACATGGACTGGTTCCTTAGATCCATTTTTCCTGCTATAGGAAAATATGTCGCATCGTATTTCCCTCAAACCTAAGAAGCCTCTCTCAAGATTGCTTTAAAATATTACCTGATCTACACTCAGTCGAGTTATGTTTATACCATCTTACCTAATCTTCCTAGACCTGGTGGTGCCAATGCACCAGGGGCACCTCATGCCACCGGCAGTATCGTTGGAGCTCTTTCTCATCCATACGCTCAGCATCCCATGGGCTATGGTTTCCTTCAGGGAGGGGCCAGCACCTCCAGCACTCTTCCCCCTCCCAGTAGCATGTATCCAGGATACGGCATGCCTCATCCTTTACCCAACCTATTTACCACAATTTTACTCAACCTCCTTATTATCCGTATTTGTAGCCTGGTACTCGAGCTCCTCAAGCATTAGCACCTCCGCCTCCCTTTCCTTCTCAACCCCCGCAACAGCAGCCACCACCCCCTCAGGGGAAAGTATATGCACAGTAGAGCACAACTAATCCTCCTCCTTCCAAAAAGAAGAGGAAAGGCACTCAAAATCAATTTTCCCTGGTAATCCTAGACCTAATCCTCAAAATAATGCACCTAACATTTCTAACCAGCAACAAGGCATTCAACCTAAGCAGGACAAGCATGTTTGCACGAATAAGCCTTGTTCTTCTTATGGTGTTTATGGTCATTACACTCACGGTTGTCCTCTTTTACCACAGATGTGGTAGATGTGGGAGACTCAGGCAGCATCGTGAGGAAAACAAGCCTCCCCCTCTATCCCTCCCCATGTTGCGCCTAGTCAACCAGTTGTGTCTACTAATCCTTTCCCTCAGTAAGGATTCGTGGCTACCCAACCACCTGAAGGACACGCGGCCACTCAACCTCCTCCATCTAGTACCTCTGATTACCAGATTCTCATGATGAACTCTGACCAACCTATAACCATAGACCTCAATCTTCAGACTCGGTCCTGTCAGTACAACAAGCCTCCTGCTATGTCTACCCCCAAGCCCCCTTCTTCAAGTCCTACAGAGCCTCTTTAGACAACCAATGGTCCTTTGTAGATCCTTCAACCTAAGGCGGAGGTTCATACCAAGATCCCTAAGGGAACATTATGTCGAAATGCTGCTTCTGGAAAAGATTCCCATTCGTATAGTATAGTAGATGATTTGGTGCAATCTCCTACTACCATCGCAATGCTGGAACTCCTCCAGTCGTTCTCTTCACAACGAAAAGCTCCACTATCTTCCATGGGTACTGTAGATCCTTCAGATGATCGATTGATCATCTTCGATGTTGACCGACTAGAACATCCTCCTCTTCCTGCTTCTTTCGCCCTCCAAATCCCATTCAAGATCCAAAACGCCAACATTTCCCATTGTATCATTGATGAGGGGGCATCCACCTGTGTGATGTCCGCTTCGGTTTGGAAGCAACTTGGATTGCCTGAGTTGGCCCCTTCCATGATCACTCTCCGAGCGTGGGAAGGGCACGCCTTCCATCCCATTGGTTTGTTCTGCAATTTTCCTATTACTCTTGTAGGCAAGATTGTTTGCGTTGACGTAGAAGTCATTGATGCCCCCTTAGATTACAACATTCTATTGGGTTGTAGCTACACCTATGTGATGTCTGTTGTGCCATCTGTGGTTCACCGCAAGATGTCCTTTCCCCATAATGGAAATATAGTCACCATTAACCAGTTGACATATTATGAACTGAAGTCTTAGACCTCCCCTGAGTCCATCATATCTTCGGTGGCCAACAAGTAAACTGTCAACCCCTTGACTAGTGTCTCACCCGGAGTCTACAAAGACTCCTCTTTGCTTGGTACATTCCCTGGTCTTCCTCCTTCTGTCTCTCATCCCAGCTCATTGAATGTTTGCATGATACAATCGTCTCGGGCTTCCCTCAAGCAGCCTGCTTCAGCTAGTCAGTAGCCCCCCACCCTCCGCAACCTGCTCCTAGTCCTTCGATTCAGCCTTCTGGACCCCCTCCTCCTGGCCCTTCACCTACAGCTAGTATCTATGAGCCTCTCTACCCTCTTAGAACGGTTCCTCCAGGTGTTAACCATCCCGGAACCATCCCACCTGGCCATTACCCCTCTGGTCAGATATCGTTCTTAGCTCCCCCTCCTGGAGTGTTCTCGGTACCTGTCATGGGTACCCTATCCCTTCTTAACCTGACCCTGGGGATTCCTAACCTCGCCTTTTCAACCCAAACCTTATCTTTCTTTGACCCTGGTTCAACTGGTTCCTATGACTCATCCCACTGCTACCATGTCTCAGCCACCTCAATAGGAACCTTCTCTTGTTGCGACAGCTTCAAGTAAAAAGGGAAAAGCTCGTAAGAAGGCATAAAAGAAAAGGCTACCTCGACTGACCCTACTCCTCCTCATCCTCTAAATCCTTGTGCTTTATGTGATGTTGTTGGTCATGCCACGCATACTTGTCCCAAGTTGCCTCGTATCAAGCCCATGGTTAATATTGTGTTCCCAGATTCTGTGGTCCATGAAGCCTCTATTTCTTCCTCGACTACAACCAAGAACCCTAACACTATTCACACCAGCCAACCTTGCACCTTGTGTGATTTCCATGGCCATTATTCCCACCATTTTCCCCTCCTCACGCATTACCATGCCTCTTTGGAGGTATTTCGAGAGTACGATATTGAACAGAAGTAGTCTGCCTCTCCTGTCCTTACGCAGTATGCTTCGAGCTAGCTTGAGGATTTACCCACTCCCATTGACATTCCCCCTCCTGATGTCGAGATGATGGAGCCTGTGACCACCATCCTCTACCTATCATCATTCATGAGACCCTCGGTGGAAACTCGCTCTGAGACTCCCCCTTCTGTTTTGCTCGACCTCCCTTCAGCGATTACCCTGGGCTCAACATCGGTGGATCCCTTATCTGCTTTTTCTTCCGTCACCCCCCGTGACGATGCGCATGTGAACCTTTCTTCTCATGATGATGAGTCAGGTAGCTTCGTCGCGTCATGTGGTCTCTCTTCCTCTAGTCTATCCATCTTCTATTATGATGATGACATCATGGAAGCATTGTCCACCCCTGATTTCATCTTTCCCACCCATAAGCGGGATGGCACCATCCGTGTGTATGGTGACTTTCGCGGCCTAAGCACAAGCTACACCTCTGGTAGCTCCCACACACCACCTAATCGTCGGTGTGTGCGTATTATGCATCTTACCTAGATCACTCCCTCTCGTAGTGTTTGTTCGATTTGACTTTGTGCTTAGGTTGCCAGCATTGTTCATCATCCTCCCATTTATTTTCTTGTGGCACCTTTTAGATGGACCTGTCGTCCACACCTTATATCGGTTATTCCAATGGTGCAAGTAGCTACTCCTCGAATCTAGGCTCGGTAGGTTGGGCCATTTTTACCCCCTTGCATTCACTTGTTTTCTCGAACGATGTATGCATTGGTACTACCACCAATAATCAGGCCGAGTATGATGCAGTGCGAGGTTTATTAGCTGATGCCCTTTCGCATCGCATCCTCCACCTTCATGTTCGTTTATATTCCCTGCTTCTTGTCATGCAATTGAATGGTGTATATTGTGTGCATAATCCTATCCTTTTTAGAAGATATTTACGAGTGAAGCTTTTGATGCGTGAGTTTGAAATCATTACATTTATTCATGTACCTAGAGCACAAAATCACTATGTAGATAGCATTGCAAGCAATATT
This sequence comes from Pinus albicaulis, assembly GCA_034641835.2. Lineage (NCBI taxonomy): Eukaryota > Viridiplantae > Streptophyta > Pinopsida > Pinales > Pinaceae > Pinus > Pinus albicaulis. The sequence goes on from CM076578.1 coordinate 1,084,385,492, forward strand.
CTAGATTGGCATTTAGCACATGCATTTAACACAAGAAAATAAAATAAAATCATCAAAACGATGCATATCCATAATATGTGTCATATAACATGTTTTAGAGTCCATCAACTCTGATACATATGACATGCCCATAGCATGTTACACAAACTAAAAACTGGGGGCACCACCTACCCCTACACACTAATCACTCTCTGGAGGATCCCGAGCCAATGGCTCTGCTCCTACAGCTCGTATATCACGCATCCCTTGTCTGTCCATTTCCATGCGCCGCATGACCCCTCGCCACTCTGAGGGTAGACCAATACATGGCTCTATGTACTGGTCATCTAAGTATTTCCAGCAGTGCTCTCAAACACTGGTCAGAAACCTCTCACACATATGATTAATTTCCTCTAGGAGGGTTGTTGCATCCTCATTTTGTGGTGCTCTCGATCCACTAGGTTTGGTAGTTCTTGATACTGCAAGCTGTCCCATATACTCGGCCAGTTTTACCGGTGCTTTATCTACATACCAAAAGTGGAAGAATTAGTACCATATACAATATTCTGAAACCTTACAATGCATATAAAAGATTATCAATTTGTCACTTAACATTGGGCCCCCATACTCAACCTGGCGGAGTGGAAAATCTAGGTCCCCACGATAACTCATCCCACTATAGGGATAGTCATCTATGTAAAATGGCATCTGATCCCAATGAGAAAAAAAATCTGGTTGGAACACTCATCCGACTGCCCCACCTCCTCCTCTGCACAGTAGTTGCCCCCATCGACACATTTTGGGCTCCCTCTGGCCCCCATCCTGGAGCTGTATGTGAGGTCGAAGTGTCGGGATCTTCTCAAAGAAGAGCGAGCATAATACTCTACCATAAGTACAGTCATGGTTCACTTTCTGCTTGCATAGCGACAATTGTTGTTTCAACGACGATAACATCATCTGGGCCCACCCATAGTAGGTCCCACTCAACACACTCTCCACAAGCATCATCTGCCCTCCAGTGATGTGGTGGAGTTCCTGGTTGCCTAGGATCTGCAGCACCACTGCGACCACAGCACGAGTCTCTAACCTCTCTAGATCCTCGATGGGTATCTGTGTCCCTTTGAAATTTAAACCTAGTCGATAATGGCGCTCTACAAAATCCCTGATCTGCCGCCCTCACAGTAACATTGGCTAAGTATTCCCTACCATCCCAAGTGGTGGGAGACCAGTCAGAAAACATATATCGTGGACCGTCATCTCGATCCGGTGCCCCTGCACTATAAATACCTCATGGTCTGGATCCCAATAACTAACAATCTGGGCCAACAAGAGCTCTCCAGCTCTCATCAGAGGGTTCTCCACAAACTTCAGAACCCCAAACCTAGCCAATGCACTACGGACACCCTTATCCTCTCGGATATTTGACAGTAATGTGTCTAAGTCTCTCTCTCTCTCCAGTTGTAATATTCCACATTAGGAACAACTACACTATTGGGAATATCTCAAGATATTACCAATGTGTAGATTAGCAATACATAAACATGAGCTGGAAAACAATAGTGAATAAATTAAAACAAGAATGCCGGAAGATCCACATAACCATTACATTAGATCATTGCAGCAAAAATGTGTACAAGATATTGAGGAAATGATCTAGGCAATGCAGCCTCAATGAAACAAGTACATAAAATATGACAAAGCACTACTACACAAGAATGCCCAAGGCTATGACTACACAGTCTATGAAGGAGAAATGCTGCAAAATAGTGTAAATACATAAATATGACAATATACAGCTCAAATGCAAGAGGGGGATCAAGATCTCAACCCTGGGAAACAACAATACACAATCCTCAAAAGGATTGGCTAAAATATACACAAAATGGAAAATCTACAAAAATGCCTGAGTTGCTGGGCAACAGCTGCAACTCAGAAAATAGAAATGGATGAAGATAGCTGATGATGCTACAAATGATGGCTGAATTTCATCCAAAGGATCTCTTAGGTGAAAGGCTGATCCAATCCCTGAAGATCTCACCCTCCAAAATAGTGGAGCAATTCCCCACTACATTGGCACTCAGAAATAACGCAGTCTAGAGAAGGGACTGCGATGTTGGTGAAGAGAAGAGCTTGGCCTGATGCCAATGATATGCAATATGCTCAAAAATCTCCCTCACTAACCTCCCAGAGGAATATAATCTCCCTCCTCTAAAATATGAGCCAAGGAAATGGTGTTGTGGAGTCTCCACTGCAACACAGAATTATGTTGCTGCAGCAATAACGTTGTCCTAGAGGAGGTGGATTTGGCCTTGAGCCAATAAATGTGGAGAATGAAGAAAAATCCTTCAAGAGGCCTCTCAAGAAGGTGAAGAAATCCTAAACAGGAATTCCCCCAGCAATTCTTGCTAAACAGCAAAAGAATGCTCAATGTCTGAATAGACAATGAAATCAATAATCCATAGCATGAATAACAATGGCTGCCTTGCCTTCCTTTTAAACAAGTGAAAACTCTCTCTCCATGGGCCCCATCCATTAGGGTTTCATCCACCAAATATCCTCTTCCTCATTCACGCTGTGTTGTCTCATAAAGTGATCCACTCCTCCTATGGTAGCATTGTTGACTTGGTCAAACATGACCTTGTCTTCATGCATTTGCCCCTTTTCACGCTTGAGGGTGCAAAATGAAGCTACTCTGATGACCCCTTTCACATTATGAGGGAATTTATTCATGTATTCAATAAAAATGGGTTCCTTTACCCATTTATTTAGCTACAAGGTGATAAAATCAAAACTTTAATATTCCATTTAGCCATGTGCTAAAATGGGAATATTACAGTCCTCCCCTCCCAAATGTTGCTTGTCCTCAAGAAACTGCAAGGATAGAACTGAAGAATCTCCACCCAAGGAATGGATTATAAAATATGTTGAGGAACATCTTCCTCATGTAGATCCTCCATCCCCCAAGAAATCATCCATACAAAGTGATTTACCCCCCAACATGGCAACTCCTGACAATCACCTTCCACCTTTGGCTCCTGCAATATACGTGGGCTGAAAATCTGATCTTGGTAGACAAAATAGCCTACCCCATGCTGTCCTCCTCTCCACTTAGGATAAGTTTAGAGTATATGTTGATCTTGGGCTGCAATAAAGTTTCCCTCTAGTGGCAAGATAAAGACTAGACCTCCAAGGATCTCTTCCCCAGCATTATGAAACTTGTTGTCCCAAATCACCTCATATGTGATGAGTTGGAAGTCACCATCATATGGCATCCAATCAATCATATGGCTCACCTCAAATGGAAACAAATTTTTTGTTGTAGTGGCCACATGTCCTCTCATGCTCCCATTAGAACATGCAATGCAAATAATGTGGGAGATCTCTCCCCCAACGGACACATCCAACCAATGTGTCATTCCCCCAATCATGCTCTCAACAAATACAAAGACAACAGCAACATAATGAACCATAATGAGAACCATGCTTGTTGTCATGTGTGGCAAGGGAGAAGGACAATGGTTGCTCCATTGTAACCAATGCATTTTGACCCTCAACTGTAAAAGAGTGTGACAAAAAGTGTGGCCTCTCAACCACTTGCTTGTTGTCCTACTCTCCTAAAATGTATGGAGAAAGTGAATGATGTATGGTGCAAGGTGAGTAGGTCGTCCAAGATACATTTCCTCCCCAAGTCCTCCTAGGGAGTGGTCACCAATAGTGCTCATGGCCTCAAATAGACCATGGGGTCTAGAAAGAAGAATTCTCCTCCTTGGAGCAACATCCTGTACATATATGGTTAAGGGATGAATATACAAATCATCATGCAAATAAACAATACCCTTACCATAATTTTTGTGTATGCAAATGGAGTGGCTCAAAAATGAGTCTCCTCTCATCCTCAAAGAGAAAAGAGGTGGTTGTGCTAACTACTCCAAAGAGTTATGTATCTCCTCCATCTACACATGATCTATGCATCTCCTCATATGATGATCTGTCAATATCACGCAAGCAAGATGATCCTGGGAGAAATCCACTCCTCTGGAATCAATGAATGGTGCCTCAACATGTGAAGCATCCCTCCTCCTCTGCTAGTCCAGTGGTCTCCCCAGAAAAGTGTCTCCATTCAATGAGACATCCTCAACAAGAGATGACTGAATAAATGAATGAACAAGTCTATCCATGCTTCCACTGCGCAATCCAATCACCTTCTTAAGTGCATCAACATCATAAAATAGACAGGGATGTGTGCTCCTCTTCACATCATCATGGTCATCCTCCCTATCTCCTCCTTGTGCCTCCATGGTTCCACACCTCCCCAACAATGGCACATGTAGAACATGGGTTGTGCCTTGATATCCATACATGAGATCCTAGGGACTTCCTTGCAAAGATGCAAGAATCCCTCTACCTGGAGCAAGAGCTCCTCCTTCCTCTGCATGAGGCACTATATAATCTCTAGATGGCACAGTTTTGTTGCCCTCAGCTTCCTCAATATAGATGGGCAACCCTCCAATAATGTTGCCTGCACATAAGGAATCTCTCCCAAGGTGGAAGTAATTCCTGATCATCAAAGGTCAAGGAGTATCCCCTTTGCACCATGATAGGGCCATCTCCTACTCTTGCAACATCATACAAGAAATGAGAGCAAATCTGCCCTTTCTCTACAAAGAATGACCCCAGCAACAAATGTCTTTATTGCTTCCTCATGCTCTCATCATGCAAGATATGTGATGAATACATAGTGAATGATATTAATGTTGCATCATCACTATGCACTGATACTCTTTGCTGCTCCATAATGCCAGCATCCTTCCACATCTTCTACATCCTCTTACCCTTGGAAAGATTGTATTCCAAGTGATGGCCAAACTCCTTCAAGAGTAACCAGTGCAGCCAAGCCTCCTGCTGCCTGGTATCATAAATCTGCAAGTAGCTCACCAGCTCCTTGCTCATCATCCACTCAAAAAATTGTGGATGTCTCCTTCCATCCTTCATCTTGGTAATCCTCCCATGAGGGCTACCATCATCCCAAATCAAACTCCTGCATTTCATGGGATCTTGAAATGCAATCTTCTCGAGGATCAATTTGACCCTATGAGGATCCAAATAGGTGGTAGGAAAAAACCTCTCGTCATGTTGTGCATGGCTCAAGAAATGTCCAACACAGTCATGAGAGATGTTACCCATCCAAAGATGTCCTCCATCTTCTATTTGCTCCTGTGAGAAGGGAAGAACCTCCTCAAACTGTTGAAGAATATTGCAATCCATGATGTGTGGGAGTGCACCTCCATTGAAATCTCTCTTGGAGATCTCCTCCTCATGCATGGCCTTCCAAAACCCAAGAGGTCCCGGATCTGTTGCAAGTAGAAGTCTCTCTTTGAGCTATGGCATGCTTATTGAGATATTTTCATCTAGAGAGGAGAAAGAGTTTCTTATCTCCAGATGTCTTCTCCTTCTTTCTACTCCTCTCATGGCTTCCTGAGTGAATTTTTCCTTTGAGTGTTCACATGAGGAATGGCTCCTCTTTTCTCCTTCACTGCTTTTGCACAACACAGTGCTATTCTGATGCTCTAGGTCAGATACATGCAATGATGTAGACCCATCCAAAGTGTTTGCTAAAATGACAAGAGATGGATTTTTAATCATACCTCGGTGAAATGTGGAAGCTCTTTGCAGGGCTACAAGAGTTTCCTCCTCATAAGTGTTGGCCTCCCAAACTGCTGAAGATGAAGGCTGCTCCTCCATGGTCCCAACAACGCTAGTACATGCCTCATTAGCTGGTGGTGAGGGCTCCTCCCTCCTATTTCCAAACCTCCTGATCAATATTTGAGAAAACTCAACAAGAGTAGAAACCCTTGTATGACTTAGATGGCTGATCCACAAATTCTTTGCTTCACCTTCAAGGTGCAGTGCTGCAACTTATACAGCCTCTCTTTCTAATACAGGATGTAGTAGGAATAAAGCCTCTAGTTTCTTCACCCAAACCTCTGCTGCACATGTGAGTGATCCATAAAATGTGGACAATAGAAATCTATTTCCTCTCATCATCCCATAGTTGCGGGGTCTTCTTTCCTCTTTCTGCTGAATAAATTGTGGAAAAGCTAGAGTCTCTTGGAAGGCTCTAGGTTTGGCTTGGTATTCAGCAAGTTACTCACTTAGAATTTCGAATTCCAAGTGTTCTTCATGCTTCTGGTCTTCTTCTTTATGAGAGTAGGAAATGCATGGTTCTTCCACTTCTCCTTCTTCAATCTTCTTGACCTCCTTGGAGAGGCCTCCTCTGGATCTGAAAATAGATGAGAGTAAACTCATCTTCTTCATCATATTGATATTCTTTGGCTGAGACTCACAGGCTAAGCCATAGATCATGCTCTGATACCACTGTAATATTCCAAATTAGGAACAGCTACACTATTGGGAATATCTCAAGATATTACCAATGTGTAGATCAGCAATACATAAACATGAGCTGGAAAATAGCAGTGAATACATTAAAACAAGAATTACAGAAGATCCACATAACCATTACATTAGATCATTGCAGCAAAAATGTGTACAAGATATTGAGGAAATGATCTAGGCAATGCAGCCTCAATGAAACAATTACATAAAATATGACAAAGCACTACTACACAAGAATGCCCAAGGCTATGACTGCTCAGTATATGAAGGAGAACTGCTGAAAAATAGTGTCAATACACAAATATGACAATATATAGCTCAAATATAAGAGGGGGAGCAAGATCTCAACCCTGGGAAACAACAATACACAATCCTTAAAAGGATTAGCTGAAATATACATAAAATGGAAAATATACAGAAATGTTGAAGTTGCTAGGCAGCAGCTGCAACTCAGAAAATAGACATGGATGAAGATAGCTGATGATGCTGCAAATGATGGCTAAATATCATCCAAAGTATCTCTCAAGTGAAATGTTGATCCAATCCCTGAATATCTCACCCTCCAAAATAGTGGAGCAAGTCCCCACTGCACTGGCACTCAAAAATAACGCAGTCTTGAGAAGGGACTGCGCTGTTGGTGAAGAGAAGAACTTGGCCTGATGCCAATGATCTGCAATATGCTCATAAATCTACCTCACTAACCTCCCATAGGAATAGAAGCTCCCCCCTCTAAAATATGAGCCAAGGAAATGGTGTTGTGGAGTCTCCACTGAAACACCCTGCAACATAGAATTATGTTGATGTAGAAATAACGTTGTCCTGGAGGAGTTGGCTTTGGCCTTGAGCCAATAAATGTGGAGAATGAAGAACAATCCTTCAAGAGGCCTCTCAAGAAGGTGAAGAAATCCTAAACAGGAATCCCCCCGGAAATTCTTTCTAAACAATAAAAGAATACTCAATGTTTGAATAGACAATGAAATCAATAATCCATAGCATGAATAACAATGGCTGCCTTGCCCTCCTTTTAAACAAGTGAAAGCTCTCTCTCCATGGGCCCCATCCATTAGGGTTTCCTCCACCAAATATCCTCTTCCTAATTCACACTGCGTTGTCTCATAAAGTGATCCACTCCTCCTATGGCAACGCTGTTGACTTGGTCAAACATGACCTTGTCTTCATGAATTTGCCCCTTTTCACACTTGAGGGTGCAAAATGAAGCTACTCTGATGATCCCTTTCACATTATGAGGGAATTTGTTCATTTCTTCAATAAAAACGGGTTCCTTTACCCATTTATTTATCTGCAAGGTGATAAAATCAAAACTTTAATATTCCATTTAGCCATGTGCTAAAATGGGAATATTACACCAGTTGATCCGTAATTCTGCCATATTAGCACAAAACCATCATATTTGTCAATGTACAGATAGGAAAGACTGTATCCAAACATCAAAACCCAGTTCTCAGCCAAAAAACAACAAAGAAAAACCCCTCTCTATTAGGTCGCACTTTTCAAGCCCAATCCTAGGACAAGTCGCAGTTTTCTGCCCAAAACCTGCTACCTAGGTCACAATTTTTGCCCCAAAAAGTGCGACCCAGCCGTGAAAAGGAGAAAGGGTTTGTTCCTGAGCTTTGGGAACCTAAACTTAACTTTCAATCCACTGAAATGAAAGAGTAGGGTTAGGCCTTTTACCTGCAATTGACGGATCTCGATTCCAACGGTCGGTTTGTCCGTTATGATCACCGCAAGATTTAGGCCCTTCTCTCCTCTCTACATTCACCACAGCTCCATTTGGAAATGAGTGAATTTGGAGGGAAAATTCCTTATTAAAAGAGAAACCCCTAATTTTTCTTTTTCCTACAGTGACCAAACCTAGCTCAGTTTGACAAACCATTTGTATCGTTGGAAAGCTCTCACTGAGCCCTCAATGGGTATTTGTTAGTTTTTCGTGATTTGATACTTCACCAGGAGACATTTTGTCCTAGAAGGGTCACTTTACCACTCCTCAAAATCAAATTTCTTCACTTGCAACACTTGTACCTGGGGCACCACTTTGCCTCCATATTTGTCCCGGCTCATGTCGATTTTCATCGTGAGTAACCATCATGTACTCATGTTTTTATGGTCCCCATTGGACCTTATCTGTGTGGCAGCATCGTTGAGTTGCCCTTATTTAGAGCATATGATTTGAGTCATCATCACATCCATGGAGTTTATCCCGAGTCCCTTTGTATCCCACTATAGCCCTCCATCCTTCATTGGTTGGTTCCTCTCTCGTGTCGCACATTATGGCCTTCAGTCCTACTGTGCCCTATCCACTTTGATATTGTGTCAGTCGCTACCAGGTCATCCATGCCCTTTATGCTTTAACAAGGGAAGTCGTTCTTCCACTACTCAGTACCCCCCATTTCATCATCATCCCTGGTGTCAGTCTGTCAGTGCTCTACTATTTTCTCTTGTGCCTTAGTTGAGGATCCCTTATTGCCTCACCTATGGCGAATCTACTTCTGTTGACATTAGATCATTTATTCCAGAAGACAGGTCTAGAGGGCGATGTACCTTGGTTCCAGCTTCCACGCTTGTTCGGTGCCTTGGATCAAGAAAAGGGACTCCTTATTTCCCTTTGACTTGATTTTTTCTCGACTCCAGCTCCTTATAGCATGATCGAGATCTGTATACTTGATGGTTCAGTGACGCAAATGATGATACCAGTGATTCTCGATTTTGTGTGAGATGTTTTCAGACCTCATGAGGGGGTGGCCCTGCCCCCCACATGCCTGGATGACCTCTTCAGTACAGCCTTTGATGCAACTCCATATATTTGATGATGTTAGCCTTAGCCTCTTGCAGTGCCTTTTATTTTACATGTATGAGTCAGATTTTTAGATCCCTTTCCTATTTACAGGGGCACTTTGGTTGTACTTATATCTCATGTACTCAGATATTATTGTATAAGTCCTGGATGTTATCCCAGGCACAGTATGTATGTGGGATTCATTATCATGTTTTTACCTGGCTCATGTTTATGCCAGCATGTACTATATTGTTCAGTCCCTTATTTACTGGGCGCATTATTCTTTGTAATTGGTCTCGACGGGCAGAGGTATGCCTCCACCGCTGCCTATAACACAAGTACTCACTCATAAAAGAGACTTGTCGCACTTGTAAGTCTCATCTCCTCAGGTTCTAGTCCTCTAGTTCTTTGATCTACCTTATATTTCTCTCTCTCTTACTTCCCCTTTGGTGTCTAGTGATTGATTTCTTACAACGTACTTTGGTCATACGATTAGCTCCTAATGCTCGCACGCTAGGGGGAAATCTGTTACACCATTTTTTGGTCATCTAACCTGATACTATTAGATGGACCTAGGTACACCATGTAAGACCAATTTTACCCTAAGTAAAATTGCTTTCACTATGAAAAATAACTTAGTAAACCACATTTATTAAGTTGTTTATGGTCTAAACAGGAAACCCCATGAGGAAATATTAAATAAATCCACATTTGTTTGATTTTCCTCAAGGAATAATTAGTTAAACAATAGTTTAATTAATATTCTTAGTCATATTTAACCCAAAACAGGAAAATTAATTAGATAAATCATTATTTATCTTATTATTTTCTAGGAATAATTATTTAAACCTTATTTAAATAATATTCCTTGTTAAACTTGACTAAATCATTTATAACTAAATTAAATAAATCATTATTTATTTGAGTATTACTCAACCACATCCTTAAAATAATAAATAAATCATTTATTTATTTATTATTTACAAATAAAGGGATTTGACCCAAGTCAAATTCTTTTTCCCTCCAACAAATATAATAAAATATTCCATAAAAGTTGGATCTAGAATTGGTTAATAATATTTTAATTATGCACCAATATCTAGACTAACTCAATATTTTGTTATAAATAGAAGGGTTTTTCCATTCACTCACGACCTTTTGTTGCCTAAATATCACTTTGGATCTATACTTTTGGTCTGACTTTGATCCACCATCATTGTTATATTTTGCTACCATTTTCTTGTGATCTCCCTTTGAGTTCCATTTTTGTCTGGGTTTTCTACACCATCAAGAGAGAGGGATTTTAGATCTGAAGTGCTGAGGACTTACAAGAACCCATCCCATTGAGGGGGACTGGTAACATCTTTATATGTTCCCTTCCCAGGTGTCAAAAAATACAAAAATTCTTTAAAACGTTCTTGTCTTGTCTATTGGATGCATGGAGAAACTCTTGCTTTTATTTACTGCTTAATGTCTTTTAATGCATAGATCTAGATTTTGTAGCATTTATCTTGGTCAACTAATTGTAGATCTAAAGATATTGGCAGCCATCTTTATTGTTAGGGTTGTTTGTTACACGCAGCTAAAGTGAGCCTTTTTCGTACGCTTGCGATTAAGATTCATACTAACAGGGTTTAAGGAAAAATTTGAACACTTATGTTCAATGGAAATTAAGATGGGAGTGGTCATTGTGTTTTTTCAGCCTGCTCAAAAAAGTGAACAAGAATCAATGATGTGGTCATTTACTTGATTGGTTATATTGGAAATAAGAGTTCACTTAGTGTATATATCATCTCTAAGTAAGGTTAGGGTAGGTAGGTGTGCAAATAAGCTCAGTACTTTGAGCATTTTTCTAGTTTTAGTTTCAGATCTCTTTCTAGTTTTCAGTTCAAGTGTGTTCCAGAATACAAGTTGCAAAGTGTTGATTGCAGCTTGAATTTTCAGCCACAGAGGTTTTGTAGCAGATTAAGTTGCAGATTTTGGATCAGCCCAATGGATCAGACCACTAGTCTACGATGTTCTTGACACCTCCTGAAGGAGCTACCATCCCCAACTGGAGCCACTGTTAGGGTCCTATAATTTAAAAAATCTCAGGATGACTGATTATTTATTTTTAGTTCATTTATATTCAAAATAATATTCCATAGCAAAGCTCAGTTGGAGAGGGGGGGCAAAAAGAGGCAAAGAATGGCTTCTCCTAGGTTGGAAATCTCAGTAGAAGTTAAAGGCCCATAAATAATTGTTTTCAAAAAAACCTTTAGAACTGATTCTAAGTTCTAAAACATCACCAACAAAGAGGTTTTCAGACTTTATATAACTAACTCTGCCATATCATATAATTAATTCCATCATTATTATAAACATATGTTATGAATTTCGGGCATTTAATTATTATCATATATTTTATATGATTTTATTTACAATATGACCTTTACCTTAAGTTTGGTTTTAAATATAAATCTGCCCTTACCGCACCATCCCATCGCATTAATCCTTCGCTACCTGAAAAACCTCTCACATCCATATTTAAACCTCCGTTCACTTACCTGCTCATCCGCCTTACCCTGCTTCCATCCGAAAATCAACATAGCTTTTCATCCCCCCCTCTCCAACTGAGCTTTACTATCGCAGGGGGGAGGGGGGTGGTGGGGGGTGTCCGAAATGAGAAGTTTCATGGTCTGGGCCCTACCCTTACGTGACGCATTCATGATACTTCACACCCCCTCGCTCTAATACTTCCTACCACTTCACTACCACCTGAAAGTCATTTTTTTCTACAAAAAAAAACCACTCCCGCCACCGCTGCTCCACCTCCACCTACCAAATCCCGCCGCTGCTGTGTCACGTCGACTCCCTCCACCATAACTCCACTGACTCCTACCATCTCAATCTCTCCACATAGCCATTCTGCGCCATTCCCGTCTAAGGTTTATTGAATCATTGTTGTATGTTTTAGAAGGAAGTAGTGGGGTTTCCATTTCAAACTCTACTGCAACAGCAATAGACACAGTAAAGACAAAGGCAGTTTAACATAAAGTGGCCATTACTACAGCCAATGCATTTCACCAGCACACCCTTCCCAGCACCCGTTTTCCACCAAAGCAGAGCCAGATGTGGGTGTTGTTTTATCATTGCCTCTTCGGCATCACACTAGCCAGATTCTGATCACTCTGTAATCAACAACTGAATGGTAAAGTAAAAACAACCACTGTTTTGGCCATATTTATATTATCACCGCCATTGCATGGTTCCACTTTTCTATTTTTTTCTTGAATGTAAGTAATGACAATCACTGAAGTAGATAGGGAAACCGACTTAAGTTTGAGTTAAATATTGCATGCATGGGCAGTATCAGGGGTGAGACCTCAAGGGAGAAAACGATTTTAAAACTCTCATCTAGTTGTAAACACCTTTTTTGGATGAATGAAAAGACTCTGATGTTTCTAGATTCTTGTGTTATGTTTTAATGGCGATGTACTTCTTCATGCTATCTACTTTCTTTTATTCTGCCATTGCTTTATCTCTTTACTATGGATAAGAAAATTTTGTTTAGGACTTGTCACTGGGCACCCTGCATAGTCTTGAAACAGTATCTATATTTTCCTCTAAAATTTGAATGTAGAATTTAGATAGGGTCTACTCTGCATTCACATGGAATCTTAAATCTCTCCTCCTTTTCCATTTCACAAACTGTAGAGATCCATTGACATGAATAGCTTTCTTGTTTACACATGATCTCAGTTATTCATCCATTTAAATATGTTTACACCTATTTGACTCCATAGCCCAATGGCCCTCTTTTGTTGTCTCAACCACAAATTTTCAAACAAACCTCATTGCTCTAATAACTAACCTAAAATTCCAAATCAAGAAAGCTATATCTAACAGAGGGATCCCTCTCTGGGTCTAAGAGGGCTAGATCCTAGGCCCAAAGCGGTTTTGATGTTGGCCCTCCGGCATTCTGTCTGCAGCCTTTGGAATTATGGGGAATTAACATAGTGGCGACCATACTGGGGAACTTTCTCCAGAAATGCACTTCAAGTTTTAGTTTTGAGTTTTGATGGTGAACATAATTCAAGCACCATAAGTTTATTCCATTCACCTAGCGACTCCATTGGCAGCAAAATCCAGAAATAGAGATTCACTGGTGACTCCACAAGCTCAAAATGGGATCATTTGCAAGGATATATGCTCCAATGAACATATATTACATTCCAAGTTTCCCAAACAAAATTCCTCCGGTAAATTGGCAAAGAAATCTTCCTATTTTTCAAGATGAGAATGTTGATAATGCTTGGTTACATTTCATTCAATTTCACATACATTCATGGAAGCTGAAAGTTGAATGGCATGAGGATTTCCATGTGAAGATGTTCATGGCAGCATTAGAAGGAAAATCGAGGGAATTGTATGAAGGTTTAAACCATGGTATCTTGTTTTCTTTTAAATATTTCCACAAAGCATTTTATGAGCATTATAAAGAATATTCTCTATCTTTGTCATTAGCTGAAAATTGTTGTGATCAATTTGAGGATTTAATACAATACCTTGAAAGTATTGATGAAGATCTAGCAGATATGAATGATGGGGATCTGATAGAATAACTCTATGGATTTCGTTCTCAAGTTAATTGTCATGATGATCAAGAGAAGTTAGTTGAAGATGATATCAATCAAGAAATGAAAGTAGATTCACATGATCTGTCTTCGAAGACAAATGATAATCCGTCTTCTCCATTGTATAAAATTAAAGAATACATTCAGCATCATAGTCGATCTTCACGAGAGAAAGAAAACAATTTTTGTTTAATCCAAAGAAAACAAAGACTACCTCCTCCTTTGACTGAAAAATAAATTAATCAGATTCTAAGCACTCAACCAACCTCTCAATTTCTATGTGATTAGGAGATTAATTCTATTTGTTCTACCGTGGATTTATGTATTGAAGGTGATTTTCATGAAGAAACGAAAGTAGAACATATTGATGCTGAGTTTTTTTTACATTCAAAAGAGGGCTTAAGAGGGCTTATTGATAGAAATTACTTTTTCTCATCAAAATGATATTCTTCAGACAGAATTAGGAAATCTTAGTCAAGATATATCAAATTTTATTGAGGACAACATATTGGTATACAATGAAGATGCCATATCAGATAATCATGAAGAATGTGTAGATATTCTCTTTGAGAATGATCCCGAGCATAATAAATTGGAACAAAGAGTAGTCCTAGATGAAGCTTGTTATTTGAATCCTCAGGACCAAGTATTTTTCCACAATCCTTTTGCCGGCTTCCTAGAATCATTTAAAGAAGGAGTATTCTATGACATGAATGATTTGTTGCAAGGTTTAAGGGAAAATTTGAACACTTCTGTTCAATGGAAGTTAATATCGGAGTGTTCATTTTGTTTTTTCAGCCTGTTCAAAAAATTGAAAAAGAATCAGTCATGTAGTCATTTACTTGATTGGTTATATTGGAAATAAGAGTTCACTTACTATATATATCATTTCTAAGTTAGATTAGGGTAGGTAGGTGTGCAAATAACCTTAGTACTTTGAGAATTTTTCCAGTTTTAGTTTCAAATTTCTTTCTAGTTTTCAATTGAAGTGTGTTCCAAACTACAGGTTGCAGAGAGTGTTGATTTCAGCTTGAAGATTTTCAGCCACAGAGGTTTTGTAGCAGATTAAGTTGTAGATTCGGGATCAGCCCAATGGATCAGGCCACTAGTCTACGATGTTCTTGACACCTCCAGAAGGAGCTGCCATCCCCAGCTAGATTCACTATTAGGGTCATGTAAATTACAGAATCTCAAGATGACTTATTATTTATGTTCAGTTCATTTATATTGAAAATAATATTCCATGGCTGTCATCTATTTCCAAGAAGGATCTGCTGGCTAAAAGAGGCAAAGGATGGCTTTTCCTAGGTTGGAAATCTCAGTACAAGTTAAAGGTGCATAAGGAATTGTGTGGAAAAAATCCTTTAGAATTTATCCTAAGTTCTAAAACATCACCAAAAAAGAGGTTTTCAGACTTTATATCACTAACTCTGCCATATCATATGATTAATTCCATCGTCATTATAAACATATGTTATGAATTTCGAGAATTTAAATATTATCATATATTTTATTTGATTTTATTTACCATATGAATTTTACCTTAAGTTTGGTTTTAAATATAAATATGCCCTTACCCCACCATCCCGTTGCATTAATCCTTCGCTACCCAACAAACCTGTCCCATCCACCTTTAAACCTTTGTTCACTTACCCAGTCATCTTCCTTACCTCACTTCCATCCGACGGTCGACATAGCTTTTCGGCCCCCCCTCTTCATCTAAAATTTACCGCCCCGGGGGGGTCCGAAATGGGCAGTTTCATGGTTTGGGCCCTGCCCTTACGTGGCGCGTCCTTGCTACTTTTTAGCCTGCCCCCCCACTCTGATACCACCTACCACTTCACTACCCCACCTGAAAGTTGTTTTTTTCTGCAAACAAAACCACTCCTGCCACCAATGCATCGCGTCGACTCCCACCATCGTTCCTCCATGTCCCCCTACCAAATATTTTCGTCACTGTGTCATGTTGACTCCTGCCACCACTACTCCTCTAACTCCTGCCATTGCAATTTCTCCATGTAGTCGTTCCACACCATTCCCATCCATGGTTTATTGAATCATTGTTGTATGTTTTAAAAGGAAGTAGTGGGGTTTTTGTTTGAAACTCCACTGCAAGAGTAACCGATGTAGTAAAGACAAAGGTCATTTAACAGAAAGTGGCCAGTACTAAAGCCAACGTAGTTCAAAAACACACCCTTCCCAGCAACCATTTTTCACCAAAGCAAAGCCAGATGTCAGTGTTGTTTTATCACTCCCTCTTCAACATCACACTAGGCAGATTCTGATCACTCTGCAATTAATAATGGACTACTAAAGTAAATACAACCACCATTTTGGCCATATTTATCATATCACCACCATTTCATGGTTCCACTTGTCCAATTTTTGCTTGAATGTAATTAATGAAAATCACTGAAGTAGATAGGGAAACCAACTCAAGTTTGAGTTAAATACTGCATGCATGGGTAGTATCAACGGTGATACTTGAAGGGAGAAAACCATTGTAAAATTCTCATTTGGTTGTAAACACCTTTTTTGGATGAATGAAAAGACTTTGACGTTTCTAGATTCTTGTGTTATGTTTTAATGGTGATGTACTTATTCATGATATATTCTTTCCTTTATTTCACCATTGCTTTATCTCTTTACTATGGATAAGAAAACTTTGTTCAGGATTTGTCACCGGGCACCCTACGGAGTCTTGAAATAGTATCTATGTTTTCATTTGAAATTTGAATGTAGAATTCAGATAGGGTATACTCTGCATTCACATTGAACCTTAAATCTCTCCTCCTTTTCCATTTCATAAACTGTAGAGATCCATTAACATGACTAGCTTTCTTGTTTACACATGATCCCAGTTATTCATCCATTTAAATCTGTTTACACCTGTTTGACTCCATAGCCTAATGGCCCTCTTCTGCTGTCTCAACCAAAAATTTTCAAACAAACCTCGTTGCTGTAATAACTAGCCTAAAATTCCAAATCAACAAAGCTATATCTAACAAAGAGATTCCTATCTAGGTCTAGGAGGGCTAGATATTAGGCCCAAAGCGATTTTGATGTTGGCCCTCTGGCATTCTATCTTCAGCCTTGGGAATTATGAGGTGCTAACATAGTGGCGACCATACTAGGGAACTTTCTTCAGAAATTCACTTCAAGTTTCAGTTTTTACTTTTGGTAGTGAACAAAAGTCAAGCACCAAAAGGTTGTTCCATTCACCTGGCAACTCCATTGGTAGCAAAATCTAGAAATGGATATTCACTCATGGCTCCACAAGATCAAAATGGGATCAGTTGCAAGGAGATATGCTGCAATGAACAAATATTACATTCCAGGTTTCCCAAACAAAATGCCTCAAGTAAATTGGCAAAGAAATCTTCCTATTTTTCAAGATGAGAATGTTGATCATGCTTGGTTACATCTCATTAAGTTTCACATACATTCATGGAAGCTGAAATTTGAATGGCATGAAGATTGCCACATGAAGATGTTCATGGCAACATTAGAAGGAAAATCAAGGGAATGGTATGAAGGTTTAAACCGTGGTAGCTTTTTCTCTTTGAAATATTTCCACAAAGCGTTTTATGAGCATTAAAAAGAATATTCTCCATCTTTTTCATTAGCTAAAAATTGTTGCGATCAATTTGAGGATTTCATACGATACCTTGAAAGTATTGATGAAGATCTAGGAGATATGAATGATGAGGATCTGATAGAAGCACTTTATGGATTTCCTTCTCATGTTAGTTGTCATTATGATCAAGAGAAGCTATTTGAAGATGAAATCAATCAAGAAATGAAAGTACATTCACATGATCTATCTTCAGAGACAAATGATAATCCATCTGCTTCTTTGTATAAAATTAAATAAGACATTGATCATCATAGTCAATCTTCATGAGAGAAAGAAAACAATTGTTGTTTAATCCAAAGAAAACAAAGACTACCTCCTCCTTTGACTGAATAATAAATTAATCAGATTCTAAGCATGCAACCAACATCTCAATTTCTATTAGATCGAGAGATTAATTCTATTTGTTCTACTGCTAATTTATGTACTTAAGTCATTCCCCATGAAGAAATAGATGTAGAATAGATTGATGCTGAGGTTGTTTTACATTCACAAGAGGGATTATTGATAGAAATTACTTTTTCTCATCAAAATGATAGTCTTTAGATGGAATTCTACAATATCAATCAAGATATATCATATTTTCTTTAGGAAAACATATTGGTATACAATGAAGATGCCATATCAGATAATCATGAAGAATGTGTAGATATTCTCTTTGAGAATGATACTGAGAATAATAAATTGGAATAAAGAGTAGTCCTAGATGAAGCTTTTTATTTGAATCCTTAGGACCAAGTATTTTTTTGAAGATCCTTCTACTAGCCTCCTCAAATAATTTAAATAAGGAGTATGTTATGCCATGAGTGGTTTGTTGCAAGATTTAAGGAAAAATTTGAACAATTATGTTCAATGGCAATTAAGATGGGAGTGGTCATTTTGTTTTTCAGCCTGCTTAAAAAAGTGAATAAGAATTAGTCATGTAGTCATTTACTTGATTGGTTATATTGGAAAGAAGAGTTCACATAGTGTATATATCATCTCTAAGTTATATTAGGGTAGGTAGGTGTGGAAATAAGCTCAGTACTTTGAGCATTTTTCCTGTTTTAGTTTCAGATTGCTTTCTAATTTTCCGTTCAAGTGTGTTCCAGACTACAGGTTGCAGAGAGTGTTGATTTCAGCTTGAATATTTTCAGCCATAGAGTTTTTGTAGCAGATTAAGTTGCATATTTGGGATCAACCTAATGGTTCACGCCACTAGTCTATAGTGTTCTTGACACCTCCTGAAGGAGATGTCATCCCTAGCTGGAGCCATTGTTAGGGTCCTGTAATTTACAGAATTTCAATATGACTGATTATTTATGTTCAATTCATTTATATTGAAAATAATATTCCATGGTTTTCATCTATTTCAAAGAAGGATTTGCTGGTTAAAAGAGGAAAAGAATAGCTTTTCCTGGGTTGGAAATCTCAGTACAAGTTAAAGGCGCATAAATAATTTTTTGGAAAAAATCCTTTAGAACTTATCCTAAGTTCTAAAACATCACCAACAAAGAGGTTTTTGGACTTTATATCACTAAGTCTACCATATCATATGATTAATGCCACCATCGTTATAAACCTATGTTATGAAGTTCGGGCATTTAAATATTATCATATATTTTATATGATCTTATTTACCATATTACCTTTACCTTAAGTTTGGTTTTAAATATAAATCTACCCTTACCCCACCATCTCGTCGCATTAATCCTTTGTTACCCGAAAAACGCGTCACATCCACCTTTAAACCTCCGTTCACGTACCCGCTCATCTGCCTTACCCCGCTTCCATCCGACGATCGACATAGCTTTTAGGCCCTCCCTCTCCATCTGATTTTTACCACCGGGGGGTGTCCAAAATGGTTAGTTTCATGCTCTGGGTCCTACCCTTGCATGGCATGTCCATGCTACTTCGCACCCCCCTGCTCCGATACCGCCTACCACTTCACTACCCCCTCGAAAGCCGCTTTTTTCTACAAACAAAACCACTCCCGCCACCACTGCGTCACGTTGACTCCCGCCACCACTGCTCCATGTCTAGCTACCAAATCCTGACATCGTTGCGTCACGTCGATTCCCTCCACCACTGCTCCACCAACTCCTGCCATTGCAATTACTCCACGTAGTTGTTCTGCACCATTTCCGTCCAAGGTTTATTAAATCATTGTTGCATGTTTTAAAAGGAAGCAGTGGGGTTTTTCTTTCAAACTCCACTACAATAGTAACCGAAGTAGTAAAGACAGAGCTAGTTTAACAGAAAGTGGCCAATACTAAAAGTAACGTAGTTCACCAGCACACCCTTCCTAGCAATCGTTTTCCACCAAAGGAGAGCCAGATGTCAGTGTTTTCTATCGTTGCATCTTCGGGATCACACTAGCCAGATTTTGATCACTCTGCAATCAATAATGGACTGCTAAAGTAAATACAGCCACCATTTTGGCTAGATTTATCTTATCACCGCGATTGCATGGTTCCACTTGTCTAATTTTTTCTTGAATTTAATTAATGACAATCACTAAAGGAGATAGGGCAACCGACTTAAGTTTGAGTTAAATACTGCATGCATGGGTAGTATCAGGGGTGAGACCTGAAGGGAGAAAACCATTGTAAAATGGTCATCTGGTTGTATACACATTTTTTGGATGAATGAGAAGACTCTGATGTTTCAATACTCTTGTGTTATGTTTTAATGGTGATGTACTTCTTCATGCTATCTGATTTCCTTTTTTTTTCCATTGTTTATCTCTTTACCGTGGATAAGAAAATTATGCTCATGATTTGTCACCGGGCACCCCACGCAGTCTTGAAACAGTATCTATGTTTTCCTCTGAAATTTGAATGTAGAATTCAGATAGGATATGCTCTGCATTCACATTGAACCTTAAATCTCTCCTCTTTTTCCATTTCACAAACTGTAGAGATCCATTGACATGACTATATTTCTTGTTTACACATGATCTCAGTTATTCATCCATTTAAATATGTTTACACATGTTTGACTCCATAGCCCAACAACTCTGTTCTGCTGTCTCAACCACAAATTTTCAAACAAACCCGTTGCTCTAATAACTAGCCTAAAATTCAAAATAAACAAAGCTATATCTAACAGAGAGATCCCTCTCTGGGTCTAGGAGGGCTAGATCCTAGACCCAAAGCGGTTTTGAAGTTGACCCTCTGGAATTCTGTCTTCAACGTTCGGAATTACAAGGCGCTATCAGAAGGGAAAATTACCACATATATGCAACAAGTGCAACCGCATAATATTTTTTAATATTGTGGTTACAATGCCAAGGAAGCTAATCTAAAATTAATTTTGGATTATATTATTGAGTATAAACATATTTAAAATGAATATGTAGAGTGCTTGTGTGGTAAAGCCATCTTCATTTTAGACCATATTCTCGTGCTTTCTATCCAAAAAAAATAGTGACATGAAAACAAAGAAGATGAGGGATATCTGGAAGTAAAGATAGAAAAAATTTTGAAGTTGTTGAATGGTAACTGACACATAGTCATCCCAAATCATAGGCCTAAAATAAGACTTTTGTGGCAACATTAATGGAGAGGAAAATTTCATTTTTGAAATTAAGGAAGAAAATCTTCTTTATTACACAATTTAAGACCACGATGAATATAGGGTAGAATAGAGAATTACCAGAGATCTGCAAGAAGAGAAAACCCATAATATTTTTGAATATTGTGGTTACAATGTTGAGGAAACTAATCGAAAAGTAATTTTGGATTACATTATTGAGGATACACATCTTTCAAATGAATATGTTGAATGCTTGTGTGGTAAATCCATCTTCGTTTTAGACTATATTCTCATGCTTTCTATAAAAAGAAAAATAGTGACATGAAAACCAAGAATATGAGGGATATCTTGAAGTAAAGATAGAAAGAAAGTAGAATTTGTTGAATGGTAGTTGACACGTAGTCATCCAAAATCATAGGTGGTTGATTTTATGGATTATCCCATCTATGATGGTTATGATCCACATGGAAATGAAAATATATTGATGGATTTTGATTAATCATTCAGTGATGACTATAAACTACTAATGACTTTGTATTGGAGGTAGAAATTAGTAATTTTAATTATTTTGGAGATGGAAAGTCTTTAAGGGATGAGGGGTTTGAGCTAACAATAGAATATATAGAAAAACTTGTTGATCATAAACAAAAGTGGAAATTCACTAGGTCTACGAATAGATATATTTATCCTAAAATGAAAATGTAACTAGAGGTTTGGGTAAAGGTTGATGTATACATTCATTGCAACAATGTTGTTCAGAATTAGATAGAGATTTTTTTTTGACTAGCAGGTCTTGGATTGGATGTGAGCTACCATTTTTTTTATTAGCAAGTTCGTGTATTGGCTTGCGATCTAAAATTGAAAGAGGCCACAACCTACATGTGTCCAATATTTGATGTTTATTTTTTCTCCTTGATGATGAAGAGAAGGGAAATGAATATCATTTAGATACAATTTTGAGGTGGTTACATTGGACTACGAACTTAAATTGGAATCATGTCATTTCATGATGACATTCTAGGATTCTCAATAAATCCCACAAGGAGCATTTGTCCCCAAGAAATATTCATATGTTACCCACCATTATGATACGCACCAATAATGTTTCTTGAATAATGATAATCATACATTCCAAATGATTGCATGGAATTTGAGATTGTAAAGTTAATATTGTTGCAAGATATCCACAGGTGGTAAGATATGGAGTCATAACAACAATCGATGGAATTTATTATCATAGGAAATTAAACACATTTATTTTCCATTGAAGTTTAAATTTCTGTTAGATTTTTTATGGAAGGTGTATTGTGCTAAGAGGAGCTAGTATTTTTATTGTCTCCTCCCTACACAATTTTTTCTTATGCATGAAAGGAAAAATTCGAATCGAAGTATATGTGTTTTTTATTTTCCTAAATAAGGGATTATTGAGCACATAAATGAACACACTTATGGGACTGAATATATAATACTTGAAGGAAATTCATTCAACATACATATAAGAAAGACTTTAGCATAGTAACACATATCAACATCATATATTAGCATCATCAAACATATACCAATAGTTGTAGGGGTGTAAACTTAATATTGTTCCAATTCATACATGGGTGGTAAGATATGGATTCATAACAACACTCGATGGAATTTATTATCATAGGAAATTAAGCACATTTATTTGCCATTAAAGTTCAAATTTCTGTTAGATTTTTTATGGCAGGTGTATTGTGCTAAGAGGAGATAGTACTTTATTATCACCTCCATACACAATATTTTTTAACGCATTAAAGGACCAATTAAAATCTAAGTATATGTGTGCGTTGTTTTCCTAAATAGGGGATTATTCAATGCATAAATGAACAAAAATTATTATCCAAAAAATGTAGCATTGGAATATCTTCTTGTATAGAAAGACCATATTGTAGTGAATTATTTATACAAAAAGACAATAATGTAACACATAAAGAAAGAACTATAGAGAAACATTTATTGTACAAAAAGACAACACTGTATTGAATTATATAATTGTACAAAAGAAAATATAGCGTTTTTTTCTATTTGTACAGGGGAGTAATTGTTTTTCAATCAATAGATTGGGTTTCTAGTCTGGTGGGTTTAAATCTCTACTAAAACGTATAATCTCATAACACATTCTTTGAAAAAAATATCAAATCCTTAAATTTATCCCATTTTTACTTCAATAACAATTAATATCCTATTATTTATTTATCTCATTATGATTTATTTTTTTTTTTGACATAATCGGGTGCTATTTGTATTCAAAAAGAAGAAAATGGGAGTCTAAGCTCCAATGTTATAGGGCTATAAGCAAGAGATAAGAGGAGGGGGGGAACCTCAGCGAAACCAAGTTCTTGAGCGCTCCGATTATGCTTGACTATTGAGAAGACTGATCTAGTATAGATTCGAACAAATTGAGACAGCAAAAAACTACATTTGTAAAACATGCTTAAACGATGTTGTCTTCAGAACCTGTAAGTCCTGCAATAGGTCGCCTTCAAGGCCTGTTGATCCTGGATTTGCTGAGCTAAGACAGGGCTCATTGCTGCCCAAGGAGGATTTCTGGTTGCCATCGAATTCTTGGACATGGTTACTACTACTGCCTCTGCAGACAAACTGATCTGATTGCTGCAAATCATGGTAGAAAACAGAAGGATTCTATGGCGTTTCTACTGAGAATGCCCAAAGATTTAGAGCAAGCTCTGTTTGCACAAGCGTCGGCCTCCTTGTTGAGGGAACGAAGGACATGGATGAATCGAACTTTCTGCATTTGCTGGGTGAGTTCATGACATCGATTTAAAATTTTCTGGAGTGGTAAATTGGTGGTTGTTTGCTTGTGGACCATTAAGCTGATGATGATTGCCGAATCTCCGATCACTGTTGTTGTGCGAATGCCAAGAATTTGAAGCTGAATGAGGCCTTGATACAGAGCGAGAGCTTCTGCTTTATTATTGGAGATGGAGCCTAATCCCCATTCATAAGCAAGAACGATGACTCCATTGGCATTACAAATAATTCCGCCCGCCCCAGCCTTACCAGGACTTGACTTGGAGGCTCCATCAAAAAATAAATAGTGAGTATTGCAGCTTTTTAACCAGAAGGAAAACTCCTTATCCTTCATTCTAATTTTCCAACTGCTGCTAGGAGTTTGAATGTTTCTGGTGTCGTTTCTGTGTTGCCCGTTGCTGAGGTCTCGGTTGCTCTGATCAAGCATACTTCCTATGTAGTTCCGTTATTCAATGAAGAGCCCAACCGTATCAATGTTTCGCTAGAAATTGACAGCTAAAGCTTCCATGGCGAGTCCTCTTTCCTTGTTATGTAGCTTTCTGATGTCAATTTTCTTGTCTTTGAAGATTATTTGGTTGCGAGCTAGCCAAATACGCCATAGCATGGTGTAAGGAAGAGCGTTCCAGACTCTTCTTGCCACATGATTCTTCTTGCACTGCCAAGGGTAATTCGTCTTCCATGAATGTAAGAGTTCAGCGAAGGTGCTCTGCGAACCCCAGGGGAGGTGATCCTGCTGGAAGGCTTCTTTCCAACAAGCAGTGGCGTAGGAGCAACTTATGAAGAGATGTTGAATAGTCTCCTCGGCTGCAGAACAGTTTGGGCAGTGGGAAGGACCTAAAACACCGCGTTTTTTGAGGTTATCTGAAGTTAGCACTATCCCTTTTAAGAGAACCCAAATGAAGAATTTAATTTTGGGGAGGATCTCTGACTTCCAAACAGTTTTCCATTGTGACCATTTGGGCATCGTATGATCTCTGTTACAGATATGTTGGTAGGAGGCCTTGACTGTATAGCTAGTGCCTGTAGGGTCCCAGCAAAAACAATCCTCATCATTTTGTTTGGTGGGTGCGATGCCATGGAGATATACCTGCAGATTATCCAGACTAGATCATAGCTCTTCAGGAATATCAAGAAATTTCCATCCTATCCAAAGATGAGTATGAATATCCCATTTGGATATCTGAGCCAAATTGTGAATCTCTTTGTTGGCAAGGTAAGAGAGAATCTGCTGGGTTCCGGGCCTATTGCTGATTGGTTGATGGCCCATTATTTTATCTGCTCCTAATCTAGTGCTGTTGCCCCCCTTGGGGACCTTGGAAACATTTGAAGCAAGAATGGGTATTACATTTTTTCACATCCCCCAGATTTTGGTACAAGCTCTGATGGGTATGTCATGATCTAATAGAAGCTGCCTCGGAGAGTTTAAATATTTGACTTCCAACACTTTATTCCACCAAGCAGAGTCTCTGTTGATGAGCCTCCAGACTATCTTGCCACCGAAGACCAGGTTTAGTAGCTGTGGAGATCTAATCCCCAGCCCACCATATTCATAGGGTTGGGTGACCTGTTTCCAATTTATAAGATTGTATTTCTTTCTTTCAGTCTTTCCCCCTTGCCAGAGAAAGTGACGAAGGATGGCTTCCACTTTGTGATGAAAACTAGCTGGAGCTTGTAGCAGCATGAATTGATACAAGGGCAGTGAAGATGGGCCAGATTTCAGGAGGATAAGGCGCCCTGCTGGGTTAAGCCAGAGGGAGCCCCATTGTTGCACTTTCCTTTTCATTTTTTCAATAATAGTGTCCCAAACTTCAGCTTTCAGAGAGCCCACACTCACTGGCATGCCCAGATAAGAGAAGTGCCCCCAATCTAATTTACAAGGAACCCCGAAGATGCTGGCAATGCTCTGAAGAGTTTGAACAGTTGCGTTCTAGCCATAAATGTAGCTCTTGAGATGATTGATCATGCCTCTGGAGTAACTCATAAATCTGTCTAAGAGTTTTTTGAACCGGCGAGCTATAATGTTGGAGGCTCCTCCCATTAACAAGGTGTCATCAGCAAACTGAGAATGGTTTATGTTTTTGACTCCATTCCCAAATTTAATGCCGGTGATGAGACCGGTGCGGTGTTTGTGGTCAAGGGCCCTGTTGAAGGATTCAGCCATCAAGATAAAGAGGTAGGGGGAAAGGGGGCAACCTTGAATTAATCCTCGAGAAGATTGGAAGGAAGGCCCTGGTCTGCCATTGATAAGGGGGGAGATCTAAGGACCAGAGATGCATGCATGGACTAGATCGATGAAGGATGGGGAAAATCCCATTTTCTTAAGAACAACAAGAAGGAAAGAGTGTCTTACTCGATCGAAAGCGTTGGCTAAGTCCAGTTTTAGAATGAAACCTTTTTCTTTTCTGACTTGACTGGATTGTATAGCCTCTTGCACGAGCAGAATAGAGTCGGAAATTCGTCTATTGGCTAAGAAGCCTCCTTGGTTCTCAGAGATGAGGGAGGGAAGGATAGGTTTGAGGCGAGTGGCTATGATTTTTGACAAGATTTTGTATGAGGAGTTACAAAGGGAAATGGGCCAAAACCGGGAGAAGGTTGAGGGTCGATTTTCTTTATGGAGAAGGGCGAGCTGAGTGGCATTGGTGAAGCCTCCAATTTTATTCGTGCGTTGGATCCATTTTATCATCTTGATAAGATATTTTTTGATGGTCCCCCAGTGGGATCTATAAAAACTGATGGGGAAGCCATCAGGGCCAGGGGCCTTGTCTGGCTGAAGAGCCCAAACAGCTCTTTGAATTTCATCTTCTTCAATATCCTTGGTAAGCTCTGCATTAATTTCTGCACTAATTTCTGTGGGAAGATATTGGAGCAGATTTGAATAGTCTTCAACTTCTTTGGTTTCGGTTAAGAGCATGCTATAATGTTTTGAGGCAGCCTTTTTTATATCATCTTGAGAGGTTTGAAGTTGGCCTTCATCATCAGTGACGGAGGTGACATTGTTTCTAATTTTTCTGACTGTGGTTTGCTTTTGGAAAAAGGTGGAATTTTTGTCCCCTCCTTGCAGCCACAGCTGACGGGATTTGATTCTCCATTTCTGCTCCTCCATACGATTGGCACGATAGAGCTGAAAATAAAGATCGCATTCTTTGGATTTGGAGTCGTGGGACAGACCTTGTTCCTCTATGGTACTATGGACCTATTCCAAATTGTTTTCGATCTCAGCTTTCACTTTCTCCGGCTCCTTATAGTGGTTCCGGGCCCATTCTTTTAAAGCGCTTTTAGTCCTTTTTAATTTTCTTTCCCAAATAAAACACGACGATCCTTCAATGTGCTGACACCATGTTTGTTTCACAAATCTGATCAACAATAGGCAAATTTTTCCACAACGGGCTGTACTTAAACGGAATGGGGCCTAGAGAGCTGTGGGTTTCAAGTGTTAGCACTGTGGGATAGTGATCCGAAGCTGTGAATGGGAGAATAACAGAGTATGTCATGGAGAAGGAGGAGAGGAGTGAGATATTCACCAGGAACCTGTCTAGCCGCTCCATAATGTTAGCCTTGCCCAATCTGCGATTATTCCATGTGTAACTTCTATTTTTGGGAGCAACGTCAATGAGATCGTGGTCCTGCATAATAGTCTCCAGCTGCATTCTGCAGGGGTCGTGTGTAAAATAGCCCCCTTTCTTTTCGTTGGCGTGGAGTATGAGATTAAGATCTCCTCCAAGAATATCATTGCTGCTTTCTTCATCGTCAATGTCAGTTTGAAGTGAATTCCAGCACTGCGCTTTGTCCCTGTAGTGATTAGGAGCATAAACATTATAGATGACTATTGTTTGGTTGTTCATGGGGTTCTCTAATACAACTTTAATCCAATATTGGTTAATTGTATCAGTTTTGTGCCTCCAAGTAGTGTGGTTCCAGAGGGTATCGATTCCCCCTGAAGCTCCCCTAGACTCGCAGATACTTCCTTCATAATGCTTAAGGCGGTCAATAAACCCTCTCATTTCATGAAAACCTCGCTTAGTTTCTTGTAGCATAAGAATTCCTAGTTTTTCCTAAGCAATCAGATCATTTAGAGCTTTTATTTTGGAGGGGTGCCCTAATCCCCTGCTGTTCCAGGATAGGGCTTTCATCATTGAATGAGAGGGATACGAAGAGTTGCTCACCCTCCCTGATCTTTATGTGCCGCTTCCTTGCTATTTTTCCCTAGGATGTAAGTTTCTATGCGGTTTTGAGTACCCATAGCAATATCTTTTTGTGCATTTTCTTCTCTCTGCTATTTGGTGGATCTCCTGCCTGGTCCTTGTTTCCTGCTAGTATCCAGATTAGCACCGTGTTCTTTGGAAGAGCTTCTGGTTGATCTAGATGAAGGAGGATCATGGGAAAATCACGGAGAGGGGTTAGAAGGGGGAGTAGGAGCAAGAGAGCCTTCCTGAGATGGAGGGATGGGGAGATCATCTTCTAGGGAAATGGAGGAGAAGGGATTGGCAGATTCAAAGGTTTTCTTGGGAGAGGAGGGCGGAGGAGTCGGCGAGGTGGAGGGGTTGGGTTTGAAGGGAGATGATTTGGGAGGAGCTTCAGCTAACAACGCAGCAACAGTATTTTTCCTCCTGACGGTCTCCCATTGTTTCTCAGGTTGAGCATTTTCATCATTAACAATTTTAGAACAGCAATTGGCAAAATGACCGTACTCGTGACATACCTTGCATTTGAATGGAATTTGTTCATAGTCCAATTGCTGAATGTGTGTCCAGTCATCAACCTTTAGCTTGATAGCCTCTGGGAGACCCTTGCCAAGATCAACTTCAACGCAAATACACACGCAGGCTTGCATATTGTCCTTAGGCTCGCTCTGATCGATGTACTTCCCAACAGCATTGCCAATGGCTCGAACTGAGTCATCACCCCAGCAATGGAGCGGGAGATGCGGAAGACGAACCCAGACTGGGACAGCACTAGGAACATCCAGCTCGGGGTCGAAGTCTGGAGTCCATTTATTCAAGTACAACCCTCTGGAGTCCATAAAATAAGGGCTGTTTATGAAGATTAAGTCCTTGTCTGCTCTTGTTTCGAAGTGGAATGTGTAATATCCTTTCCCACAGAAACAAATAGATATTTTTCCAGTAAATTTTTCTGCCTAGTTCTTCTCAATCCAACATTGAACAGATTTGGGGGATGGCCATAAGCCAGTGAATTTCCCAATAAGCCCCCGTTCAGCAAGTGAGAGAGCAGCCATTCTAGGCAAAGCAGGAGGCATAATAAACTCTCGCAAACCGTCCAGCTTCTTGACGAACTTAGACAGTGAAGGATGAGGGCGCAGAGTCGGAAAGGATTTGACAAGTGCTGAAAACGCAGATTGGGCATCGGCCCCCTCCGTGGAATCAGCCGGAGGGGCCATGGAAAGCCTGCAGCCGCAAGCTCAGAGCAGCGCGGCTAAGTCAAGTGCGCAGAGCTGCAGCGGGAATCGAGGACTTTGAGCTCTTAGTTTTTATCATTGAATATTGTCTAGCTTTGCAAGCTCTTCATCATTACGATTATTTTTATTAACAAAAGGTATTAACAATTTCTACTTTGAAGCACAAAGTACCTAGAATTGCAAACTTGCATTTGTTGTTGCACAATGTGTTTGGTCAATTTAGTGTGTCCTAAATTGCTGCATTTAATTGTCAATCCGGGAATCGTAAGCTGATGAAGTGCGGCGCACTATATGTGCAAGATAACCTCTTTCTTAACTTTTTGTCGTTTGTGGTCTTTCTAAGGTAAAATGGAAATTCTAAAGTGAAAAAAAAGCTTGGTTATATTTATTCAAGGAAGTGATATCCCCTATAATGATTTACCAATCTCGAAACTTTAAAAGCAAATTGAAATTTACTATAACAATTTTTTTGTGTAGAATTTCATTTTGCGATAAAAATAAAAGTTGTGAGAAATTTTGTTAGCTTTCTATTACTTATTTTTGAAATTTTTTTATGCAGATTTGATATGTCAACTTAGCGTTTCTTTGAGTGTGTGTTTCTTAACAATCAAAGGATTCATAAGAAGTCATGTTATGACGCAATGTTGTATTCATTGAAAATTTTTGTTTTTGAAAAAACAAAATGTGTTACAACAATCTAGACAGAGTCTACTTTGTTTTCGTCATATTTACAAAGCCAATGGATGCATATCATAATTATTAGAATTTTTTGAACTGGTCCAATACGAAAAACTGCGTATTTTGGATATGTTTCGCGTCGCAAGAAATTTCTTAACATATAAGTTATAAACTAAAAATCTAAAAGCTACCCATTAGAGACAACGGACCAATGTAATGCCCCATAATTTTTTCAATTTTTTTTACAATGTATTTTGGGAGATACAAAATTTTTATTTCACTGAATCACAATGACCCTCAGAAATTGTTTGCACCCATTTTATTAGAAAAATAATTAAAATTATTAAACGTTTATGAAATTCCATAAAAGTTATATTTCCTAAAAGTAGATTCAATTCTAAAAATGCTTGTCTTGGTTCCGACAGTTAATTAACAACCTTTCATGGAGTTTAATCAGTCCAAAGTTGCAGAACCGTATTCAGAGCCTAGTTTTTGCGTAATTGATGACGCGTTAGTTCGGCCGAACTTTTAGTAAAGTTCGGCCGAACTATGTTTTCCGCTTAAGACCCGTTAAATCTAACGTCTTAATAGTTCGGCCGAAATTTTGATCAAAAGTTTGGCCGAACTATTGTATAACTCTCCGTCGGCCGGAGAGTTTTGCGGAGCCCCCTACTAAAACACATTTCGCGTCAATATAAATTGGCGCGAAATGATTCACAATTTTCGCACATTTCGCACACTTCTTCTCATTTTACAAAGATCTTGTTTTGAGTTCAAAAAATTTTCTTCAAAGTTTGGATTTAAGAGCATTTCTTGGTTGATTTTACAATTTTGGGTTTAAAGAATTTTTTTGGAGGACATTTCTTAGAGGCGGCGTGATTTTGGCGAAAATTGTAAAAAATTTCTTGGATGTACATTCAAAAGACATTTCTTGGAGGTATGTACGTGTTTTGAGTTGAAGTAAATATTTTGAGCTTCGTTTCATTTTTATAAAACATTTTTCTCTCGAATTTTTTAAAGTAAGTGTTTTGGATTGGAATATGTATTTTTTGCAAAAAATTTACACTGAATATTTTTAAATTAAATCTTTTGTGATATTTTTTGTAATTGAGTTATTGTCCAATTTTTTGAAGGAAATTTTTGAACTTCATACCCTATTATCATGGGAAATCGAAGAACTTGTGCGAGAAAATATGATCGAAAAAGAGACCCTAAGACACGTAGAGAAGAGACTAGACAATCTCGCAAAAGAAAGTTAGAAGCTCTCTCAAATATTGAAGAGGAAAATCAACCTCAAGCAGAAATTGAAGCAAGTATGTAAATGTAAATATTATGATCTATTGATATATATTTAAAATTTTCCTAATGTAAAATGTTAAGCTTAATTTTTATTTGATGAACTAGTTTGAAAAATATTTTGTTTAATGTAAACAGACAGAGATATTCCTCAAAATATTGAAGAAGAAAATCAACCTCAAGTAGAAATTGAAACAGGTATGTAAATGTAAATATTATGATCTATTGATATATTTAAAATTTTCCTAATGTAAAATGTGAAGCTTAATTTTTATTTGATGAACTAATTTGAAAAATATTTTGTTTAATGTAAACAGACAGAGATATTCCTCAAAATATTAAAGAAGAAAATCAACCTCAAGTAGAAATTGAAGCAGGTATGTAAATGTAAATATTATGATCTATTGATATATTTTTAAAATTTTCCCAATGTAAAATGTGAAGCTTAATTTTTATTTGATGAACTAGTTTGAAAAATATTTTGTTTAATGTAGATAGACAGAGATACTCCTCAAAATATTGAAGAAGAAAATCAACCTCAAGCAGAAATTGAAGTGGGTATGTAAATGTATATATTATGATCTATTGATATATTTAAAATTTTCCTAATATTTATTGACATATTTATTAATTTAGTGATTTATTGAATATGTACTATTTTTCGAATATGTACAGATGAAATCACTATCGATAATGAGATGTTAGAAAATGTTGACACTCACACATATGGAGATAAAAAACCTGACCATGTTATACGATATCGTGTCGACCGCATTTTTGAAAAGTATTTCTTAAATGAGCGAGTGACAGTTCAGGCTCAAATGTTGAAAGGTCTCCTATCATCAAGGAAATTAAAAGAAGCGACGACACTATTGGGTATTCGAAAATCAACCAAAGATAAAAAAATAAAGGAAGAGGTGATAAAAAATATGAGTAGTGCTATAGAGTCAATTAAGAAATCTAGAGATAAAGATGTTTCAAATGTACGTAGAGGAATACAGATGGAAATGGTTTCACCAAGTACTCAAGAGAATCGTTTGATAACATCTATGGCACGAGCACTGGGAACCTCGCGAAAAACTCTGCACAAACATCGAAAATTTCGACTGCAAATAGATGTAAATGATGAACTTGCTTGTTGGAGAGCTATTTGTAGGCAACCATACAAAGATAGACTTGGAGAAGATGTTAAAAAAATAATATATGAATATTGGAAGAACAATTCGTGTGTTTCACCAACTGCAAGACATGTGATGCGAAGAAGAATAGCACGAAATCAATACGAAGAACATGAAAAACATCTCTTGGAAACCACTCAAATAGAGTTATTCAACAAGTTCAAACAAGAGAATCGTCAAATTCAAGTTTCACTCAGTGCTTTTGTTCAACAAAAACCATGGTATGTAAAACCTATCACCATACGCGACACTTGTTGTTGCCGTTATCATGTGGAATTTGAGTTATATTATAACACATTCCTTGATTTCGGTAGAACATTATGGAAGGATTCACCTCCTCCTTCCACTATCCGTGAATTCATATCTCAAATTCTATGTGAAAGAGAAAGCGATGAACTATTTTAAAAAAAGAAATGTGTTGGTGGTAAAAAATGCGATGATTGTGGAAATTTGACTAAATTTCAAAACAAATATCGTATTGATATAAATGATCAATCATTGTCCAACATGAAAGTGAAATGGAAGAGATATGAATATATTGGTACATCGATTCAAGGTGCAGATAGTGTTAAAAGAATCGAATTACAAGAAGACGAAATTTTTCTGATAGACTTTTTGAGAAAGTTTGAGGCAGAAATTTACAAATACACCAAGCATTCCCATAGAGCTCGATGGCAAGACTTGAAATTCAAAAAATCTCATGAATTTTTTCCACTAGGGACCATTTTGTCAGTGATTGACTTTGCAGAAAACAACACATTTGTTCCACAAAAAGAAATTCAGAGTGAATACTATCATTTTGACCAAGTCTCCATGCTCGTCCATATTCTATATAGACATGTTGAACAAAATGTCGATCATATAGAAAGCACGAGTGAAAATCGACATATCATTAAAGAATATCATTTTTATATCAGTGACGATCGTACACATGATACATGTTTTGTACAACATTGTTTTAGAAGAATTTATGATTCATTGAAAAATCGTGGAATAACATTCAATGAACATTGGATATGGTCAGACGGATGCGCAGGTCAATTCAAATCTGCACGATCATTTTTTTGGTTGTGTTGTCTTCATAAGAAAACTTGCATTAAACATTGTTGGAATTTCTTTGAGACTGGCCATGGAAAAGGAGAACATGACGGTGCAAGAGCATGCATAAAACGAGTACTTCGAAGATATCAAATGAACCACTCTGCACGCCGACTTGTGAACGCTGAAGAAGTTGTTCAATGGTGCATCGCTGCTCTAAGCCATGAGAAAAACCCATCAAGAGAAGTGCGAAGGTACATTCAATTTAATTTATATTGGAAATATAATTTTAAACATTGTACATTTATCATGCAATGATTATTTTTAATTGTATTTTGATATCATATTTACAAATTATTTTTCTAATTTTCCATATAAAGGTTTTTTTTGGCATATTGGAATCGAAGACGTAGATAGATCAATTGGAAATGACGTTGAAACAATAAAAGGGACTCGAAAATTGCATTCAATTCAAACAAAGTTGTCCAGAAATGTGTTTGCATTGGATAAAAAAAAATATTCTTGTTTTTGTGATGTTTGCATAGACAACACAAAATCCAATGACGTTTGTGAAAACAAAATGTATGTGAACGATTGGAAACATACAGAGCTAAATACAAAGGGCAAAATGTCTATTGCAATGTTTGAAGAAATGCAATCAGAGGAAACTACAATATCATCTAATGGTGATCGAGTTTCTGATCTTGTTAGAGAAGGTAACATTTGAATTACTTTCTAATGATTTAAAGATCTAGAAATAAATTTAAATATGCATAATTTTGTTAAATTTATTTTATTGTGTAGGAGATGTTTTTGCTGTAATTGCACCTATTGACAACGATGAAAATGTGAAGTATTATTTGATGCGTTGTACTGAACGAAAAATGAAATTATTACAAAACTATAATGATCACGGATTTCAATATGACAGAGGGTCTATTATACTGAAAGGTTATTTTTTCAGACAAACTCATCAAAGTGGAGACTTTGTTTACTTTGAAGACTATGAACCTAATTCCATAAGTTTTCAATATAGTCACTTGGTGTGTGCAGCACGCATAAAGTTGATAGAAGTTCAATCAAAGAAAAAATCGAAAATTAAGAAATGGAAAATGTCAAAATCTGATCATGAACGGATTATTGAAGATGGAATTCCATTAGAATTTTTCTGAGTGAAGTGTCCAAAAATTTATTATCTTTGGATTAAATATGTTTTAGAACTTCCAATACTCAACTAAAAATTGAGTTGCTTATGTTATTTGTGGTTTGCACATGTTACAAATTGTTTGGGTACAAGCACGTGCTCTAGTATCAACTGAAAGTAGTTTTTCTATACATGTGCATTGATGAAAAATGTTATATGTATTGGATATATATATTCTAGAATGAAATTAATTGTTCTTGTATATTTTTTCCGACCGTATGGTACAAATTATTTCACTTTATTTTGTAAGGTCAGATTCGGTCCCCATATGGCCTAGCCTCCAAGGGACGAGATAACAAGTGGTTGTCCCCACTTGCCCGAATCTCAGCATTTAAGTACAATTTTACTGTTTATGGCGGACATCTTACATGATGTCCTAGCCAAGGATAGATTCTCTTTGTTTCAAGTTTCCGGTAAAAGTTGTCACCGAATGACCTACTAGGATATTATAAATACTAGCTTTGTAAGATCATTTGGCATTCGGAAAAATTCGAAAGTCTTAGACTGTCAATCAATTTAAAGTATCATTCACCCTAGGGAGTGTAAAATGTTCAATGTAGGTTGGTGACGATGCTCACTCCTAGCTTGAAGCAGCTCCAATGACCAATTCTTTAATGAATTCCAATGCAGTAGACCAAAGTTGGTGACCCACTTGGTTTTTCACCCAAGAAATTCCAAGGTACTCTTCTTACCTTTGGCCCCCAAAGCTACAATGGAGTTATAGGAAGGTGAAGAATTTTTTTTTCATTGATAGGAATTTGGTCACATCCCTTATCTCCCCTTATCAAAAAGTTCCTATCTACTACATTATCCAGCGTGTACTCAAGATCACTATTTCGTAATTAGAATATCACAATATCATAAGTTCTCACAAAAATACTTGGAATGCCATTACGACACTCATCTAACAATGGGGAGCTCAAAACCTAGAAAGCTCCTCGTCCCCTTAATAATAATGTGTTTAATTTAGTCTTTTAGGTGAGGATTAGGTGTGAATCTTGTTTTCACATACAAAATAATTAATTGTTTAATTCCATAAATTTGATTATTCACCAAAATACATGTCATATCCACTATTTGTCTCTCCTACAAATTCCCATTATTTTATTAAAATATATGATTTTATCTCACCCAACTATCACATGTTCCTATATTTACTCCTAATTGTTCCCTATGCCCTAAATCTACTCCTAATTGTTCCCTATGCTGCTTTTCCCTTACTTATTTTTAGAAAGTTATTTTCCTAGATCCATCATAACTATGGATCTATCAAGCGCCGAGAGGGATCAAATATCTAGAGGTGCAAACCTCTCTTTTGAGTGCAAAACTTGAGGAAAGGTTTGCACCTCGAGAGATTTGATCCCTCTCGGCGCTTGATAGATCCGTAGTTAAGATGGATCTAAGTTGGTTTTAGTTGTGTGCAACCAAGGAAAAACTATCGATAATATAAGAAACATATGATTAATTTTATCAATAATATGTAAATACATCTAATATTAATATAACCATTTTAAATATGCTAAATATGTTTGAGATTTATCAAGTCATTTTAATTTTAAATTTTCTTAGTTACCTCAATTTGTTGAGATGATAAATATTGTAGAATAACTTTAATAATGGAAAATGATCAAATAAAATTTTTGAATGCAAAGTGAAAATGTAATAATATTGAATGATAGAATGTGAATAATTAGAATGTAATCAATTACAAATAGCATTTATTGTGATCAATCTTAAACTATTTTCTTCTTCTATTCTTATTTTCACCCTTATTAGTTTTGTCATCTTTCCGTATCGATTATATTAAAAAGAAAGTAAAAATTATAAATCATAAACCATTTAAATATTTAGCTCAAACTCTTGTAGTAAACACCATACCTCAAGTCTCTCTTGCTCTCCAATATTATTAGGTTTAATTATTATAACACAAAAATCATTCTACATTGTCAATAATTTTTTGCGCTTACATTGAAATCAATGAACACTATTAATCCAATGACTTTACAAGTAATGTACCATCATACATGCAATTATATCAAATTAGAAATCAACATATACAATGAAATCAATGGGGATTGTCTTGTTACAAGTAACATAATTTCAATTTACCATATGTGCAAATGTAGGTTGAAACCATCCAAAACTTTAAGTTTTAGATTGAAACCATCCAAAACTTTAAGTTTTAAAACCCTTTTGATTATATATTGTGCAACATTAAAACATTAAACATTTAAAGTTCATTAAATATCACATACAAAATGTAGATTGAAACCATCCAAAACTTGAGTTTTAAAAACTTCACATGCCATGCCAATTATAATTCAACTATCCAACAAAAACATTTAACATTAAATATCACATGCCATATGTAGTTCAGATGACAACATTACTTCACATTCACATGCCAAAAGTACTAAAACCATCCAAAAATTAAATAAAAAAAATTATATAATAACAATGTAATAAAATATGTCCAAAAATTGTAAATCTCACTTGAGTATCAAACTGTATCAAGTTTAACAAATTTTAAAACCATCTAAATTTTAAAATCAAATCTATTGTAAATGATGTCCATCAAATGGAGGATCTAGTGTCTGGGTCTTAGTATGCACCCTATCCTGTGAATAGGAAACCTACATACACAATGCACATGTACTTGAACATTAAAATTTGAATTTTTAAAAATGAATGAGAATATATATATCTATAACTTCATGTAAAAAACAAAATATAACAAAAAAATCATTCAATACCTCGTAAGGTTCCCTCTCCATTTGATGAACAGGTTCTCCCATACGAACATCTGCAGTGGTAAACTGTACAATATACATGTACAGTTAAATATATATATATATATATATATATATATATATTAAATTTATATAAATTAAAAACTTTCAAATGAAAATGCACGTGTACATATATAAACTTATTTTCAATAATATTAAAAAAAGGAACTAAAGACAACTTGTTCAAATGCTGTGGATGTTCCTATCTCCGTTGCTAGAGTCCCCGGATTGAAAAAATCTTCAATAGGAACCTAAATTCAAAAAAATTTAAATAACTCAAAATATAGATCTCTCTCTCTCTCTCTCTCTCTCTCTCTCTCTCTCTCTATATATATATATATATATCTCAATTTTTAATGGAACTTTTTGAGGTAGAATATATATATAACTTTTAAACATAAATTTTGAACTTGTGAAAAATTGTCCATACTTGTGGCTCATCTCCCAATGAAGTAGAAGGTATATCTCCTAAAGAAGAAGAAGGTACCGCCATCCCAAAAACATCAGACGGAATCGGTACCTGTTAAAACATTTTATCAAATTATATATATACATACATGTACATGTGTGGCAACAATTATTTATTTTAGAGTCACTTAAAAAAAACTAACATACATGTGCCAACATATCATGATGGTCAGACCCATCTGCATCGTTTGAACTGGAGGTCCCGAACGTAATATTAACATTTTCATCACGCATCATGCCTGAGAACTGCAAATGGTGTTTTAACATATAATCATACATTTTTGTTAGATTAATGTACACATACAAATAAATGTATACATGTGTACATACACATGTATTTATTACAAATTGTACATGTATATGTAAATATAATTTCAAACCCTAAGGTCACTAACACATACCGTTCCGGTGCCCTCTTCCTCATGAAAAATTAGGTCTTGCAGACCATTGCGACAATTTATTGCATATGTTCGAAGATCTTCAACATTCATGTTGTAAATCTCCTCATCTGTACGATAAACAAAATTGGCACGTGCATTTTCACGTGCTCTTTGTCGATTTAAACAAAGATCGACTCCACTCAACCTGCTATGAACATTGTCGATCATAACATCTCTTGCTTCTCGGCTTATTTGAGAAGTCGCATCCATCTCTGATCGCAGGGTTTCGACTCGAAACAGTCGACTCACCAATGGCGGCTCAGGGCGAGGCAACTCCACATCTCGCTTAGCGCCCTTATGTTGATATAATCGACCTCTCCCCGGGCCAAAAAATTCTGAAGGAAGGTCATTGTAGTCGGGTTTCATACCCAAAAAAAATTCTGCATAAAACATTTGTGCAAAATAAACATGAACCTCATCGTTCCATGGAAGCCTTCCAAAGGCCGCAAGATGTCAATCATACAAATAAGCAGCTTTGTCTGGGTGCTTGAAATACTGCACCTTCAACATTTTTCTTTTTGGCCCTTCCTTATAATTAAACATTGACTTGGCATCTTCTCTTGTAACTTTTTGTTTTATGTCCTGCCATTTATCGGGACCTATCACTGTTTCTTTTCTCTTTCTCATCAGTTCTACAAACGAATCAGTCGTTGGCCCCAAATTTTTGTACACATTTACCATTTCACCCAATGAATGTGTAAATATTTCAAGGCTTTGTCTACTCTCAGCAGGTAGAGACAAAGCCATGAGATCTCTTTGCAATTTTGCATGAAGGCTTTCACACCTTTGTAAGGTGCATTTCGCCATGTTGGTTTCCCATGGTATATCAGTAATCTCAGCCGGATAAGTTGTGCTGGGTTGACAGCCTTCTTCTTGAATGTAGCGAGCTGCCCTGCATCTATTTTGACCACTAGCTCGAACATTTTTGGCCTCTGCATCAATATATATAAAATTTCGTATATTAGAAAAAACACGTGTAAAAAAAGTTGTACAAATTTAATGAAAAAATATTGAAATTGATGGCAACCTTGATGTTGTTGGTTAACATCATCTCCAACATGACGCTGCTGAGAACCAACCCCAGAATGACGCTGCTGAGAACCAGACCCATAGTGACCCTGTTGAGAACCAGCAGCCATTGATTGGCCTTCGGGGGAATAAATATCACCCCCTTCCCGCAACCTGCTACCACTCATACCTCGACCGGTTGAACCTTGGCCACGCTCCATGGATGGAGTTGAAACCCTTCTCCTCTTACCTCCTAAAAATTAAAATATGAAACTTATTAACAACTAAATTAACTCAAAGTTAATAAAAAAATCAATTCCATATGTACACATGTATGAAGATTTAAGATTATATTTAAATACCGTGAACATTCCCCGATCCCTGAACCTCCGTATGGGATTCGACTGATCTTCGTTGTTCATCCTCCATGATATATATCTATTGGTCGACATTTACAAAAAATAGATTTCAAAAAATCAATTTGTAATTTAGTGTACACAAATTATGTAGAACACAACTTTCAAAGCAATAATTGATCATGTGTGAAACTAAATTTAATCGAAAAAGATATTATAAAAATGATAAGTTCACCAAATTGTGCTTTACATGGTGGGAGCACACTTGGTATAAAATTTACTACTTAAATACACTTTAGTTTGTGGAAGAAATGACATGTACATAGTTTACCTTAAAGTTGTTGTGTTTTACGGATATTAAAATGAAGAACTTCTATTTAGATCCATTCCAGAGATTGACTGTAGGGGCATTTACTAGATATGTCACCTTTCATAAAAGATGAGATCCAGAGGCTACCTGGCCCTTTACAGACTCTGCCTATAGAACTTGTAGAAGTAAACACTAGAGGCATTAACAATATCAAAGAACGTTTTCATGCTCAGACATGGGAATGTGTCTCTTTCCTTACGCAAAAAAATAGTTCAAGGTAGTTAATATTCATAGACATGTCATCAAGCAAGTCAATGTGATCATCCCCAACTTACTTTTTATGAAATTAGGCTTGGAATCCTCTACAACCTGGTGGATGGAGTTGAATGGGAACTAGGTTGAATGGTTAGATTTGAATGGTTAGATTTCTTATCTAATTAAGGCCTTGAATGTATTTTGATGTTTCATGAATTTCTTTGCAAATTCAAAGTATAGTGCATGTTGCATGAAGCAAGATGTTGAAAGTAGAGTTACGTTGACACACTTAAATGCAACAAATATGGAAATTTGCACCTGAGCTCTACTATTTGACTTGAGAGTCAGTTGTTTGAAGAGGCATGTTTTGTCAATTTGTGTTTGGTTGATGGTTTTGTACACCAATATGTAAGATTACATGGAGATATTCACATGATGTGAATTTTTTTTCTTTGAAGGAGAAAAATGATATGTCAGCGAGCTATGTTTCTTGCATGATGTGTTTTTCAGTTTGATGGTTTTGTTTGTGACAAGACGTCACAAGATTTTGGGAAGATCCACTCTTGAGCGAGAGCCTCATGATTACAACCTAATCATGAGAATCAAATGAGAGTGCATCCTTATTTTGAAAACAAATAGGATTCTAAGCTACCTAGGACTCAAACCATTATTTTTAAATTTGAAATATCATGGTGTGTTGTTTCAATGCCTGAATCCACAACCCTAACATAAATTGTTTTATTCTTTTTTTGTAGGATTTAGTTGGTTATATTAAAAGTCAGTTGAATTTAAAATTATTGGCTTAGTGGCATGAACCAAACATATTGTACATATTAAATGAGGAATTTCGCTCTCCCAATCATTTCTAAATCACCCATATCACCAAGAAAACATGTTTTAAAAGAACATACTTTCGTATGGGAAAGACCTTAGGTTTCAAATATTATAAGATTGTATAATATTATAAGATTGGATAATTATATTATTTGTCATATTATGTTTTGATGCTTATAGAGTGAAAAATTTGAAAGAATCAACTTGTAGGGTCATTTTAATGGTGGGTGGAGAATTGGGGTCTAAAACCTTTTGGAGTCATTTTGAGGTATTAAATGACATTTCTGGGGGTCAAACGATTATCCCTTGTTAATCCCTTTTTATCCCTTTTTAATCTATCCCTTTTGAGTTCGGATATGTGGGCAATATTCATCTGCATATTTTTCTATCATAAAGCAGTGAGTAAAATTGTATTCCATTTGTGTCAATGTTAAGGTTAAGCACATGGATTAAAGTTTTATATATTAGATGAGGAGGCTATGTATTACATATGGTCTTGAATGAGCTTTTGGACTCTTTAGATATATATCTAAAGATTCCAAATGCTCATTCAAGACCATATGTAATCCTCATCTAACTTAGCCAGGGATTTGCAATACTATATTTGAGTTGGCTAGCTCCATTTCAAGATATTATGGTTACCCAAGAGGGGATATAAAAAATGAAAAGAAGGATGTTGTTGTAGGTTATCCAAGTCGGACATAGAACCAGTGGAGAAACCTAAGGAAAACCTATGTTTCCAAGTCGAACCTTTGTAGAGGTTCCAGTACCTGAGAGTAAAATCCAGTTTGGGGCTGTTAAATTCTAACTGTACTGGTAATTGTGCTAGGGGGAGAAATAGGATGTAATTTCCTCTTCTCACGGTTGGGAGTCTTGTTTTTCATGTGGATTCAACCAAACATATTGTACATATTAAATGAGGACATAATTATTACACATGTTTAATTTACATGAACAAATGCTTCTTTGATTTATCTCCTATAGCTTAATGTATTATGCTAGATATATAATTTAAGTTGAAGGCCCTGAGATAAATATGACTTCTATGTGACATTTGTATTGAATCATCTATTTTTTGTGTTATATGAACATAATTGGTATGCATATCTAATTTACATTACTAATATGTCATGCTTCTTTAATATGTCCCTTGTGCCGAAATCTTGACCATTATTCTACACTTAAAGACATATATCCAATGCTACAAGAAAAAAATAAAATGAAGTTCATTCAAAATTTATGCCTTTAGTAAGTTGACCTATCATGTTGACCACCATGGTATGAGAGAATGACATTTTAGCCCCATTACTCATGCATGGCAAGCTAGCTACATGTGGAATTTTAACAAGACTCTAAAAGGTCTAAAATCACAAACCTCGTTAATGGTTAACGAAGTCAAATCTTACACCTAGTTGGCTATCACGCTATGTTAAATACTTGGCCACTAGGAGGAATAAGAGTTCCATTTTGTGTTATTGTATTTTGTTCCATAGTTGAAAATACAACTAGGAGTGTGAAGTTAGAAAGAAAAATGTATGAAGTTAAGTTTTTATAGCAACCTTACACGCTAAAAGTCTTAGCTAAAT
Source organism: Pinus albicaulis (assembly GCA_034641835.2). Lineage (NCBI taxonomy): Eukaryota > Viridiplantae > Streptophyta > Pinopsida > Pinales > Pinaceae > Pinus > Pinus albicaulis. The sequence goes on from CM076578.1 coordinate 1,084,428,082, forward strand.
CTAGAGAGATTACCTCTTTCTTTGTACTCACATATTTTCCATACCAGAAAAGAGAGAGTAGAGCATGTTTACATTTTAGTGTTTTTTTTCTCCCATAAGGATTTCCTAGGGAAAAAGGAGTCTAGAGCATCATTACTTTTTAGGGTTGCTCGTCTCCCATAAGGATTTCCTAGGAAAATAATTGTGTTGATTGTCTAGAGATATGTATGTGTGTGTTTCATTATGTTCTCTATTTCTTATGTTGTGTTTCATTATGTTTTATATTTCTTACATTTCTGCCCGAGCCTATTTTTCTTTCCAATCAAGGCTTATAAAATAACATGAGAAGCAACATGAGACTTGGAACAATCATTTTCATTATCTATATGGAAGGCAAGAAGGATTATATCCCCCTAAGCTTAAGCTTATGTAGTTTGTCAATTTTTATCATATATTTTTTGGTAAGGGTAAATGTTTTTTTTTATCTATAGTACAAGTCATGAGTTCCCCAATTTTACCTTATGTAAAGCATGATTCTAGGATTACTACAATTTGTACTTGGTTTTTTAAGAATATATCAAATAAAGTTTTTGAGAAGCAAATATGGCTTGTTCCTCAACAACATCCCTGAACATGGACACATCCTTGACTATCTAAGGACATGATGATCGAATGAACCATTTACATAAGATATCATCAGGGAGTTTGGTTTGTATTAACCCCTTGCGACATCACCAGTCATGGATGTGATTAGAAATCAGTATGGCATCATCTTGTTTTAAATTAGAAAAGAGATCAAAATCGATGCCATACCTCATCGGTAACTAAAAATGAGTTAAAGGAGTTTGAGCTAATGACGAAAAATTAATGTAATATTTTTTGTCTAATTCAATATACATTTAGCATCATCTCCAGTTAAGGTGCATTAGAACAGACGTAGTTTAATGGAATCATCCACGAAATAATTTTATGACCACCACATATGATAGGTGGTAATGCACATTAATGGATTTTCTCTAGAATTCCCTTCAAATTTGGGGATATTGGAAGGCAACTTGGAAGGTATGGGTGGCCACCAAGGATCATGATGAATGGGGTCATTAGTTAACTTCTCCAAATTTGAAATAAAAATGGAGGATAAGAAAGGATTATGAATTTGACTAAATATGATATAGGAGGATGATCACCTTGAACAACAGTGAGGTCCCCCCATATACTAATTCTAAGGAATAGGAATAGTAGGTTAGGAAAAACTTGGAGTAAAAATAATTTATCCTATAGGATAACTAGAGTTAACTACCATAGATGGTGAAGATAAAGAAGTAGGCATAGGAACACTAGGAAAATTTGTAATATCCATATAAGATATCAGTCAAATGTCCCAAGAATATGTGAGAGGTGTCAATTGAGGTGTAACTTCTACCACGTTTAATGGTGGCAATGATGACATATCAACAGAAACTTCAGATGCAGAGGGAAAAGAGGAACTAACATCCTTCATTGGTAAAATAGGAATGTAAGTGTAAGTAGGTGTAGTATTGTCTGGGTTTAGCCACAGTAACTATAGTTCTAATGGATCAGTCAAAGGTGGATTTACAAGAGATCCATAATTGTTCACCAATGTTTCAATGGAAACCAAATCACTACAAGGAGGACTAGGTATAGAATCCATAATTATATTTTTGTCTAAGTCTTGGGTAGTGACAAGATCTATCCGAGCAAGAGATAAAATTCCACCTTGTTCAAGAGGAAAACTATAAATTCGACATGACTGACAGTTATTGGGTTCAGCTAGGGTGAATAAATGTATATAAACCAAAACAGGTTAGTACAAACACCCATAAGGACAAACCACTTACTCAAACCAAACAACATGCACTAGAAAAGTCTTAGAAGGTAGTCACACATGAAAACAAATCCTAGTATTATGTCTTAGATGGTCTTCCAAAAGACGTCTTTCTTATAGGATCTCAACTCCGCAAACAGAGTTGTCTAGGGTGAGGTAAGGTAGAGGGATGGTTATTGCCCCATCCACCACCTATAGGGTGTTTTCCTAAGAACAACCACTAAGGTTACCTTCGTCCCACAGGGGAGGTTGAGTCTTCGGCTTTTGAGTAGTCATCCAAAAACACGATATTCCCTGACAAGAGTATGGTAGCCTTGAGAAGAATTGATCATACTTTGACCTAAGCCTAACCCTCACTTACACGGGTGTCTGGAGCACACCGGTTTTGATGGTGGGATGATGAAGGATTTTTCACTCCTTAGCTCATTTTGATAAAAAAAAATTATGGTCTTGGAGCATTTTACACACACGCCTATCTCCAAAACCCTAGCCTAAGATAATGTTGGTACATTAAGAGAAAAAATATGAGTCTAGTTTATTTTATTAATGCATTAATTTTATTATTTGTTATTTACTCAATTGGTTAGCAGTGTGAAATTTAGATGGTGTGATAGAATCTTTGTTAGTAACACCCTACTGCAACTATATGAAAAATTATCTCTCAATTCAATGAACCTCTCAATTCAATGAATCTCTGCTCGGGGAATTGTCAACAAAAGGAATATTGCTCTCATGTAAAGGGATGCAATGATGGTATTTGAAAGGCATGCCACTACTTATTGATCACATAAATGACCCTCCAATGGGCGAGGTGGGGATTGCAGGGACAGTGACAAAATGTTGTGTAATAGTGGTTCATAGTGGAATGACATATCTTAAATTTGGCTTGGCATTTAATTTTTTTATCATGACTTTCTAACCATAGACTAATATTTTTTTCCAAAATAAATTCGTACAACTTAGCTAAAATGTGGCTAATCATAATGTTCACACAATTAGAAGGAATTTTTTTATCCCCACTTTTAAATATAGGTGTAATGAAGCTTTGTGTCTAGGGTTAAGAAAGCCTTGCTTCACTACCAAATTGAAGAGTTTATGTATGTGAGGGATGAAAATAGATCCTCTTTAATAAAATTCAAGTTGATAGCATTTAATGTATTTATATTTCCCATTTAAAAATCACTTAATCCAAAACCTAATGTCTTCCAGATGAAAGATTTTGACTTCTATTGGAGCATTCTAAACACAGTGTCCATGGTGTTTGGATATTCATACAATTTTTTAAGTTAGGAATTTAAATGCTTGAAGGAAATCAAATTATTTCCTTTAGTATTACAAATTAGAACTTTCCTCCAAAGTTCCTCGAGATTTGGCTTAGATAGGTGCAACAATTTCTCTTGCTTTTTATTTATATAGTACATTTTCTTCTTTTTAATACGAGCTTTGTATGTATTTATTTTATCAATATTTAAAGTTTGTTAATGGCATCCCTTATTTCTTTTCTAGCAATTTTACAATCATTACCATTGCAAGGTTCATTGCTTCATTTTTCATTTACATGAGACTTCAATAGAGAACTTGTTCATGAAAGTAGATATGGTTGTACAGTAAATTTATGATAAAAGTTTTTTCTATTATCCTTATAGGTTAGGAGATGTAAATCTCTATTTAAATCCTTTTAGAAAACATCAATTTGAATTTTATCGAAAAGTAGGTGCCTTCCATTCACACAATTCTCTTGCATGGGGTTTTTTTGCATAACAAAGTTTAGAGTTAAGGTTGATGATATATGATCAAAGTTAGGCCATGGCCATTTAAGAATTAAAAAGTTACTATTTGGTTAGAAATAGGGGTTTCGGATATGACATAATCCACAAAACTACTAGGCCCATGGCACAAGTCATTTGGCAAAGAAAATGACATTATACCTAATTATGGGAGGCAAGATAGTAAAAAAATGGCATTATAGTGAGCATTAGTTTCAAAAAACTATAGTATGTAATTAAATGGTATGTCAATTACCATATTGCCAAGAATTAACAATACACATAACACATGAATTCATGTAGAAATTTACAAAAAACAAGATATCTAAACTTTGAGAAGTTTCAATCAAACATCACATAAAATAACATGTGAATTCCATGAATGAGCATGATGACAAGAATTAATATGGTTCTCTTTAGGAATCTAACATTGTTTTTAAGTGTGGAGATATTTGCGACTAGAAATAAGCAATAAAACTTGAATAAATTGCAAACATCAAGGACAAGTATAAGTTCCAAGAACCTAGAGCAATGTTGAATACAAAGAATATTAGCATGCAATCAAGATCAAGAAAAAGGAGATTAAGAGTTGAAGTGTCTGGACAAGAAAGGTGGAGATGAAGCTTCACTAACAAATGAACAAGCATGGACCCTTTAGCAAGAAGACAAAATGAAAGCTTAGTTATCAAGTTATTTTATATACCATTATAAGTGTAGCTAAGACTGAGACCAACAGAGGTATCTTATTCATGTTGTGCTTTGATTCATTTCTCCAATAGGGGTATCTTATTCATGTTGTGCTTTGATTCATTTCTCCTTTAAGAGAGGAACTTGAACTTGGAATTAATGAAGAAATATAGAGTATTGTAGAATGTATTATTAGATGTTTTTTGAGATTATGGTGTCTCACTCAAGTTGTGAGATTTATTTAAGATGCAAATCTTATTTATGAGGAAGTTGTTCCAACTCCTAAATAGATTTGTAATACCTTAAATGTATGTGCTTTCTTGCTAATAAATGTTCATTTTCTCCATTTTCTGTCTCTCCTAAATTTTAGTTTTTTCATTTTCTCCATTTTTTGTCTCCTAAATTTTAGTTTTTTTCTCCATTTTGTGTCTCTCCTAAATTTTAGTTTTTTCTTCATTTTCTGTCTATCCTAAATTTTAGTTTTTTTCTCCATTTTGTCTATCCTAAATTTTTAGTTTTTTCTCCATTTTCTGTCTGTTCTAAATTTTAGTTTTTTTCTCCATTTTGTCTCTCCTAAATTTTAGTTTTTTCATTTTCTCCATTTTCTCTCTCCTAAATTTTGTTTTTTTTTAATGATTTAAATGAATTTTCAAATACATAAATAGATCTAGAAAACCTTTTAAATACTTAAACTTTACAAATTAAACTATTTAGACTTTAATTTATGATTATTATAAATCTCTACTAAATTTTGATAAAATCTACTAAATTTGAAAATTTAAACAGATTTCACCAATTTTAAACTTTAAACAAAATTCACCAAAGAAAAATCCTTTTCCTTTTTGCTCAATTTTAAACTTTAAACAAAATTCAACAAGGAAAAATTCGTTTAAATTAAATCTCAGAAACTACTGCCCTTAAGTGCATTAAAACAACAATTAAACTATAGATTCAAGCATTAGAATGTTATATCTCAGTTTAGCTTTCATAAATTTATTATAATCTACTTCATATATGGGACAAAAATTTCCATATATGCAATTAAAACATTAAAAATATGCAAGTAAATAGGTGGCATAAGTAGAATGAGTGTAGAAAGAAAGAAAGAAATGAAAATTTAAATGGGAAGATAATATACCTAAGGCCAATCATCTCAGAAAACTATAAACCTCTTAAAAAATTCAATTAACACTAGTGAAATTTGTTGCCAAAAAATAATCATGGGGTTTACAAAATGAGGAAAAATTTGACCACATAGGTTGAGGCCTCATTTGGAGACTAATTTTGCATAAGTGCAACTGCCATTACAACATATAGTTTAAAATTTATACAAAGTTTTTATCCAATTGAAATTAAAAAGTTCCTAAGGATCCTATCACCCAATAAATATAAACTAAAGGTATGTCACTCTTTTAACTACCCTAGGTGTAAAATGTATGCCCCACACACAGATAATAGGTAACAAAGCAAAGAGCACATATACACGTATAAAGCAAGGTGTACTTTACAAATTCTTAACTGGAAAAATTGTAATATGTGTAATCATTAGAAACCAAATATAAAGATATCTAAACTTTGAGAAGTTTCAATCAACATCACATAAAATAACATGTGAATTCCATGAATGAGCATGATGACAAGAATTAATATGGTTCTCTTCCGAATCTAACATTGTTTTTTTAAGTGTGGAGATATTTGCGGTTAGAAATAAGCAATAAAACTGAATAAATTGCAAACATCAAGGACAAGCACAGCTTCCAAGAACCTAGAGCAATGTTGAATACAAAGGAATATTAGCATGCAATCAAGATCAAGAAAAAGGAGATTAAGAGTTGAAGAACTGACAAGAAAGGTGGTGATGAAGCTTCACTAACAAATGAACAAGCATGGATCTTTAGCAAGAAGACAAAATGAAAGCTTAGTTATCAAGTTATTTTATATACCATTATAAGTGTAGCTAAGACCGAGACCAACAAGAGGTATCTTATTCATGTTGTGCTTTGATTCATTTCTCCAATAGGGGTATCTTATTCATGTTGTGCTTTGATTCATTTATCCTTTAAGAGAGGAACTTGAACTTGGAATTAATGAAGAAATATAGAGGATATAGAATGTATTATTAGATGTTTTTTGAGACTATGGTGTCTCACCAGCTTTAGGATTTATTTAAGAGCTAATCTTATTTATGAGGAAGAACTCCCAAATAGATTTGTAATACCTTAAGTGTAAGTGCACTTTCGCTAATAAATCTTCATTTTCTCCATTTTCTCGTTTTTCCTAAATTTTAGTTTTTTCATTTTCTCCATTTTTGTCTCCTAAATTTTAGTTTTTTTTCTCCATTTGGTGTCTCTCCAAATTTTAAGTTTCTGCTTTGTGTCTCAGCTCTAAATTTTAGTTTTTTCTCCATTTTGTTTGTCCTAAATTTTTAGTTTCTTTCTCCATTTTCCTGTCTGCTCTAAATTTTAGTTTTTTCTCCATTTTGTGTCTCTCCTAAATTTTAGTTTTTTCATTTTCTTCTCCATTTTCTCTCTCCTAAATTTTGTTTTTTCTAATGATTTAAATGAATTTTCAAATACATAAATAGATCTAGAAACCTTTTAAATACTTAAACTTTACAAATTAAACTCGTTTAGACTTTAATTTATGATTATAAATCTCTACTAAATTTAGATAAAATCTACTAAATCTTAAAATTTAAACAAGATTTCACTAATTTTAAACTTTAAACAAAATTCACCAAAGAAAAATCCTTTCTTTTATGATTTTAAACTTTAAACAAAATTCAACAAGGAAAATTGCTTAAATAACTGTAACTACCGCCTCTAAGTGCATTAAAACAACAATTAAACTGTATATTCAAGAAGCTGAATGTTTATATCTCGCTTAGCTTTCATAAATTTATTATAATCTACTTCATATAAGGGACAAAAATGCATATATATGCAATTAAAACATTAAAAATATGCAAGTAAATAGGTGGCATAAGTAAAATGAGTGTAGAAAGAAAGAAAGAAATGAAAATTTAAATGGGAAGATAATATACCTAAGTACAATCATTCCGTAAAAACTATAAACCTCTTAAAAAAATTCAATTAACACTAGTGAAATTACTGCCAAAAATAATCATGGGTTTACAAGCAATGAGTAAAAATTTGACCACATAATGGAGACTCATTTGGAGACTAACTTTGCATAAGTAACCGTTTGGCCGACAACATATAGTTTAAAATTTATACAAATTTTTTATCCAATTGAAATTAAAAAGTCCCTAAGGATCCTATCACCGAATAAAGATAAACTAAAAAAGGAATGTCACTCTTAACTACCTGGTGTAAAATGCATGCACTGTCAATACCAGGAAATAATAGGGCAGCTAAAGCAAAGAGCACAGATACAAAGATACGCATAAATTCATATCAACTTTGAATCTTTTAGATACGCATAAGTTTGCATCTAAGTTTTTTTTCTCTTGGTATAGAAGCAGGGTTGGGATGTTTAAACTTTAAATATGGTCAAAACTAGCCAATGGGAGTGTGGTCTAGCGGTAAGCAACTAGGGGATGGGTTGTGCTAATGCTTAAATAGTGGTTCAAAACCACAACGTGAATGAGGCTAGATGAAAATTCTAAATAAATTTTTGTGTATAAATATACTCTGTATTGCATGATAGCTTAATCAAAGAAATTGATTATATAAATACACTACGCTTCTCATAGCACTGTGATCATATCAATACACTATGCTTCTCATAGCACTGTTTGTAGACGACATTCTCATATTTTCTAATGGTACAAGAAGAGATGCTACAGCCATCAAAGATGCACTTGCTCTCTTTAAAGTTTTTTTCAACAGAGAAAAAAACGTTGTTTTAATATTAATGAGAAAAAACAGTCCATCATACAATTCGTAATCCTCTGGATGGAAGCTACCCTGTGAAAAGGGAAATACCATGACAGAGGAAAGGATATCTAGCATGGTCCCTCTACAGGAACCCAAGAAGAGGCGAAAATCCATCCAAAAGTCGTCAGAAAAACAGTGTGGCCCATGACGCAGGCAAACATAAGTTACAAACCAAAATATCATAGAGAACAGAACATGGTCACCCAAAAAGATCCAACAGAAGAGTCAGGCCATCCAGGCACGACAAAGGGAAAGTCCTGTAGCAAACCAAAGAGAAAACAAAATGACAGTCAAAGCCATATGTCAAAACCATATAACCAGCGACCAATTCCGGAGCCAATCATGAGATCGTTCCGAGAACAATATGAAAAAGAACAAAACTAGATCAGATGAAGGAGCAAGACATCCATCTACACCAGAGTCCAAGGAAATACATCCATACTGCAGAGCGCCAATTAACATTCCCAGGAAATGAACATGTATGGTGATGGATCGGAACATACTAAAGAGAATAGTAGGCATGTCCAGCGACATAATGAGAGTCCCCAAAGAACCAAGGGGACAGAGAATAAACCGTCGACATAGGCAAAATCCATCTCCAGGCGAAGATTAAATTTGCTACAGGTATGATGATTAACACAGTAAAATCTACGTTATCTCTTTTTGGACTAAAGGCTAAAGATATGTCACTTTTTCAACGTACTTTTCCTTTTGTCGTAGCTGAGATTGATGTGAGATTGAAATATTTGGGATTCAAGTTAAAGCCTAACTCATATAAAGTTGCATATTGGGTTTGGTTAATAGCAAATTGAAAAAAGGCTTAAACACTGGAGCTTAAGATGGCTTTCTAGAACATATTTGGTGCTTGAGAAATTACTTAGGTTGGAGTACTATGGAGAGATGACCATGCAACATAAATTCAGTTAATTATTATGGTAAACATGGTGGTGGTTTTCGTGGAACATACCAGTTGATTTAGTTCGGCCGACGAGGGGAGCAGCAACGCTGAACAGAGTAGCCGGAACGCGCGAACAGCAGTAGCGCCAAGGGAGAAGCGAAAATTGCTGGGAATAATGAAACAGCCAAAAGAAAATAGTTCGCGGGCGATTTATTTATAGGAATTAGTTCGGCCAAACTATTTTAAAAGTAACAGTTCGGCCGAACTTTGGTTGTCGATTTTCAATCTCTAGGTAAAGTCTCTGTGACGAACGCCGTCTGTGTGTCTTCAATCTTAACGGAATCAACGGTTCGGCGAACTTTCCCAAAGAAAGTTATTGAAACTTCTTCCATAGTTAGGTGAACTTTTTATAATGATTGACCGAACTATTACCAAAAAATTTAGACCGATTCTCACAAAAGTGTAACTTGACTTCACATTTACGCTTACATTATATTGAACTTTGTGGGAGCCCAATGATAAATAAATGAATACGAAGCCAGGGTTTCTCCTTTAATCCTTGATAGCTCAATCAAGGTTACTAACATAGGTTATAAACACAAAAGTTTTGCTCTCCTCAATAATATTTGTAGCATCAACTCATAACCTTCTGCTAAACCATAACTCTGGCTTTCACCTGCATCCAAATTGTAGCATGAACTCATAACCTACTAAACCCTAAATTTTGTTTTCGTCTCCATCAAAATAATTGACATCGACAGTGTTACCTCAACAAGAACAACATTCTCCCATTTCCACATTTCTCTCTCCCATGGAACACATCAACACCAAACTCTGCTACCATCTGCATATACTAGAAAAGTTACATATGAAGACATCTAAGTCAGCTTGATCATTATGCTTTAAAAAGTAGCTTGCATAGTTTTCAAAAAATCTTAGAAAGGCCCAAAAAAAAAACTATTGAATTCTACATTAATTTAATCTTCTATATTTTACACAAGGTCCATAAGAGTTCTTGAACTTGAATTTGTAAGACACAAAGAAGTGCTAACTAAAGACTCATCAACACTACTACATGCAAAGGCAGGCACATCCCAAGCTAACTCTTCATCAACACAAGAGGGTTTTCTCTCTATCGTAACTCCAATTATTGTTGTTGCTGAATTCTATTTTCTAGGCTTTGTTTTGCTTGTATAAATGGGTAACTCATAGAACAATATAATAAATTTTACACAAAATTCTCTAGCTATTTACTTTGGGTGTTACATATTTTACTCTTAATGTTGCTATTCATTATTCCTTTTGATTTGGTAGAATACAAAGTTGGCTTTGGTTCTCATGGCGACACCTAGGGTTTTTTTTTTGTGGCTTAGTATGGCAGTGACCACTGCAAAACTATAGCTACCCAATGGAAACACTCCTTGGGTCTTGTTTTTTGAGGCTTTACATGGAGGCACACATTGTCTCAGTCACCTGCGATGCACTATCCAACAACCCATCATTTTGACTGGCACCCTATTGAACCCTCGACTGCCCTTATTCATTATCGATGGAGTCCCCGCAGATTTATCAACCCGTTTTTGCATTGGAACGTAACAACTGTCAGAAGTTTGTCTTCTGTGACTCCTCGTTATTTTTCTTCCAACGGCTTTTTATTTCCCAATGCCATTACACTGCTGCTTTCCTGTGACGTTTTTGCACCGACTGACGGTTGGACTCTAGCATCAATGACTTTTTATTAGGGACATCAATGGAGGGGCCTAGGGTGAACAGTTGGTGGATTATTCGGAGGACCCATTTTCCCATGTGGACATTTGGAACCTTGCACAATTTTTTTCATATGATATTCATATTTTTCACCTCGCATCCTCTCCATTTACTTTGTCTTCTTTCTCTGGGTCCACTCCAACTGCATCCTCACCCTTGCATTCCTTCCCTACCCTTGAATATTTTCTGTTCCCTCACCTCACCCCCAACTCTCCTGCCATTCTCTCTGCAGCAGACCTGGACCTTGTCTCCTCTCCAGATTTCCGTCCTTCGTCCCTTGCAACATTAGCATTTCTCTCGCATACCCTTCCTCTCTCTGCGGCTGCCCCCCCTTTCACCTACCCCTTCTCACCCGCACCGACACCTCCGCCTTTCATTACCTCATCTCCCTCACACTCGGCTCCTCCCCCCTTGCACTCCATCCCATCCCCCCAGCACCCCAACACCACTCTTAGCCCTAATGCCACTCCCCCTCACCACCTATCCAGTCACTTCATCATTCCCCCTCCCGCTTCCCCTCACCCCCCTCTTGTCTCTTCGTTGCCTCCTTCGCTTACCTCATACACCACAACATCCCTACCTCCTCGACCGCCCCCTCGTGCCCCCCATTGCATGAAATGTGTGCGGTCATGTAATCATGGCAGCCTCCTCACCCTTGGTGAAGGAATTCAGATGGTAGATATGATGGGCACTGTGGATAAAGTAGTGGTGGGGTGTGTCCGTGGCCAAAAATATGGGGTCAAAAGACTGAAACAATGCGTTCAAGAGATCTAGGGTGGCTCTTTACACAAGCTCCCATCCATTCATACACTTACTAAGGGTTGGTTTGCCCTCTTATTCACAATTAGAGACCCTACAGATCTGGTCTTATCACAATACTGGCACATTGAGATGGCTCCAGTGCTTCTGAAGCGTTGGAGCCCCTTATTTGATCCTGAACATGAACAGTTGGGAGTTGGACCTATATGGGTTCACTTGCCTGATCTCCTACTACATTTATGGAAAGAACAGATCTTCAGTGATATTGGTAATCTTCTGGGCACATATTTGGACCATGATCACTCATATACTGAATCATGCAAGATGGAATTTTCCCACATTTTGGTGCATGTCGATACCAAGGAAGGACTTGAAGAATCCTTCAAAATTCAATGCCGCAATACTACCCGGACACAGATTCTGGATTACAAAGGGGTATAGTTCTGTTGTCGTCGCTGTCACAAGGTTGGAAATGTTTTTAAAGATTGTCCACTAAATGGCCAGGTTTCTAGTACACGCCCTACAGGAGTTCAACGTCATATAGAACCGGTATTGGTCTCAATACAACGTTAGGCACAGCTATTAGGCTTCCTCTCAACTCCAGTTTCCACTACGCAGGAGGACATTACTTTGGAGGATGTGTTTGCCCCATACAGGGTCACTCGATCCATGACTGCTGCTACACTTACTAGTCGCTCTTCGGACACTGGTACTCCCTCTTTACCTCCTTTTTCATTCTTATCATTTTTTTCTACTGCATCTATTCAATGCACAGAGCCCTCTCTGGATGGATTCTCTACCTCTTCACCTTTCCTTTTTACCCCTACCCCTTGCCATACCTAACCTTTCATCATCAACTCCTCCTCCCTCATCATCTGCTCCTTCTACACTTTCCCCATCGCTCCCCACCCCATCTATTACTGTGGAACCATCTGAATCCTCTTCCACACACTCCTACAATTTGTGCCCTCGCATTTACACCCCATCTAGACTTGGCCCTCATCATAGCCCTCCTTTAACTTTGCACATGTCCACTCATGGTCGTCACTCACACATTTCGAAGGCCACTCTACAGCGCGATATTGAAGTCACCTTTGGGATTCAACTCTCCATAGAAGTGATCCTTAGAGAAAAAAAATCCCCACGTCTGGTTTCTCAATGATTTGTCTCTCTTTTAATTTCTGAGGGCTTGCCAGCTCTGCTAAGCACCTTGGCCTTCGGTGCCTCTTCACTTCTTCATCTGTAGACATCATCCTCCTATAGGAAACTCATGGTACCTCCGAACTTGTCATTCAACCACTTACTTCCCTCCTCCCCTCATGGACCATCCATGCCATCAATGCTAATGGACGCTCGGGTGGAATTTCCCTTTGTATAAACCCCCGACATATTAAACTTCTAAATGTTTTGGGGAGGGATATCATTCTGGTGATGGATTTATTTTCGGAAGCTCTCGGCCTACAATTCTGTATCATCAATGTCTATGGCCCTTGTACCAACAGGTAGTAGTTGTGTACCTCTCTAATGAATTTATCGGTGCTGCGTTCTGACGATATTATTTTGGCTAGAGTCTTGAATTTCTCCCTTGGGATCTCTGAATCTTGGGGACCTAATTCTCATGTGGATCCACTCTTTGATTTCTTCAGACACCTTCTATCATCCTATCAACTTGTGGATCCCCTCATAACCTCTCCTTCTCCCACCTGGCATAACAATCACATTGGGTTCGATATGGTTGCTCACAGGCTTGATTGCTTCCTCATTAAGGAATATCTACTTCACACTCTTGGCTCATTCAGATAATGGATCGGCTCAGGGGGTATCTCTGACCACTCTCCGATATACTTGGAAATCACTAAGGCCTTCAATAAGTCGGCCACACCATTCAAATTATTCTTTGTGTAGCTACAAGATGCAGACTACATCAATTTAGTGAATACTCAGTGGAGACTCCCTCCACCACAGAGCTTACACTCGCCATCCTCCAAATTTTCACACAGACTTCTCTCCATTAAAAAGAAGTCAATTAATTGGGCTAGGAATAAGAAAATAATGGAGGATCTAGAGCTCAAAACAATTGAACAGGATCTCCACAGATTGGAATGCTCTATTGGGGGAGGATTTGCAACAAAAGATGAGAAATCACAGGTTATTAAATCTGAATTTGATCACCTAAAGATCCTACAAAATCAGGATGAAGTCTGGTGACTGAAAAGCCGTGCCACCTGAATCAAAGCAGGTGATGAAAAATCCAAATTCTTCCATCAATTTGCAAAGGGATGAAAGGCCATCAATACCATTTGGGAACTCGACAATGAGGATGGTACCACTACTTCTACTTTCTCACAACTTTCTTAGAAGGGAATCACTCATTTTCAAGATATATATAAGGCTCCTCTACATCCCTCACTGGCTAAGATCATCAAGGTGGCCTCCCTATTCCCTATATACGTGGATCTCACAAATGCTGATGACCTCATTGCACCTGTAACAATGGGAGAACTCGAATTTGTCCTTAAATGGTTCAAAAAGGACAAGAGCCCTGGACCTAATGGATGGTCTGTGGAATTTTATTTGGAATTCTTTGAACTTCTGGGAAAAGACCTTCTAGAGGTTGTGGAAGAGACCCGACAATCTGGGCAAATCTGTGAGGCTTTTAATGCTACCTTCATTGCCCTTATCCCCAAATCTGATCATCCCTCCACTTTCAAATATTTTTGTCTGATCTCATTATGCAATTGTATATACAAGATTATGGCTAAGATTCTTGCTAATCTGCTTAAGCCTATTTTATCTAATTTTGTCTCACCTGAACAATTTTCATTCCTTTAAAATCGACAGATCCATGATGCTATAGGCATTGCACAAGAAGGACTACATACTCTGCACACTAAGAAGATCAAAGGGGTGATCCTCAAGATATATCTGGAAAAATCTTTTGATCAATCTAGTTGGCTCTACATTCACATGCTTCTTACTCATCTAGGATTCCCTTTACAGGTTATTAATTGGATTGTGTGTTTCATTACCTTTGTTTCTTACAACATTATCATTAATGGGGCTGCAACAAATTTCTTTCATGCCGAATGGGGACTTTGACAGGGCTGCCTGTTATCCCCCCTTATCCTTCTCTTGATCATGGAGGGCCTCAGTAGATGTATCATTGATGAAAGGGATCGTGGCAGATTGAAAGGCATTCCAATCTCAGGAAACTATGTGCTCACACACCTACTATTTTTTGATGATATCATACTTTTCCTCAATGGAACCCTTGGTGATTCTACTGTGGTAAGATCCATCTTGCTACTATTTTTTACTACCACTGGTATGCAATGTAATAAGAGAAAATCTACTTTGAAATGCCATGGATGCTCACCACATGAGATCTATTTTGCACCACAAAGATTCACATTTACCCTCACCATATTTGATGATGGACTGAAGTACTTGGGATTTTACCCTAAACTAGTGAGCTATAAAACTTTTGATTGGAATTGTCTTATCACCAAGATCGAAAAAATACTAAACAACTGGTGCCATTGTTGGCTGTCAAGGGTTGGATGACTGATACTTATCAAATCTATATTAGAGCCATTCTGGTATATTGGATGTCTCTGGCTTGGATACCTAAAGGAATACTTCACATGATACAGTTGATCTATAGAAAATTTCTATGGCTCGGTGCTAAATAGGGACACACCTTAGCTTCAAACCTTTGCTGAGGCACTAGCTGCAAAAATTGGTTGGAATATTCTTATTGGAAATAATTTATGGACCAGGGTGGTCATTAAGAAATACATCCGCCCTCTTGGCCCACTTGAATGGCTTTGTCAACTATCGATGCACCATCCCAGCTACTCAACGATTTGGCGTGCTTTTCTGGGCTCTATTCAGCACATCACTGCTAATTTGGCCTGGAAAATAGGTAATGGTTCCAGGGTTCGTATTGGATGGGATCCTTGGTCGGGTTGCGGCAATGCCCACCTCCTCTCCCCTGCACTTATTGACTCTCTCAATCGTGCTGGATATCAGACACTAAACCACATTGCTGACAGAAATCACACCACTCTATTCACTCAAGGTTGGTTAGACCACCTAGAAATACAGCTTCAACCGTAATGGGCAGTGCTTTGGACTGCCTATCTGGGTGCATTAAGAGATTCATGTGTCAGAATTCTTGACAGGGATGATGAACTCATATGGACTATCTCAAAACATGGTTTATACATTCCCAAATAGGGTATATGCACATTTATCGATCACATAGGCCTAAATCCCTACTCCCATGGTGGCACAATATCTGGAAATTAAAGGGACCTATAAAAGCTAGGCTCCTCATGTGGTGCATTCTCACTGATAAAATTCCCATGCGGGCCAACCTCCAAAAAATATCACATATTGGTCCACATAGATGTCCATTATGTAATGCGGTTATTGAAGATACAATACATCTTTTTCTCCATTGTAATGCTTTACATGAACTCTGGCACCTTATCAACTCCTCTCTTAATCATAATCTCCTTTGGGAGGGGATTTCTCTTACAGATGCATGGGAGACTTGGTGGACATCTACTCAATCCCACAAGCTGTGTAATTTGCCAATCTTAATCTGCTGGAGCATCTGGATGGCCCACAACCGGACCATCTTTCGTAATACACCACATCACTGGCCCTCATCTGTTGCCTACATTATTTCCATTTACCACTTAATACCTGATGATCAACCTCCTCCACAGCCCCAAGTTATCTCCCCTGATATTATTGACATATCCGATACTTGGGCTTATTTCGATGGATCTGCACAAATACATGGTTGTGGTGGGGGTTTCCTACTTCATTACTCACCTCATCATTTTTACAAAGTCAAGATTGGACTTGGACGTGGCACCAATAACTATACTAAATGCTCCTACCTACTATACCTCCTTCAATTCACCATCACAAAAAATGTTCATGATCTAAAAATATTTGGCGATTCCAAAATTATCATTGACTGGTTCAACCAACAAACAACCTATCACATACACACACTGCAGAATATTTTGGATGAAGTTCTTCATCAAAAAACATATTTTGATCATATTTCTTGTCAACACATTTACAGGGAGAGAAATACGATTTCCAGTCTCCTTTCCAAGGAGGTGATGCACCTATTGACCGTACACATGGAGATTCAGGAGCAGAATGATCATGCATATTATCAGTACCTTCATTGTCCTTTTGTACCTGATCATTGGATGGGGTTGAATCCCCATTAAAGGTTGTTGTTGCTTTTTTTTTTTTGTTTATAGTTACTTATATTATTTTTGTACAAAGACTTTTGATCGTTGATCCACAACATGTATTTATGAGGCACTTATCGGATGTATTTATTTTTTCTACTTTACTACTATCTGTTGACAGCTACACTGCTGATCTGAATATGCACTTAGCATATACAACATGTAACTTTTATTTTTATTAATAGAAGCTACAATTTTTCCTATGGAAAAAAAGATTCCTTATGATTTACCTCTTGCACTATTTGCCTTGAATAAATTTGAATAAATATGGATAAAAAATATCACTTTGTTAAATTATCAACCATCACAAGCTTAATATATCGCAAGTTCTGAGTCGTTTATTTTGGCCCGCTCATCGTAAGGGAGTATCAACTAGCTACCAAATGGAGTGCAATAGTTGAATCATAAGCCAGATCAAGACTGGTGATCAATAAACTAACAGGAGTTAGTGTCGAGTTTTTTTTCTTCTGGGTCTCAATTTAGGAAGTGAGTGTAGATGAAGATGATCTACATGATTTCTCAGGATTCGAAGGAGTCTTTGAATATTTCCAACCAAATAGGAAAACTCGAATAATGTTAATTGCTCTCAATCTAATCAAGAAATGAAGAAGCATTTTCTTATGTAATTAACTTAAAATTCATATTCATCTTCTCCCAATAATCCTTCCCATCTCGTAATGTTGACTGGATTGAGAGAAATTGCATCCGTAATTTTAATCCTTTGATTACTTTCACCTATAGAGGTTGAAGCACGAAACATGTATTACCACTATTGATTAGGATTCCTACTTCACATTTATGACCACTCCAGTTGTCCTAATGTTTCCCTTTGGCTTTATTTCTTTGTTCCTTATATATTCATGTTTTTTCAATGGGGTTAATTCATTGCTACCTTTTGTTGTCCTTTTTTCTATGGAGGATTTCATACTAATGTAGGATTTTAATCCTCAAATCCTAATATGCATTTCATGTTTAGGTATCATCATAAGGAAAATATGAGATCTTAGCATGTGATTTATTTCTCATAGATCTTCTATTATTGACAGATTTTGAGGCTTCATAAATTAAATTCAAACATATTTGAATATTTTTCATTTCGATGAAGTGTTTTCTTCTCTTTCACTGTTGATCTGTTGCAAAAATTCAGAATCCTGGTTTCCCTGCCTATTCATATTATGCATTAAAACATGGCACACTATTTACCTCTATTGTATATAGTGTTTCTTAAAATAATTTCTTCAAATGTTAAGCGAGCATACTGATTCAAGAGGTTTTAATAAATAGTGACAACACAGGTATTAATGTCAAACAAGGGATTTTATGACAGCAAAAAGGAAACTTATGAAATATAACCATTGATTCTTTTATATGTAAACATTTTGATATCAAACCATAGGATTTTATGAAATTAGGAAAAAAACTCACAAGGTAACACTCATAAATTTAGATATTGAGAAGAGACTAAACAAGGTTATAGAGAGAAGTTCACATGAAATAACAAAAAATTATAGAGAAAACTTCAAAGCATCTTATAAAAACCTTGAGGCTCCAAATTTAAAGTCAAATTATTTAAGGAATGGAAAGTTTAAAAGGATTTGGAGATCAAATACCCTTAAGGTGCTTGATTTCCAATGAGACACATAAATCCCAAGAATTCCTATAAACTTCAGCGTTGCTAACAAGACAACAATAGCACAATAATAATTGCATAGAGAGGAAGGTGAGTCTGAAACAAGAAAAACATTAATGTTGCAAATAAATTTAGTAATGAAGTGCCAAAAAAGGAACAAAATGTGAGGCCTAAGAGGCAAGGATATACAAGATTTGGAAATCATCATGTATGAACTTAAATTGTCTAGAAACTCGATTTCACTTGTATTCCTCTAGCCAATCCTTATAAAACCTCTTGCTTAAAAAAAGATCAAAGTATGTTAGTAGACAACTCTTGTTCGGTTTCTTTAATAATGGGGCATACAAGAATTGGTTGTTTTGTGATGTAATATAGAGTGGATGTTGGTCAATTTTTGTTGGGGAGACCTAGAAATATTATAGGAATGCCATTCAACATTTTCTGGGAAAAAAACATAAAGTGTAGCATGAGTCCAGAAAAGAATTTTTTTATTGGCTATAATCTATGTGCTACAAATAGGAAGAGATTAAATGAGGAAATTCCACTAGAGGTTCAAGGTTTTCTCAATGAATTTTCAGCAATAACCAAGTTGAACTACCACATGCATTGCCTCAATCTAGAGGTGTTACTCATCAAATTGATTCGATCCCTAATGCAAGTATATTTCATTTAATAAATTATTCAGAGATATTTTTAATATTTCTAATTAATAAATGTTTGTTTACAATGACAAAATATTTTTTCCAGTTTTTTGTGACTACAATATTTCATTTGGTAATTAATGTTTCACACCATAATCCCAAAATTCAAAAGAAAAAACATATGGCATACATTTCTACAAATGTGTTCCTCATACAACTTTTCCAGTTTAACAAACCTCTCGGCGTCTCTTTGCACCTTTTGAAATAACCCACGATGATGGAGGAAGTGTGTGTGCCATGGCCTTGTGAGTCATGCACTAAACAGATTTCCACTATCTCATTCAAGAGGCCAAATGTGGGTTTGTAGCCTTTGTAGAAACATGATGCATCAACCAATACAACCACATCAATGTAATAATAACACATCATTACTACATAGATAAACTCTCTTTCCCATTGAAAATTTAATATTTTTCCAATATTTTATTTTTGACAATTACGCATGCGTGAAGACTTTAAATAATTTCACTATATATGACCTTTAACATTTAAGATTTCTATGGAATTTAGTGGCTTAAATTTATAGATCCTTAAGATTCTATTAATAAAGACCTTTCCTTTTTAATTTCTTTTATGTATTTCCCAAAATTTAAATAAAATTTAAAATTGTGTTTAATTAATTAAATTTTTTATTTTTGTATATAAGCAATAAATTTATTAATGAAAAACATAAAAATATTTCGCTTGAATGAATATTTTTCCTTTGATAACAAGAAGAAGTAAAAGAATATGTCTTGGTAAAGATAGAATGCGAGAACGGCGCGGGCTTCTGAGAAGGGACGATTAGGGCCGAATCTCTGCAGCCCCTGACCACGGCTCTGCAAGCCTGCCAACCATTCCAGGACGCGACAAATAGATCCCTCAGCGCCAATCTGAGCTGATTCGACACATGCATAACTCAGGGGGGGTTCGACCCCCCCAAACTCTACGCCCTTCATATTCGGCAGCATACCCTCGAACACCTTCAGCACTCCATCCAGCTCCAGATCAGAGGAACAATGCAACGATTCAGCGCCCAAAGGATCTGCGTCCGAAGGGCAAACTCCTGAACAACGCCGTGAGCAAACTCAGTCCACATGCAAGCCCATATCAAAAAAAATACCCAAGCTAATCATTGATGACCCTTGGATCGAGGAATACAGGGACCATATGAGCAAGCAGGCCCTGATCTGCAGATTCATGGGGGTTCGACTTCAAGAAAAGGCCCTATGCTGGTGGATCAACCAAAAATGGAAACCTAAAGGGGACTACGATCTTCAATTGGGATCGAGAGGCTTTTTCACAGTAATTTTCGCTCACAAGGAGGACAGAGACCGCATATTCGAAGGCGGCCCTTACTTCTACAACTCTGCAGGACTATACATCACTTACTGGAGGCCAAACTTCGCACCAGAGCAGGAGGATTTCAAGAAAGTTCCAGTATGGATCCGCCTGCACTCTTTACCTGTGGATTACTGGAACAAACGCATCTTGGAGGCAATCGGAAACCAGCTGGGAGTCTTCATCAAAGCCTCAGATCTCACTATACAAGGTAAGTACACAGCCTATGCTAGACTCTGTGTTTACATGGACATCTCAGGGCCCCTCCCAGATCATATGGAACTGATTCATAAAGAAGTGCAATGGAAGCAAACCATAGACTATGAAAATATCCCTTTCAGATGCCGCACATGCAGACAGCATGGCCATCTAAGTCACAGTTGCACTGCAAATAAACCACAACCTCAGGCCCAACAGGAACAAGAGGCTTCTCCAACGCCTGGCTTCACCACAGTAGCAAGAAAAAGCAGAGGCAAGAAAGGTAAAAAGCCCCCAAAACCCCCCACCAATACAAACCCTACCAATAAAGTCTCCATTCAGCAAAACAGCTTTGAAGTTCTGAGCAACCTGGATTCACCGGAACACCCCAAAGTCTCACAGGCCCCCACTGCACAGGATCCTCCGTTATCCAATCAACCCATGATGCCGATCAATGCTCCAAGCACAACCTCTGTTTCTTCTCAAGCCCAGGCACTGCAACAAAACCCAAATCTCGCTCCCAACCAGACTACTACCAGCCACACCTCATTGCAAACCCCGCAATGCACAGAACCTCAACCAGACCAGCCCTCCACTACAGCCTCAAGAAATCCTCTGGAGGAGATTTTGGGAGATCTTGATCTCCAAAAGATCAATGAGCAATGGTCCAAATTGGGCGTTGATGCCATTCCCCAGGAACACTTGGAGAAGATAGAAATGGCATACCTACAGCTGGAATACATCAACCAAAATACAGCCAAAAGGCAATGGGGAAATAGCAACCAAACATGCATTCAAGCCAACATGATTCTGGATCACTACAAACCACAAGGACCAGGCAGAAAACGGGGACGCAAATCCACCAGACAGCAAATACAAGAGCTAGGCAGACGTCTAATCAATGAAGGAAAAATCAGGGCCTTGGTCCTATCTGCTCCAAAAAAAGCTCAATGAAAATCACAACCTGGAACATCAGGGGGCTTAACGGCACCAGCAAAAGAAGAATCCTGAAAAATCGCATATTCTCGCAGCACCCAGACATTGTCCTTCTGCAAGAATCCAAATGCTCTCCCAAGGGCACAGAAACGCTCAAAAAACTCGTATCAAACAGTCATCACTGTATAAGCATAGATGCCCTTGGGCAATCAGGAGGGTTATTAACATTCTGGAACAAAAACAAATTCTTCTTGCAGAATGCTCTCTCCACCAAGAATTCATTATCGGTCATCCTCAACATGCCTGATTCAAGCCAATCGATATGCATCACCAATGTGTATGGGCCTCAAAGAATCCAGGAAAAGCTAAAAATGTTAAAGGACCTAGATGAAGTCAGACAACACCATGGGGCAACTCACTGGATTGCAGGCGGAGACTACAATATGATCACCACTCTAGCGGAGAAAAAGGGAGGCTTACGAAAGTTGGACAAGGACTCGGAGGCATTTAACACCTTTATTACTGATTCCAGACTTACTGACATCCCTACAGTCAATGGTTTGCATACCTGGAATAACAAGCAAGGAGGAAACAGGCAGATAGCATCAAGGCTCGATCGGTTCCTCTTATCGGAATCCATTCTGCTGCAAAACATCGACATGGAGGCCAACCTTCTCCCTATAGGAGGCTCGGATCACTGGCCTGTGCAGATCCACTTCACCAATCTAGAAAAGCCCCACAACAGACCTTTCAGATTCGAGGCCTTTTGGATAGAACACCCAACTTTCATGGAAAACATAAAAAGATGGTGGACTCAAACCACTATAAGAAGCGACAATATCATGTACATCTTCCAAAAAAAGCTCAAAAACATCAAATCCAACCTCAAGCAATGGAACAAAGACACCTTTGGAGACATCTTTCGAGCCAAAACAGAACTTGAGGAAAAAATGGCGCTACTACAACAAACAATGATCACAGAAGGGCCTGATGAGGAAAGGCAAGCTCAAGAAACAAATCTACAAAGACAATGGGAAGAACGACTAAAGCAGGAAGAGATGTTGTGGAGACAGAAATCGAGGGTGCAGTGGCTAAAGCAAGGAGAACGCAACACCAGTTTCTTCCATAAATCCACTATCCAGCACAGAGCCTGCAATCGAATTCTTTCTCTTAAAAAAGCTGATGACGAAAAGGTGTTCTCCAGGGAGCACATTGGGGATGAACTCAACTCTTATTTCACCTCTCTTCTCAGCGAAACAAACCAAAACAGAACCCAAGCCATCAATGCAATCACTGATGCCATTCCCAGCCTTGTTACTCAGGAGCAAAACTCCCTCCTTCTGAAGGATTTTACTGAGCAGGAGATTGAAGAGACCATCTTCACCATGGCCACAAATAAGGCTCCCGGACCGGACGGATTTACAATTGAATTTTTTAAGGCCTGCTGGTCCATCATTAGAGAAGACCTCCTCACCCTGGTAAGGAACTTTCACCGAACCAAAAAAGTGCTACCAGCCATCAATGCCACTTTCCTCACCTTAATTCCCAAATCTGGCCAGGCTGACTCCCCGGACAAGTTCCGCCCCATCGCCCTGTGCAATTTCCTCTATAAAATCCTTTCCAAATTGATGGCCAACAGACTCAAACCAGTCCTCCCTTCAATTATTTCTCAGGAGCAAACCGGCTACGTCGAAGGACGGCAGATCACGGACAGCATCATCCTCACCCAAGAAGTGCTGCACTCTCTCAAAACGAACAAGACTCCAGGCATGCTTATCCAGCTTGACCTGTCAAAGGCCTTTGACAGAATCAGCTGGCAATATATGAGAGCAATCCTCCAGGCCTTCAGATTCAGTCAGCAATGGATAAATTGGACAATGGAACTGGTCTCAGGTGCTTTCTTCTCCATCCTGCTGAACGGAGGACCCCTTCAACCCTTCACACCATCCAGAGGAATACGGCAAGGAGATCCCTTGTCTCCTTTTCTCTTCATCATAATGGCAGAAGGATTGGGCAGATCTTTAACCAAGGCAAGAAGGCAGAATCAACTCAAAGGCATCAAACCGGCACACCAAGGACCCACAGTAACGCATCAGCAATTTGTAGACGATACAATGCTCATGGGCGCCCCCACAATGCAAGAAGCTCGAACCATCAGCCAAGTGTTAAAGACTTTCTCAGAGGCCTCAGGTATGGAAATTAATCTTACCAAATCAAAAAAAAAATTCTTCAACGCATCCATTCCTCTGCAAAGAAATCTCAGCAGAATTCTGCAGATACAAAAGACCTCCCTTCCAACCAAATATCTGGGCATACCACTTTCGGAATATGCCTACAAATCTGCCAACTGGGAAGCCCTCCTCAACAAAATGAAAGCTCGGCTAAGCAGCTGGACATACCGAGCCTTAAACATGGCCAGCAGACTAATCTTAGTCAAATCAGTCCTGCAAACCATGCCAGCATACATGTTCTCAGCACTAGCAGCACCTAAGGCGGTGTACAAATCCATCATAAGCATTCAGCGATCCTTCCTCTGGAATGGAGCCTCGAAGCAGTCCAAATGGGCCCTCATCAAATGGACAGACATCTGCAAACCAAAAAGGGAGGGAGGTTTGGGCCTAAGAGATCCAGAAATATTAAGCAAGGCCGTTGCAGCAAAAATCTGGTGGAGATGGGTAGAAAATCCTAGCTCCCTATGGGGAACCTGGTGGAAAGCGAAATATACAACTCAAGTCAGGGACAGAGACCTCATTCGGCTGACCAGCACCAGGCAAGGCTCCCCCATCTGGAACAAGGCCTGGGAGAACAGACATATAGTGCAGAAGCACAGCTTCTGGGAAGTGCACCAAGGAAAAACTGCCCTCTTTTGGGAAGATGCTTGGCAGCAGCTTCCAACCTTGGAACACCCAGACTGGAATATTCTTAAAAGAGCTATGCAGGAGGCCGGAAAGGTTACGGTAGCAGACTACTGGCAACCTGCAAGCGAGGCCACCACTTGGCAAATGTGGCTATCCAGAGAACAATGGCAAACGCAAGCAGGCCTGATGAACGTAGACCAACTTCTACAAGACCTGGACAAAAGAAGAATCCTTAAGTCCAATAAAGAGGACATCCTGAGATGGGGAAGAAACCCCAAAGGAACGTTCAACCTCAAAGAAGCATATCAGATCTTGGCGGCCTCTTTGGATCAGCAACCAGACCACAGTTGGCAAACCCTCTGGAGCAGAGGAACATGGCCAAAAATCACACTTTTCTCCTGGCTGGTCAGGCACAACAGAGCACTCACATGGGACAATCTTCAAAAACGAGGCTTCATAGGCCCTTCACGATGCATACTCTGTGAGGATGGCCCAGAAACTCTCAATCACATTCTCAATGCCTGTCCAATGGCCTGCTCTCTGTGGGATGACATGGCGATGATCTTCAGACAATCTGACCGAAACAGAGACTCCATTCAACTCTCTCTTAGCCAGTGGAGAACATCAATGTCCCCCAATCCCTTGGTCAACAGTGCCTGGAACTTAATACCGGGAGTAATAGCCTGGATCCTTTGGAAAGAACGAAACGCACGAGTCTTCAAAAACTCTGCACTGGAAGTAAGCATGCTGATAGGAAAAGTGAGACAGCTCATCAAAGAAACGGTCAATGCCATGGGCACTTTGCAGACAGAGGGCAACACTTCACCGAATGATGCCAGAATCATTCAAATCCTAAATCTTCAAACCCAGATCAACCCTGCTGGTAAAAACTGCGTCTCCAAAGGAACAACGCAGGACAAATGGACTCTGCCCCCCTCAAACACGTTCAAACTCAACTTCGACGGGGCTTCAAGAAATAACCCAGGGATAGCTGGCTATGGGGGCGCGGTAAGGGATCACACGGGCACAATTCATCTCGTCTATCATGGCAACATTGGAGTGAACACCAACAACGCTGCAGAGCTAATCGCTCTCATTCAGGGTCTCACTCTGGCAGGCCGCTACAGATTACTACCACTGATAGTGGAAGGAGACTCGGAGATCATAATAAGGATGATAAAGAAACTCCAGATGGGAGCGCAGGTACATAAAGTAACCCCCAGCTGGAGACTGTCGGCAACACTGCAGGATCTCCAAAATCATCTCCAAAACCTGCAAGGGATCACATTCCAAGCAGTTTGCAGAAAGGCAAATAAGTTAGCTGATGTCTTAGCTAATGCAGGGGTTGATTCCCAGATGGCAGAATTCCACAGCCTCTGGCACAATCTAGCAGCAGGAGTGCTCAAAGAAAACTGTAAAAAGATCCAGCAGACAGATCTGCACACTTAAGGCCTCGGCAGCAAGGCACAATTCAGTTTCAAACACAAGATGGAATGTCAAAACTCGGCAGCAACGCCATTAAAAAAGAGCAGATCTGTGCCAACAGGCTTGAGAAATCAAGATAGGAGACACAGTCCTGCACACCCAAAAGACACATCTACAAGCTGAACGCTCATCCACTTCAAGCACGACAATCTCATGTTCAAGCACGACAATCTCAGGTTTTGCAGGCAGCAAATTGGCCACCACGCAGCATTCTGCCCACCCCGTAGCAAGCAGCGAACCACTCATGAAATCTCTCCTTAGGCCGTGCGCAATATATGCTGCAGGCACTTGCCCTGAAAGGCCAGCCAGTCAACGCAGGCATGTCGCTCTGACCCCTGCGGACAATTGTATTTTTAGTCACAATCATTAATATAACTGCTTAATTTTACAAAAAAAAAAAAAAAAGAAGTAAGCTCACATTTATTAATAATTTTATATTTAAAAAAAAATCTCAATTCGTATATGTTAAATGTTTTTAAAATCAATAAAGATATATAAATCAAAGTTTTTTTAAAATAATAATATATCGAAAAGGGGAAAGAAATAAATTAAATAATTTTCAAACATATTATTCTTTAGAATAAAATATTATAAAAATAAAATCATTATAATAATAAAATTTAGTTGTAGTGGACTTGGAAAATCTTATCCCACTCTCGCATTTTCCTTTCTAGTGCTTGGGAACGGGGCCATGTCCTGATCGATGAAGCTTTGTCCTTCCGAAAAAATACCGGAATAAAGCATACCGATCACTACATAAAAAACGTAGTCAAATTTATCCCACAAGTGCCTTGTGTTAGGTCTCTTGAGGTCGAGGAAGTATGGGGATCACATCATGTGCAGTTGGAGTACACGATGAAGAAAACTGGCGAGAATTCCTAGTGCTCTTTGCGTCTTGTCGACTTCATACTCCCTTAACCTTGCGGATAATCCTTGGAAAATAATGTTATAAACATGAAGTAACAATGTAACATCATGTCGCACATCCATAAAAGAGCTTGATTATGTTTTCACAGCTGCCTTGACAGAAGTAAGGATATTTATCAAAGTTCACGATTTTTGGTGTCCGTAGGGTTCTTGATGGTGTTGAATCCACTTCCACCATAAAAAACGATTCAAACACTCCAGCGTTTTGATTTTTTTATTTTTTATTTTACCAGATTCCAGTAAGAAATTTTTCATCCATGGGAATTTGTGGCGTCAGTAAACAACCCCATTGGAATAACCCACGGTAATAGTTAGCCATGTGCATATTTCACAAAAAAACATGAATTATAATAAGAAATATATCATTGGTGAGTCACAAACACGGTTTCTCAAAACGACAATGCGATGGAAATGTTTACCTATTGTAAATGTATTTTGACAATGTGATGGAAGAATTGAAACTAGCTTTTCCAATGCTTGAAATATAACATCAATGACCTTCATATGCATCTTTTAAAGACTTTACGTTATGAGCACACTAGTGTCAAAGAAACATTACATTATGAATTCACATTATGTAAAATTAAACAAGGTGAAATGTTAGCATGTAAAACTGTGAAAATCTTAATTAATATTTTTAAAATTATATATTTAAAATTAAATAGGGTGTAAGATCTATAATTTTTTTATTACAAATTTTATGTGTATGTAAAGTTTTAGTAAAAATAAACATTTGTTTGTCATTGTTATAGTGAATGTCATTAAATTTATTTAATTATTTATATTTTATAAATAAAAAATTATGATTATTTATGTTATTAAAAATCATTTTTTAATTTATATAATTATTCCAAATTTTAAAATTTAATTATAAACTTGTTTTTTATTTATTTATAGAAAATAATCTTTCCAAATCTTCCATTCTTTTCATATAGCTTTACACCTTTTAAAACCATTACTACTTTGTACAGAATTTTAATGTGTACATTATACTTTATAGGCTTGACAGTCACGCAATCGAAATAAGGATGGGACGGTAGCCCATTATAAACTAGATTGACGATATGAAAACGTGTGAATGAAGGTTGATTTTTTTTTTTCTGGATTCGGATATGTTACTGATTTGTTTAGATTTTGTTGTATTTTATTTTATTTATTATTTATTAAATTAGTAATAATTTAATTTTAAAATTAGGATTGAATTAAATTATATAATTTTTTATAAAATTTAAAATTTTATTTTGTATAATTATTATATTTTTTTTATATTTATATATAAATAAAGAAAGAAAATTTAATAGTACTTATTTATATAACATAAATATAAATTAAGGCCCTTTGTATTAATTATAAATTATTATAAATTAAGGCCCTTTGTATTAATTATAAATTAAAAAAATAATTAAATATAAATTAAAAATTTTAAATTTTATTAGAATTGAGAAATAGTTTATGATATAATAGTTTTAACCTTAAATGTTTATTTATAAATAAAATTGTTTTAATTGCTGATGTTTAATATAAAATATTAATTTTTATTTTAATATTTTAAATTTAATGGAGTTTAATTAATAGTTTATTTTTATTTTTATTTTAATAAATTATTATTATTATAATAATGTGTTAAGTAATTTATTTTGATATATATTTTTTAAGATATAATTTATGTAGTATAAGTGAAGTCAAATCATTTTCTTTTTTAATAGTAAGGCATAAGGATTTAAGATTAGAAGATTAGTAATTGGAAGATTGATAAGATTGGATTTATTAGTAGAGTTACAAATGTGAAGTTGTTGTTAGTTTTAGTATTTTGAGAATGGATCAATCAAATTTGTGTTCAAATGTAAAGGAAGATAAAAGTGATTTAACATCATAAACAAAATCGCTAAAGAATTTTTTAGTGTTTTTAAGGATATATACATGGTATTATTCTTGAGGTTATTTAAAGACATTATCTTTTGAATTCCAATTTCAATAAATTTGTTGTAAAACCCATATTCAATATAATATTAGGTATAGTAAATTCGATTAAAGTTATTGAAGTTAAACTAGATATCATTCAAACTAAGAAAATTAAGTGACATTGATGAATATGGAAGAGGCATTAGCAAGATATTCCAACAAAGTTCCATTGTACATGATTGTCTATTTTGTTATGTTCATATATGCCCCTCCTTATCTTGAGAACAATATTCCACCAAATTTCTACGACGGGGAGATGCATAGGGGGCATGTGGGAGCACCCCAAAATTTTAGAGAAATTCAGGGGTGATGGGGGACATCAATGTGTGTGTGTGTGTATAATTGTTGTTATTTTTAGTGTTTGGAGAACATCAATGAAATTTGTGTTCAGGTGTAAAGGAAGATAAAAGTGATTTAACATCATAAACAAAGTCGCTAGAGAATATTTTTAGTATTTTTAAGGATATGGACATGGTATTATTCTTAATTTTATTTTAAGACATCATCTTTTGAATTTGAATTTCAATAAATTTGTTGTAAAACCCACATCAATATAATATTACATATTGTAAATTCAATTAAATTTATTTAAGTTAGACTCGATATCATTCAAACTAAGAAAATTAAGTGACATTGATGAATATGGAAGAGGCATTAGCAAGGTATTCCAACAAAGTTCCACTTTGTTGTACATGATTGTCTATTTTTTGTCATTTCATATATTTCCATCCCTATCTTGAGAACATTATTCCACCAAATTTTTAGGATGGGGAGATGTATAGGGAGGCATGTGGGAGCACCCCCAAATTTTAGATAAATTCAGGGGTGATGGGGGGCACATCAACGAGTGTGTGTGTGTGTGTGTGTGTGAGAGAGAGAGAGAGAGAGAGAGAGAGAGATTAAAATTCAAGTTATTTATGAAATTTCTTGATTCATACATCATAAATGATTCAATGAAATATAAATAGTAAAATATTGTATACATTAATTTAAATTCATCATTCATTATTCTATAATCTAATTAGTACTAAGTAGAATAGTCTCAATGAAGACTGGAATAATAAATTGAAATTACTTAAACTAAAAAATAGTAAAAAAGTGATGAGTACAAGACTTGGCCTATGGTCACCAATATCTAGAATAAATACTAAAAAGTTAAAATTAAATATTAATAATGGACAATGATCCAATGTTATCAGAACTAGATGAGTCATTGAATTGGTTGACCCCAAAATTAGGAACCCCCCCACAAAAAAAAAAACTAGACCAAAAAATTGGTAGACCAAAAAATCCATAAATATCAAATATTGAAAGGAAATGTAAATTTTCATGTGCATCCATATGAATCCAAAACATTATATGAAAATATGCAAATTTTCTCATATATATAGTAAGTAAGGGTGCATATAACCGAAATAGTACTAAGTGCAATCCACATTTGAATCAAAATACATCAACAAAGAGGCTCTAAATGGCCTTTATAGTCAACAAAAAATGATGCTACAACAAATATATACATATCATCAAAATCAATGCCTATATTGGGATATTCATCATCAATATCTCCCTCTAAGCATTAAAATAAGATAATAAAATTTTTTAACATGCCAAACATTGCTCACATGAAGATGATAGCCTCGAAAGTGTCAACGGGGCCATCATGAAGACAATCATGTAGGAATGGGTGTACATTCTTAAAAATGTGCATGTGCTCCCTATCCTATAGCCTCAATTCTTCCCAAATCACCATGCATTCTTATGAGCTTGGATTTTTCAATATAACTGTCACATTTTTAAAATCACACACACACATAGACATTCAAGAATGTGTGCATTTTTTTAAAAGTGTGCACACATATTTGAAAGTGTGCACATGTTCTCTAAAGCACACGTTCATTTTCAAAAGCTCACGTGCACTTTTTAAAGTGTATGCACTTTTTTAAAAGTGCCAACCTTTTCAAAAGTGCACACTCACTTTTTAAAGTGCATGTACATTCCTTAAAGTGTGTGCATGCTGGTATGACTATAATCTTTGAGAATAAATGAGGGAGGAGGGGGGGAGAGAGAGATACATATAGGGGGGTTTTGTGAAGGAGGGACTAAGGGAGGGGGGGGGGGTAAATAAATAGATAAAGGAAGAGGAAGGAGGGTGGATATACAATATAAGAGAGAAAGGGAGAGGGAGTGAAGGAGAGAGGGGTAGATGGATATAGAGAGAGTGAATGAGTGAGAGGTCAAGATTGAGAGAGATAGTGAGAGGAGGGGAAGAGAGGAATAGGGGAGAGGGAGGGAGCTATATAGGTAAAGAGAGAAATAATAGGAAGCAGAGTCTCCCGCCTTGTAACCCTCCATCAGTGATCATTTCGTCTTTTGCATATTCATTATTAGGTGTCTCGCTTGTTCCACTTCGTTGCATTCCACTAGGAGCATGCCATGGACTGACGAAGGGGCCTGTCGTCTTATCTTTCCTCATGTTTACACCTGCAGCGCTGTTTTAAAAAATTTTCTCAAAAAATCATTCATAGTCATTGTCATTTCATTTTTGATCATTTAAAATGTCAATAAGTGTCTAGGGTTTTTGAGTCATTTGTATACCAGTCATAAAGCCTGCAAGGTGAGGAAGGTTCTGCATATTGTGATTTTTATTTTATTATCATTAGCATTTTAAAAAAAAAAACATTTCTAGTCCAAAACTCTGTTTTGGAACTAGAAATTGTTCATTATTATTTTGTAATAAATTGTACTTTTTTCACCAAGAAGAAAATGTCAAAGGCAGACCCCTGGTCTCTTCCTTAGCTAAATAGCCATATCCCTGCAAGAAGACAGCAAAATCATCAAAAAATCGAGCTCAGAAAAGCCAAATGTGAAATTACAAAAACGTAGTAATATGGGTTTTCAAATAGATTTGAAACAAAATCTGATTGTGAAGATATTTGTATCATATATAAAAGCCAAGCAATTTTCATTTGCACCAAACTACAGCACCCAAATCGTGTTTTGGAGATTGGAGGGCCGATTTCAAGTTTTAAAACTGCGTGGACAGAGTTTTGGGGCTCGAACGACCCACCTGGGCAGAGCGACCCACGTGGGTTATTTCCGCAGTGTGAAGTTGTAAGGGGAGCGACCCACCTGGGCCGAGCGACCCACGCAGAAGGTGAGCGACCCACGCAAACACAGAGGTTCGAAAATTCATTTTGAGCGCCCAGTCTTGCTTGGGATCGATTCATCGGCCTTCAAACAGGTTTTTTGCTATTACTTAATGTTTTTAAATGCGCTGGTGGCATCATTGATGGTTTCAAACGCTTCAAATGGAGGATTTAAACCCCATAGTCATGGCAATATCGTTTTCAGGGTTTTAAAATGATATGGGTGGTTGCTTGAGTTTGTTGCTTATCTTATATCAGTGATATGTCCAGCCTTGCATATAATATCAAAACCATATTGTTCTCATGCCCATTATGCCATTGTGACCATTGCTATTATTATACCATGTTTAAAACCTTTGTTCCATGGTGACTGTGGTTGTACTATGTCTCACTGCCCAATATAAAAAAATTCTCATGACTTTGTTTCAAACTGCCCATTGACACCTTTGTTGTTATTACTCATAGACAAACACATTCTATTGATGCCATGCTCTCCTTTGATAAGATTTGTTCAATATTTTGAAAGTTGCCCGCTCCCTTTGATCAAAGTTTCACTTGCATTTAAACACAGAGATTGTGCCCCTTTTCCAATCCATCTAAAAAAGAGATTTTATCCATGGTTTGTTTCCTTATGGTGCTTTGACGGTGGGAATATTGGTTGGGTGTTGAAACATACATCCTAACTTTGTTTGCACTGCTTTCATATCAGTATACATAGTGCCAAAAGCTTGGTCAGAGCCATGTCGGAGACAGAGTCAGAATATGAGCTAGGGTCAGGCAGTGATTCGGTGACTGAAGGTAATGTGCCACAGGGGTCCCACAGAGATCACAGAAGTGGTAATCATCGCAGAGAGGAGCCTACTTCTTTGGCTCGGTTGCAGGCATGTCCATTAGCTATGGATTGTTTTCGATATTTGTCATGTTTCAAATTTTGTGAGATGGTTGCACAAACCCGGCCTCATCGTGAATTGGCCCGTCTGTTTGTTCTTCATTTACGGGATGGTCGGGTAAGCCTTGCTGGGGTTGATTTCATTGTATCACCCTTGACTATTGCTCAAGCCACTGGTATACGAAACATGGGCGAGGAATGGAACAAGGGCCAACAGTTAGAGAAATTTCACTATGAGCCATATATTAAAACTGGATATATGGGCTACTTGAGCAGAGTTTTTCCATTCAGATTCTTGAGAGATGAGTATGCACCGCTGATGAAGCTCATCATTCAATATTTTAGTTGTGAGGGTAGGTATGCTCGTCTTTTCGCGTACCATATTCGTTTGTTGATGCACTTCACAAGGGTACGTATGATGAATGTTCCGTATTTCATACACCGCAACATAGAGAGGATGGTGATGTTTGTGCAGAAGAAGACGAGCCTGGGCAGTAGCAAGACAGGAGTATATATCATTTCGCTTTGATCAAAATCTGGGTGTCACATCAACAAGTGCAGACAGAAATACTCTGGGAGAATGAGGTTTTGGAGGGTCAAATGAGCTCCAAATTCAGACATTCCACTTGGGTTGGAAATTAGACATCCAGGGCTTTCCAACGCGCTATCATGAGCTCAATTTGGATGCCGGGAAGTACCTCAAATTCAGCTTGGAACATGAGCGACCCACACGGCTCAGGAGCGACCCACTTGAAATTTTTCCTGAATTTTCAGCTGCCAGCTCAGTTTTTCGCCTAGTATGGACCAGTTTTGCTTATGGATAGAATTTTTGGGTTTTTATGATGTAAATTCATGTTTGGCATGTAATTTTGGCTTGTTTTTATCTCTTCTAGAAGATTCACTCTCAAATGAGTAAAAAATCATGTAATGGATCAGTTTCCACTCTTTTAGAGGCAAGTTGTTAGCTGCCTAGATTGTAGTTCCATGAATAGAATCGGTTGAAACTGATCCCTGAAGAGGGAATTCGACCCCTAGAGGTGGGGAAAGGTGTTAGAGTGATCTATATATTGTAATTTCTCAATCATTTTCAGAGGTTGGAGAGGTGGGACTCTTGGGATACTTTTGATACTATTGTACATACTTTTCATATTTTGGCTAAGGAAAGATCAGGGGTTTTGCGGCACTTGTTGGGATCCTTGTGGTGTTCTGTTCTTGATGGTGTTTCTTCTTTGTTTATTGTAAGTTTCTTCATGTTTAATGTATGTCGTCCTTTCATTATGCTTCTGAACTAAATTGAATGAGTGAATAAGGTTGAATCCATTGTTTACAGTGCTTGGCCTTTGAATTCAGTTAGTTCTATATGTTTTCAGCTGTTTGGAGAGGATCCAAGTTCTTCTTCGCCCTCTTCAGCTCCTCGTCGGTCTAATCTATCCATATATCCAATTTAAAGCATCAAGATCATCACCTACCTCGCCCCAGCTTGAATTCTGCAAAGGTCTGACCTTATCCCCGGACCCAAAATTTGTTTTCCCATTTCTCCAGCGAAAACCCAAAAACCAAAAAATCAAACATACCTATCTCTTTACTCGCCTAAAATCAGTTCTTATTGTAAGTCATCTCGCATCCTATTGCTCATTTTCTCGAGATTGACGGAGAGAGCCCTCTCCTGTCCTCGTAGGGCTAGCTACGAGGCCGAGCGTGGTTTGATGTAGCCTTGAGTTTTACTTCATTTCAGCCTGAGGTAGATTTGAGTGCTAACATAGTGGCGACCATACTGGGGAGAAACTCAAAACGTTTGCTTGTTATAGACGGAGTCTGAAGTCACGCCAGGTAGCCTTCGAAACGTTGTTGCTATGCATCAGCAAAGTAGATAAACGCTGCTTCAGTCGATCTCCGGTATAACTTGTAATCGTAGTATTTAACTTGTAAATTGCCCCAGTACATGTATCAAGTTCAGATCTGATCGTTGATGGTGAACAACGGTCAGACATCGCAAGGCTGAAATCATTCACCTGGTGACTTCATTCACTGAACAAATCCAGAAATCGATGCTTCATGGTGACTTCATTGCAGGGAGATCAGTAGCTGTGAGATTTTCAAGATGGACCGAATCATGAGAAGATATGCTCCCATGAGCCGAGATCACATTCCAGGTTTTCCGAATAAGATGCCCAAGGTAGATTGGTCAAGGAATCTGCCTACGTTTAACAATGATGGTAAGAAAGATGCTGCTTTACATCTGATTAGATTTCACATGCATATTCGCAAGTTGAAGGTGGCTTTTCCTGAAGATTGTTTGATGAAGATATTCCTGGCCACTCTGGAAGGTGAAGCCCAATCTTGGTATGAAAATTTGCCGCTGGCCTGTATTTATTGTTTGAAGGATTTTCATGCCCTGTTCATTGAAAGATATCAAGTATCTTATCCATCATTAAATTTAGTTCATGACTGTTGCAAACATGCTTCTACTTTTATTGAAAGCCTTGAGAAATATTATGAAGATGATAATTTTATGGATGATGAGATCATGGAAGCATTGTATGAAAATCCATTTCAGCAGCATAAAGAAGATCATGAAAATTTGCAGCAGGATCAAGATCTTAGTGTGGTGGAAGATGAAGGAATTTTGCATCTTGACAGTGAACAGGAATTATATGAAATGGATCAGCAGTATGAGGAAAGTTTGTATACTCCTTCACTTGAAATCAATGAAGACAATCACTGTTTGAGAAAAAGAAAACAAAAGGTATTATCTCCTCTGTCTGAAGATGAGATAGATCAGCTATTGAAAGGTCATGTTCCAGCTCAAGTTAACTCAGATCTGCAGTGTGCACATGGTCCAGAAGGTGATGGTGAAACTTCTTCCTTTTCTGAAAAGGATGTCAGTCTTGTAAGCAGCCTTATAGATCAGCAGGTTGAATATTTCTATATGGCTGAAAGTGATGAAAGAGAAAGTGTCATTTCAGATCTGCCCACAGAAGAAGACAGCATGCCGGGAACTCAAGTTTCAGTTTCAGATTGTGATAATGACCAGCCAGCTATTTCAGATCTAGATTCAGATTATAATGACCAAGAATACCTTGTGCTGAATCCTGAAAAGGAGAACTTTGCTGTTGAGTTCATCTACAATGAAGAAGACAAAGGTATGGACTCAAATGTTTTCAGTTCATTAGAACACAGCCTTCATGATGAGGTAATTCAGTCAGTTTATGCAAAACAAGATGTCATCTCCATTCAAGTAAGTAAAGAAGTTCCTTTGGATGAATCATTGGTAGATGATAGAGATATCATGTTTGAGCATCAGGAATCAGCTGAAGTTTCTTTTCTTATGCTTGATAAATGTAATAAGGAACATGATAATCTGGTTGTGATATCATATGAAGATGACCTACATTATATTCAGGCTACAGAAGATCAGATCATTCAAGATTCCCTTTCAGTTTCTTCTTCATATGTCTCATGTGTTGAAATGTTTTTACAAGAAAAGATCTGCTCATCTACCTGTTCAGAGTTCTTTGAAGCCCAGGAGCATATTTTTACTGAAGTACATGATGAAGGAAGATCAGAATTAGAAGCAGGAGAAAAGGACACCATGTTCTTTCAGCAGGAGGTAAATCTTCATGTTTTTCATGATCCATTGGAAAAATTGTTACAGTCAGCAGTAAAGGTGAGTATTGCAGTGTTCAGTGATGAAGGAGATCATGGTCAATTATGTTTTTGGATGCCCAGTTACCAGTATCTATTGTTGACCAGGAGATCTGATCAGAAGAATCAGTCAAGAAGCCATCTGCTTGATTGGTTACATTGGAAAGCCAATTATACATGATTGTACATATTTCATTAGTATGCAGGTGGTTGTCATCATGATTCCAAATCTTGATGGACTGCTGCCTTTTTTCAAAAGCTTGGTAAAGTTTTGTTTTAATTCAGTCATGAGTCATTTGTGTTTGGTCTGTTGAGTCAGTTTTTTCAAGTTATTTCAGTTTGCCATCGAGTCGGTTTGAGTCAAGTTTCAGTCAGTTTTCAGTCAAGTTTTCATTCAATAAATGTGTCAAAGGTTTTGTGTTATCCGTTCAGATAATGATTCCATCGCCCAATGGATGAATGCACTGGTCTGCTCTCCCAAAGTTCTACGGTTCTTGGCACCTCCACGGAGCTGGAGCTACCATCCCCATTGGAGCCAATGTTAGAGTCGGCCCTTACAGCCCTCCGTCAGTGATCATTTCGTCTTTGCATATTCATTCTTAGGTGTCTCACTTGTTCCACTTCGTTGCATTTCACTAGGAGCATGCCATGGACTGACGAAGGGGTCTGTCGTCTTATGTTTCCTCATATTTACACCTGCAGTGCTATCTTAAAAATTTCCGCAAAAAATCACTCAAAGTCATTGTTATTTCATATATGGTCATTAAAATGTCAATAAGTGTCTTTGGTCCTAGTGTCTAGGGTTTTTTGAGTCATTTGTATACCATTCATAAAGCCTGCAGGGTGAGGAAGGTTCCGCATTTTTTATTTTTGTTTTATTATCATCAGCATTTAAAAAAAAAAAACATTTCTAGTCCAAAACTCTGTTTTGGAACTAGAAATTGTTCATTATTATTTTTGTAATAAATTG
This sequence comes from Pinus albicaulis, assembly GCA_034641835.2. Classification (NCBI taxonomy): domain Eukaryota; kingdom Viridiplantae; phylum Streptophyta; class Pinopsida; order Pinales; family Pinaceae; genus Pinus; species Pinus albicaulis. Next base: position 1,084,465,632 of record CM076578.1, read on the forward strand.
TACTTATTCCACCAAGAAGAAAATGTCAAAAGCAGACCCCTGGTCTTTTCCTTAGCTGAATAGCCATATCCCTGCAAGAAGACAGCAAAATCATCAAAATCGAGCTCAGAAAAGCCAAAGAAGATTGTATTTAAAAAGCCAAATGTGAAATTACAAAAACATTGTAATATGGGTTTTCAATTAGATTTGAAACAAAATCTGATTGTGAAGATATTTGTATCATATATAAAAGCCAAGAAAGTTTCATTTGCACCAAACTACAGCACCCAAATCGTGTTTTGGAGATTGGAGGGCCGATTTCAAGTTTTAAAACTGCGTGGACAGAGTTTTGGGGCTCGAGCGACCCACCTGGGCGCGAGCGACCCACCTGGGCAGAGCGACCCACGTGGGTTATTTCCGCAGTGTGAAGTTGCAAGGGGAGCGAACCACCTGGGCCGAGCGACCCACGCAGAAGGTGAGCGACCCACGCATCAACAGAGGTTCAAAAATTCATTTTGAGCGCCCAGTCTTGATTGGATCGCTCTCATCGGCCTTCAAACAGGTTTTTTGCAATTGCTTGATGTTTTTAATGCGTTGGTGGCATCATTGGTGGTTTCAAACGTTTCAAACGGAGGATTTAAAACCCCACAGTCATAGCATTATCGTTTTCAGGGTTTTAAAATGATATGGGTGGTTGCATGAGTTTGTTGCTTATCTTATATCAGTGGTATGTCCAGCCTTGCATATAATATCAAAACCATATTGTTCTCATGCCCATTATGCCATTGTGACCATTGCTATTATTATACCATGTTTAAAACCTTTGTTCCATGGTGACTGTGGTTGTATTATGTCTCACTGCCCAATGTAAAAACATTCTCATGACTTTGTTCCAAACTTCCCATTGACACCTTTGTTGTTATTACTCATGGACAAAAACATTCATATGATGCCATGCTCTCCTTTGATAAGATTTGTTCAATATTTTGAAAGTTGCCCGCTCCCTTTGGTCAAAGTTTCACTTGCATTTAAAACAGAGATTGTGACTCTTTTCCAATCCATTTAAAACAGAGATTTTATCCATGGTTTGTTTCCTTATGGTGTTTTGACAGTGGGATATTTGTTGGGTGTTGAAACACACATCATAACTTTGTTTGCACTGCTTTCATATCAGTATACATAGTGCCAAAAGCTTGGTCAGAGCCATGTCGGAGACAGAGTCAGAATATGAGCTAGGGTCAGGCAGTGATTCAGTGACTGAAGGCAATGTGCCACGGGGGTCCCACAGAGATCACAGAAGTGGTAATCATCGCAGAGAGGAGCCTACTTCTTTGGCTCGGTTGCAGGCATGTCCATTAGCTATGGATTGTTTTCGATATTTGTCATGTTTCAGATTTTGTGAGATGGTTTCACAAACCCGGCCTCATCGTGAATTGGCCCGTCTGTTTGTTCTACATTTACGGGATGGCTGGGTAAGTCTTGCCGGGGTTGATTTCATTGTGTCACCCTTGACTATTGCTCAAGCCACTGGCATACCAAACATGGGCGAGGAATGGAATAAGCGTAAGCATTTAGAGAAATTTCACTATGAGCCATACATTAAAACTGGATATATGGGTTACTTGAGCAGAGTTTTTCCATTCAGATTCTTGAGAGATGAGTATGCACCGCTGATGAAGCTCATCATTCAGTATTTTAGTTGTGAGGGCAGGTATGCTCGTCTTTTCGCGTACCATATTCGTTTGCTGATGCACTTCACAAGGGTACGTATGATGAATATTCCGTATTTCATATATCGCAACATAGAGAGGATGGTGATGTTTGTGCAGAAGAAGACAAGCCCAGTGCAGCGGTACCAGAGTATATATCATTTCGCTTTGATCAAGATCATGGTGTCGCATCAGTTGGCAGGAGTCATTCTGGGGAGAATGAGGTTTTGGAGGGTCAAATGAGCTCCAAATTCAGAAATTCCACTTGGGTTGGAAAGTAGACATCCAGGGCTTTCTCAACGAGCTATCATGAGCTCAATTTGGATGTTTTTCCGGAAGTACCTCAAATTCAACAACATGAGCGACCCACACGGCTCAGAGCCGACTCGAATTGACATTTTTCCCCGAAAATTTCAAATGGCCAAATTTCGCTGCCTAGTATGGACCAGTTTTGCTTATAGATGGAATTTTGGGGTTTTTATGATGTAAATTCATTTTTTACATGTAACTTTGGCTTCTTTTTATCTATTCTAGAAGATTCACTCACAAAAAAGGTAAAAATCATGTAATGGATCAGTTTCCACTCTTTTAGAGGCAAGTTGTTAGCTGCCTAGATTGTAGTTCCATGAATAGAATTGGTTGAAACTGATCCCTGAAGAGGGAATTCGACCCCTAGAGGTGGGGAAGGGGTTAGGATGCTCTATATATTGTAATTTCTCAATCATTTTCAGAGGTTGGAGAGGTTGGACTCTTGGGATAATTTTGATATCATTGTACATATTTTTCATATTTTGGCTAAGGAAAGATCAGGGGTTTTGCGGCACTTGTTGGGATCCTTGTGGTGTTCTGTTCTTGATGGTGTTTCTTCTTTGCTTACTGTAAGTTTCTTCATGTTTAATGTATGCCATCCTTTCATTATGCTTCTGAACTAAATTGAATGAGTGAATAAGGTTGAATCCATTGTTTACAGTGCTTGGCCTTTGAATTCAGTTAGTTCTATATGTTTTCAACTGTTTGGAGAGGATCCAAGTTCTTCTTTGCCCTCTTCAGCTCCTCGTCGGTCTAATCTATCCATAAATCCAATTTAAAGCATCAAGATCATCACCTACCTCGCCCCAGCTTGAACTCTGCAAAGGTCTGACCTTATCCCCCGACCCAAAATTTGTTTTCCCATTACTCCAGCGAAAACCCAAAAAACCAAAAATCAAACATACCTATCTCTTTACTAGCCTAAAATCAGTTCCTATTGTAAGTCATCTCGCATCCTACCGCTATTTTCTTCGAGATCGACGGAGAGCCCTCTCCCCGTCCCTCGTAGGGCTAGCTACGAGGCTGAGCGTTATTTGATGTATTCTTGAGTTTTACTTCATTTCAAAATTTCGAGGTAGATTTATGCTGGCCGTGGGGATACTAGGGAAGGGAGGAAGGGAGGGATATTTAGGGAGAGAGGAAGGAAAAGGGAAAGAGGGTGAGAGAGTGAAGGAGTTTGCATGAGAGAGGGGGGGGGTTTATAGAGGATGGGAGAGAGAGGAATGATGGATGGGTAGAGAGACACATATTTTGGGGGGTTGTTGGGAAGGAGGGATTGGCGGAGGAAGAGTGGGATAGAGAAAGAGAGGAAGGGATACGGAGGAATTTGGAGAGATAAGGGGAGTGAAGTGGGAAATTTAGAGATGGAGTGAATGAGTGAGAGAGAGATAGATGGAGGATATGGAGTTAGGGGGAGAGGTTGTATAGATTTATGGATGGTTGTGTGTGTGTGTGCATGAGAGAGAGGGGGGGTGGGGAATAGGGGGAGAGGGATATGGAGAAAGAGGCGATGGTGTAGGGAGAGATGGATATAAATATAGGAGGGAGTTAGAGTGAGGGTGGAAATGGAGGAAATTGAGATGGGGAGGGAGGGAGAGAGAGAGGGGGGGATAGAGAGAGAGAGAGAGGGGTGTAGGAATAGAGATAGGTGAAGAGGGAAAGGGGGAGATAGAAGGGAAGGGAGAGAGAGGTATAGTAGGGGAAAGGGGGAGAGTGGAAGAGAGAGAGAGAGGGGAAATGAGTGAGTGAGTGATAGAGGGAAAGGATAGTGGGGGGAGGTAGATGGGGGTTTGTCTCTCTTATCACTCTATATCTCTTTACCATCCAAAAATGTATCTATCTTCCTCTCTCTCCTTCTCTCTCACTTTCCCTCACTCCCTACCACTATCTCATTATCTTCCAACTCTCCCCATCACTCTCTGTCTCTAACACATCCTCTGTCTTCCCCCTCCTCTCCCTCCCTCCTTCCCTTGCTCCTTCACAAAAAACCCCACACAACTCTCTCTCTCTCTCTATCCTCATGTCCTCCTCTCTCTATCTCTATTGCTCCCTTCTCTCTCTCTCTCTCCCTCTCTCTCTTTCACTTCCCCCACTCTATCTCCCTCCTATATCTCTTTATCTTCCCCAAGTATTTCTCTCTCCATATATATAATTATGTCTTTATTTATATCTCTTCTTCCCTCTCCCTCTCTCCCTCTCTCCCCCATCATCTCTATTTTTATCTCTCTCCATCTCTCCCCGATCACTCTCTCTCTCCCATCCCTCTTCCTTATAGATCTACAGTATCTCCCTCCTTATCTCCTTCTCTCTCACTCCCCATCACTCCCTCCACTTATCCAAGTTCTCTTCCCCACCATCGCTCTCTCTACCTCTCACTCTTCCTCTAACCCCCCCCCCCCCCTTATCTCTCCCTTCCTCCATCATTCCCTCAGTCCTTCATTCACAACAACCCCAATCCAACATTTCCTTCTCTCCCTCTCTCCCTCTCTCACTTATCTCCCTCTCTCCCTTCTCTCTCTCTCTCTCTCTCACTCTCTATCTCTCTCTCTCTCTCATACACAGACACAGACACACACACACTCACACATACACATCCAAATTATCTCTATCTCCATCCCTCTCTCATTATCTCTTTGTCTCCCTCACACCCTTACTATATCTCTTGATCTCTCCCCAATTGATCTTTGTCTCTCTCCCCCCCCGCTTTGATTATATCTTTGTATACCTCCCCCTCTCCTTCTCTCCCTCCCTCCCTAAATACCGTTGTTATGAAACCAACTCAGAAAATAGAATAAAAGAGAGATCAACGCCTTAGAAATAAGCCACTTCGAGAGGGAAACCTCCTTTCCATATATAGGAGTCCATGGGGCCAAAATATAATCCTAGCTGACCTAACAATAATAATGTAAGGGCACAATAATAAAAATATGGGGGCTACACTAACAACAATAAGGGGATACACTAGTATTACAGGGACCTAACATGCCCCTCTCCTTCAAACAAGTGTTTCCCTCAACGCTTGATTATTTATGGATTCTTCTGTATAAAATTCTCATCCTCCCATGTGGAATCTTCAACAAGTAAGTTCTTCCACTTGTTGGGATACTCTGAAATTGACCGATTTGGTAGTTGTTGAGTTCTTGTTTCTGTGACTACTTTAGAACTTCTTTCACCGCGATGTTGATTTTCCTGTTGTTTCATTTGATTCTGCACCAAAGTTAGGTTATCCTTTGAGAGTTGGAGAACTTGTTGATGATGGTCGATGTGATCTTCCACTACTTTATCATCCATATTAGCTTTCATTTGATCCTTCAAATCGTCCAAATTAACCTCCATTTTTTCTTTTAAACCATCTATGTCATATTTTATTTCTCTTTGTAAGATCGAAATTTGTTGCACTTGGTACCGTACTTTTGATATCTCATACTCCAATTCTTCCTCTTCATGCGTCATAGTATAGCTTTCATAGGGCTTAACGGATGTGGAATTATTTTTGGGAGGCATTATCGAACCCAATACTGATAAAAATTCTTCAATATGCCCTTGGAATCACTTCAGACTGATTTTTCAAACAAATGTTATGCAATTTTAAAAAACAAATACACACCTTTTTCTTGCTTTTTAGGAGGTCGATATTAAACTGGAATTATCTCTATGATTTTGGATCTTCAATATCTGAAATTAGGTCCTATAGTGTCCCTCTGAATATTATTTTTAATGCGACGGGTCTGACCTGATTTGAATGCTTTAAGACAAATTTATGCCCAATCTCCCACAATGACATAATTATGGACTCATTCAGTAGAACGAACTTGTACAGTGTGCCACATGTCACGGTTTCCTCCTTCGGCTCTAAATTTGATACACAGGTTACTAAAGTTCGTTTACCTGTGGCCACTTATTACAGAATTCCAATCTAATGCTCAGAGAGAGAGTTATGATGATTTTCCCATGGTCACCTCTTTGCGATAAAATTTGGGAGCTTGAAAAAATCCCAACTTCCACAGATCATATCTCCAAACATATTTCGAACCAAGAGATGAAAATTTACATGTCGTTCCTTAGGAGTTTGGCTTCTCTATGTAAACATTTTAGCATCGAAACCTTCGTAGAAAAAAATTTATAGCAAAAATTCTACGATAACTTGTTTAGGTGAAATTCGAGACCCTGAAAAATCCCTTACTTCCACAGATAATATCTCTGAAAATATTGTGAACCAAGATCTGAAAATTTTACACAAATTTCATCAGGAGTTTGGCTTCGATCTGTAAAAATTTCAGATTTTTTACCTTCGTATAAAACAAGTTATAGTGAATCTGTCACGATGACCTGTTTAGGTGAAATTCGGGAGCCTGAAAAACCTTAACTTCCACAGATCATATCTTCGAAAATATTGTGAACCAAGATCTGAAATTTTTTCACGATGTTCCTTAGGATTTAGGCTTCACTCTATAAAAATTTTAGCTTCTGAATCTTCGCAGAAAAAAAATTATAGCAAAAATTACACGATGACCTGTATGGAGTAGCGAAACCCTAGAATCCAAGGCTCTGTTACCAAATGTTATGAAACTAGCTCCAAAAATAGAAGAAAAGAGAGATCAACACCTTAGAAATAATCCACTTCGAGGGGGAAACCTCCTTTACATTACATAAATGAACAATTCTTGGATTATACAAATGACACAACCTCCTTTCTATATATAGGAGTCCATGGGGCCACAACATAATCCTAGCCGACCTAACATTAATAATGTAAGGGAACAATAATAACAATATGGGAGCTACAGGGGTACAACAATAACAATAAGGGGGATACACTAACAACAATAAGGGGATACACTAGTATTATAGGGACCTAACAACCGCCCCCCTCTCTCTCCCTCTTCCTCTATTTCTCTATTCCTCCCCCACTTCATTAATCCCTCCTTCACAACAAACTCATTTCAAATTTCTCTCTCTCTCTCTCCCCCCGTATCCACTTCTCTCTCTCCCTTTCTTTATCTCCTATCCCACCTCCCTCACCCTCTCCTTTATCCCTTTCTCTATCACTCTCTATCTATTCCTCCCCCCACCACCCATATTTCTCACTCCAACTCTATCTCTACATCCCTCTCTCCTTCTCTCTCTCCCCCCCTCATGCACACACTCTCTCTCTCTCTTCCCCCCCTCTCCGACTCTCTCTCTCTATCTCTCTCTCTCTCTCCCTTTATCACCCATCTCATTCTTTCTCTATCTCCCTCCCTCTCTCCTTCTCTCTAATTCCCCCAATCCCTCCCTCTCTCCTTCTCTCTAATTCCCCCAATCCCTCCCTCTCTCCTTCTTTGCCCCCGTCACTCCCACTTCCTTTATTCCTCTATCCCTTCCTCCTTAAAAAAACCACCCTCCAACTCTTTGTCTCTTTATGCCCTCCAACCATGTCTCTAGCTCCCTCCCTCCCCCTCTTCCTCTCTCCCCGTCAATTCCTCCACCTTTCTTTTTCTCTCCTCCCTTTTCATCTCTCTACTTCTCACTCTTCCACTCTCTCCTCTTCTATCTCTCTCTTCCTCTCTCCCACCTTATATCTCTCTCTTTCTCTCACCCCTCACTCTGTCTCTCTTTCTCTCTCTCTCTCTCTCTCTCTCTCACACACACACATGAAACCCCCCTCTAACTCTATCCCGATTTTCATCCCTATGTCTCCTACAACTCTCTCCCCTCCTCTACCTCTCTCTCCCTTCTGCACCCTCTTACCCTATCTCTCTCACTTTTCAACCATCTCTCTCTCTCTCTCTCAAGATCCTTTTAGGTTGCACTAAAAAAAGGCCTTGTACTTTGAAGGGTATAATTATTTTTATAATATATATATATATATATATGTTCTAAGATCATGAATTTTGAAAAAATAGTTGTCACAAAAACACTATATTCTCTAAAGCCCTACAAATGTTTTTAGCAATATTCCATCATTTGGGTACTCAATGGTTGCACTAAAAAAAACATATTCATTATATTTTGCATGAAAAATAACATACCAATGATAATAAAACTCAAACTTCACATAGTTAAACTATATATATATATATATATATATATATATATAGAGAGAGAGAGAGAGAGAGAGAGAGAGAGAGAGAGAGAGAGAGATATGAAAAGCTAATTTATTTTTCTATTTTTCATCTTTTTATACCAACTTTAGATTCATTGTGTAAATACCTATAATGATTTCGACCCTCATACATGATGGAATCCAAGGAAGACGTTGTAATCCCCCACAATCCTGAAATCATGAAAATCGTTAAGGATTTTGGATTTTGAGTGGGATCTAAAATTTTATTTTCTCCATATGAAATCCAATGAAGTTGGAACCACTTCCAAAAATCCTGAAGCAATTAAAATTTAATAATTTAATAATTTAGCATTATTATTAATTACATAGCATAAGTAGGGCCATAGTGTTGAATATTAGACTTCCGCACTAATAAATAAATGTTTTCAAGTAAACTCAAGGGGGACACATAACCCTTTTTTAAGAGGGATGCCCACAAGCACTTGGGAAACACATCCCTCGTGATAGGAAAATGTTGCCTCCTGCATCTCCCCGATTTTCCCCAAAAGGGGGATGTGGGGAAACATTTCCAAAGGAATCTCCCTATCTTGAGAGTGTGGGAAACGTGGGGAATGCACTCCCACCCTAGGGGATGCATCCCCATGGAAGGTTTCTTGAGAATGTGAAGTTTTGTATGCAATCCAATTCTTTAGTGGATGCATTTTCAATATGTGAAAGAGCATTACATGGTGGAAGATAAGTAGTCAAGTAAGACAAAAGTTGAAACTTGAAAAATTAAGCATTAACTTATTCTATGTCATACTCATTTTCCACCACCTATTTAGAAAAACATCTAACAATTAATTTTCGAAGTTGTCTATAAGTGAGATTTTTTGGAGTTTCCAACAGATTTGTGGCCGAAATTCGGTGAAAAAATTTGTGCTCAAATATTGATTTGTGTTTTTTAACTTTTTCATATATGGATTCAACACCCTAAAAAATCCCTAGGGCACTTCGATTGTGAAGAGTTCACTCGTAAGCCTTGGGATTTCAATGAATCCCTTGTTAGATTCTAGACAAATTAGATTGGAAAATAAACTAGAAAACTTTTCAAAAATTCTCACTTATTGACAACACCTTTATTTTCTTCTTTAATATTTATTAAATCCATGTATGCAATTTTTTATTTCACCAGTGTTTAAACATTAGCTTTTCAAAGTCTTTTAAAAACTTTTAAAACTATCACATCAAGAAAATGTACATAATAGTTTAGAGTTTATCAAAATAGGTTTCAGCATTAATGAACATGTTATTTGATCTTTTTTGAAAAAATTGCCTATTAATTTACAAAATTTATTTGAAAATTTATCGTTAATATTTGTCTTTTCAACTTTTTATTACCTTTTTTTTTTCATTTATAATCAATTTTTTCCAAGAACTGTATTTTAATTTGTTTTTCTAAATTTATTTAAACTCTAATTTTCATTTTTTACAACTTTTTCTATCTTTAAAAAAAATAAGATATCTCTTCTAAATATTTCAGAAATTAATATATAATTTAAAAAAAAACCAAGCATTAAAATAATTAAAATAATTTTCTTTAAATATTTAAAGAATATCTTGAATTATGTAAATTTGACGCAAATACGTAACTTATCTAAATTTATTTGCAAACTAGCTGAATTGACATATCTTTAATAGGTATATATATGATGTAAATAATCTAAACTGATCACCTATATTATTAATGATTAGTTGTCAATTTATTTCTATTTTAACGAATAAAATAAATACTGTGTTTTTTTCGAACATCATGTATTTAGTATATATATATTGTATTGCAATTAAGTTATGGCTTATAAATTTGATATACAAATGATCAAATTAATAAATAAATATTATGATTTTATCATTAATTAATATATTATAATTTTTTCAAGTATAATTAACTTTAAAATATTTTTTAAAAATTTAACAAAAAAATAAATTATTTAAATAAATTTATATATATATATATATATAATTTAATTTTAAAATTTATAATATGTCTTTTTTAAATTATAATCTAAAATTAATTTTTTTTTTGAGTTTTCAATTCACATCAAATTATTAATCGTTAATTCTAATTTTATAGAAAATTAGTAAAGGTGAAAACCAAATTTTATATAGACACATTAATGGAATTTTTAGCTTATGGTCCTACAATTAATTGGTCACTGTCACACAAAAGAATGGCCTCCTTGCATTTACGAGTGTTTTAAAAAGCCAAGTCAAAATTGGTTGACAACCTCACCAAAAACTATGCATTCAATGCATGACACGTCCTAGAGAGGAATTTACACCCTAAGAAGAGGGAAGGCCTCTTCTTCCTTCCCCAATTTCGTTCTACAAAACACATTTCCCTGCTAATTTTTAAACCAAATTCAAATTCATTGCGTAAATGCCTATAATTGTTGCTCCAATTTAACAAATTGTTATTTTTCCAAGCTTGCATTACCACTAACACGTAATGAGAGACTATCATTAGCTTGCACCCTCAGAAAATCAAGATTTTGTTTGAGTGATAGGTATAATTTTACTCACATTTTACTAGATTCGTGACATAAGAGTTCAACAATCAGTGCCACTGACAACCATGTACATAACATACCTATTCTCTTGATTAAATGCTAGTTCCATACCCCCACACATGATATAGAATTCAATGTAGACATTACAGTCCGCCTCTTGAAATTTTGAAAACTATTAGGTCTGTTGGTATCTAACTCCCTCTCTCCTTCTTTCTCTTTCCCAAACTCTATCCCTCCCTCCCTCCCTCCTTTCCCCTCATCCCTCCCACTTCCTCTATTTCTCTATCCCTTTCTCCTTCAAAAAACCACCCTCCAACTATTTGTCTCTTTGTGCCCTCCAACCCTGTCTCTAGCTCCCTCCCTCCCCCACTCCTTCTCTCCCCATCAATTCCTCCCTCTTTCTTTTTCTCTCCTCCCTTTTCATCTCTCTGTGTATCACCCTTCCTCTCTCCCCCTCCTCTCTCTCTCTCTCTCTCTCTCTCTCTCTCTCTCTCACACACACACACACACACACACACACAACCCCCCCCCCCTCCCCCCCCCTCTAACTCTATCTTTATTTTCATCCCTATGTCTCCTACAACGGTCTCCTCTCCGGTATCCCATCCTCTCTCTCTCTCTCTCCCTTCCCCACCCTCTTACCCTATCTTTCTCACTTTTCAACCGTCTCTCTCTCTCTCTCTCTCTCTCTCTCTCTCAAGATCCTTTTAGGTTGCATTAACAAATGGCTTTGTAACTTGAAGGGTATAATTATTTTCAATATATATATATATATATATGAGATCATGAATTTTGAAAAAATAGTTTTGCACAGGAACACTCTATTCTCTACAACCCAACAAATTTTTGTAGCAAGATACCATCATTTGGGTACTTAAAGGTGGTTGCACTAACAAAAATATATGCATTATATTTTGCGCAAAAAATAACATACCAATGATAGGAAAACTCAAAATTCACATAGTTAAACAAAAGTACTATAAATAAAAAATATATAATTGAAAAGCTAATTTATTTTTCTACATTTCATCTTTTTATACCAATTTTAGATTCATTGTGTAAATAACTATAATGATTCATCAAAGTTAACATATTTTTGTTTCTCCAAGCTTGCATTTCCACTAAGACATCATGAGAGACCATCATTAGCTTGCACCCACCTGAAATTGAGATTTTGTTTGAGTGACTAGGGTCGTGATAGAGGAGTTCAACAATCTGTGCCAACAACATCTAGGTACATTGAAGGATTGGTGCTCCTGATTAAATTCTAGTTCCATACCCTCATGCATGATAGAATCCAATGAAGACGTTGCAATCCCCCCAATCCTGAAATCGTGAAAACTGTTAAGGATTTTGGATTTTGAGTGGGATCTAAAGTTTTACTTTCTCCATTTGAAATCCAATGATGTTGGAACCACTTATAAACATCCTAAAGCAATTAACATTTAATAATTTAAGAATTTAGCATTACTATTAATTACATAGCATTAGTAGGGCCCTAGTATTGAACATTAGGCTTCCACACTAATAAATTATTGTTTTCAAGTAAACTCAAGGGGAAAACACAACCCTTTTTTAAGAGGGATTCCCAAAAGCGCCTCATTTGGGGAAACACATCCCCCCGTGTTTGGGAAATGTTTCCTCCCGCCTCTCCCTGAGTTTCCCCAAAAGGGGGATGTGGGGAAACATTTCCAAAGGCCTCCCCAT